>KQ954480.1:9117-321613 GCA_001541205.1 Rhodotorula sp. JG-1b | reverse complement strand
CCCTAACCCTAACCCTAACCCTAACCCTAACCCTAACCCTAACCCTAACCCTAACCCTAGCCCTAACCCTAACCTAACCTAACCCTAACCCTAACCTAACCCTAACCCTAAACCTGACGCCTGGAACTAGCACCGGCAGCTGAGCTGGGACCGGTGACTGGGGAATAAGGAGGGGGTTGTGAGCTGGAGAGGAACGCCACCTGCTCGGGTTTGGCTGCAGATCTGAGAAACCTTGTCGTTGCGCGCTGGAGTCGTCGCCGACGGGACCGTTCGACACGTGCGCTCTCCTCGCCCACAAGCGTGATGAGGTCTTCCTTCATCTGTTCGACCTCGTCAATCTGCAGGTCCGGCCGTGAGCATCTGCCACAACGGGCTTTGTTGCAAGCGATCTGTACGCACCGCTGCTTCCCGCTTCTCAAATCTCTCGCCGTAGGCAGAGCAAAGCGCTTCTATTCTGTGATCGACGTCGAATAGCAGATTACCGGGTCTGACGAGGGTCCGCAGGGGTTTAGTGAGCTCACGGAACTGTCGGATCAAATTCTGTGCTTCGACGAAGCGAGGATGACGAGGCCAGAATGAGCGGTCCTCCCAGAAGTGCGGTGCAGGACGCCTGCCTGAGCTTGCCCAAACTCTCTGCCATTCATCTGCCACTTCGTGTGTTAGCTCCGCTGTCAAATGAAAACATCAGTTACGGCCGGGTGGAGGAGGCATGCGCCAACTGCCTTGAAGAACGGACAGATTTTAGCCTGTACCGGTATAACCTCGTCCATAATGGGCATGATCTCGTCTTTGCTACCGTAGCATGCCGCCACCTGTTCGAGTCGCTTCTGCCCTGCGAGAATGAAAAGGTCATCCATCGTGCGGTGCTACGTGGGTGCAACCGTGAACAGAGACTGACTCCTAGCGACTGTAACAGAGAGATAGCATCAGTGCCTGAAGCTTTGCACGGCGACTCACCTCGACTGACCTGCCCTCTTGCCACTGCGAATATCTCTGCGAAGACGAACAACGTCTCCTTTCAACTCCTTGATCTTTGTTTCCTGTGTTGGGAGACGTGGTTTAGTCAAACACTTGTTACACTGCACCCACTCACGCGTACCAGGTCGTCTCTGAGTTCCTCGAGCTCGAGGTAAGTGGGAGTATTCCGCGGCGTGGCCTGTATTTCTTGCTTGACTATGTGCAAGGGAGTCAGCGGGTGGGTGAGCGCGACGCCATGCGACAGGATAGACAGACTTCGGGTCACTGCAAGAACAGAAACCCGCATCAGTCGCAGCACCAGGAAGACCGGGGTTTTCGAACTTACAGTGATTTGCAAGACCCCCAATCACGCCCGTAGGGTTATCGTAACGTGGAGGTTCCTCGTCATGGTCTGGCTCGGATGGAGGCACCTCATCATCGGTGTCACTCTCATACGCCGGAGGCGGTGATCGGCTGTGTGGTCTGTCCGCCGCAGGCGATCCCGACCCTCTGCGACTGCGATAACGTTCTTGTACGTCAGCAAGCGCTGCGCGCAGGTCCGCCGCCCAGTCGGGCTGTGGAGATGTTTGTCTGGACATGGATAGAGCGTGTGTGGAGAGCAAGAGAGCAAAAACTGCAAGGCCGAGCTCGAGGCGTTCAATTGCGCTACCGGACATGCCGCGGACCAAGATCCTATAAAGAGATGTGCCGACAGCCGGTGCCCAGAGATAGGAGATTGCGGAGGTAGATTAAACCAACTTTTAGACGAGCGCTCCGAGCACAAGAGCGGGTAGCAGGTGGACCATGCAGGGGCGGGCAAGATGATTGGATGGCGAGCACACCGGAGTCGCAGCGCCGGCGCGGGACAGTCCCGGTTCGGTGGGAGATACTCGAGCATAGCGCTGGTCGCAACCCTGAGCGCTAGATTCCGCCCGATCGAATCTAGAGCACCGCCCCCGCCGCGTCCGTCAAGATGTCCCGCAAGATAAGCAACGTCCGCCTGCTGCGGCGTCTGTCTTCCAGGCGAGCCAAAATCCCGCGTTCGTCGACCGTTCGCCGACACCGATATGCGACGTACGTAGAGGAGCTCAGGACGGATCGTAGCAACATCGTTGGGTGCCGAGAAGGGAGCCGGAGGGAAAAGGCGGCGAATGAACCCTGTCCGAGTCTGTGGACAACTAAAATCTTGCTACAATCGGACTGCAAAGGAATAAAGTCAGCTAGTCAAACACGCGCGAAGGGGAAAAAAAGACTGCAAGACGGGAAGCACGCACCTAGAGATGCTCCTCAAACCAACCGACCGTCTCCTCCGCCGCCTTTTCCCACGCCGTCTTCACCGCTTCGTTCTCCAAATCGGGCCTGCATCCGAACCCGTGCGTCGTGGCGGCGTGCTGATCGTAGATCGCGATCGGGACCGCGTGCTCAGACTGGATCCGGTCGAGAATCGCGAGCGCGGCGGGTTTCTGGTCGTCAAAGATGTGGTCCTCTTTGGGTGGCGAGGTGCACAGGCGTCAGAGCGTGCGCAGACTGATACTCTTAGGAACGCTATGAACACGCGAGACCGCCCCACTCACGCTCGGCGAGGACTATCGCGACCGGTTTCCGGACATTCTCAAAATCGGCGAGGTCGAGTTTGCCGGGGTGGGCGCAAACCGAGACATCGGTCGGCGACTGCTCGGCGGCGAGCAGGATCGAGAGGACGCCGCCGTAGCAGTAGCTGCGCGCGCGTTCAGGGTTTGTTGTCAGGGGAGAAGAGCGGGAGGAGGATGAAATGAGAAGCGCACCCGACGAAACCGAGTCGCTTGTAGCCCTTTTCGGTCTTGAGCGCGCGGCAGAACTGCAGGCACTCGAGTTCATCAGGTCGAGTTCAGTGACCATAGATGCAGCCCGCGATCGCTTCGACGAGCGAGCCAGGACAGCACGCCCGAAAAGCAGAGGCACAGCTCGAGAACAAAGACGGAAGGCCGACTGACCGCCTCGACGCCCGGACGGACGTTATTGATCGAGTACTTTTTGCGCCACTCTTGCGCGAGCGGGGTGGGTCCACCACCCCCGGGCGGTTTCAGTTCCTTCTCGTCCATGTACTCGCCTGCATGATCGACGGGGCACGCGGGTCAGCTCATACTTTGTCTTCTGCATGGATAGGAAAGGGAAGCTGAAGACAGACAAAGGGAACTGACCTTGGAAATAGTCCGGAACATAGACGTCGAGGCGGGTCCGCTCGGCAAACAAGTCGGCCATGATCTTGGGGTTCGGCAATCCGAGGCCAAAGATGTCGGTGCCGCTGTTCTCGAGCATGGCTTTGTCAGCGACCGTCGAATAGACTCCAGCTCGGCCAATCGACTTACAGGACGATGGCCTTCGAATCTTTCGCCGCCTCGCCACCCTTGGCGAGGTAGTACTCCAACCCGCCGAGTCGGTCTCGGACCATGTTGCCCTTCGGCTCGCCTTGAAGTCGCGATCCCTGGAAGCATTGCTGTAGCATGGCCGTGCTGTGTCAGCGAGGGGTGGAGGCCGAGCCAAGTGGGGCGGCGGAGCACCGGGGAGGACGGCGCACCGAGCAGGTCGTGAGCGGGTTCGAGTGCGTGCTGGCCATCCTGACGGTGTGGCTAGCGAGCCTATGCAGCATTCAGCTCAAGCTTCGAGTGGGAAGCAGGAGGAGAGAGGCTGCGCCATGACGACGAGCGACAAAAACAGCTCGCTCTCATGGAACCGAGTCGGTGGAGGGTGTGGAGGCGACGAGCGAGGTCGCCGCTTGCCACAGCAAGTTGATGCAAGAAAGCAACTCGAGGATGACCAGCCCGCTCAGCTGGGACTCAACTCGCAGAGAGGTCGCTCAACCCTGCAGCACCGCCTCATCGCTTCCAACCGCTCACCGACCTCGACACGAGTTCATGATACTGTAAGCTTCGACTAGCGCCGCTGGGGCTTGGAGCAAGGCACCAAAGAGGCTGGCCAAGGCACCGCTCCCCGATCACCGGACGCTAAAAGATCCCGAGAAACGCGCCTGCGTTCCTTCCCGCCCGCCCGTTACGCGTGCGACCCGCCACCTCGAGCTCTCGGACCACATTCTCCGGCGTGCATTCGACGATCCCGCGTCCCGTCGATATGCAGCTCAATGAGCGCGTCTCGTGATCGAATCTCCGCAGGCCACGGCACCGGCTGCCATCTCGTCACACTCCTTGCTCTTCATTCCCTCGTGAACTGCTGCTTTGCTCCGCTTTGACGCTTCGAAACAACGACCACCTGTACCTGCTCTACCAGCTCTACCTCCGCGAGAGCCCGAAACTCGAATCCGCGTAATTCGGCGTCGTCACCTCGCACCAAAGCACCCACGAACACGCAAGGTACGCAGCTCTGGATCGCACCCCCCAACCCGAACGTCAAGCTGACCACCCACACGAACAGATGGGCGCCTCGACCACTCACAAGACCCGCGGCGACGGCGGGAAGAAGAAGACCGCCTCGTCGTCGCGCAACCGCCTCCAAGGCAAGATCGACTCGGCCCTCTCGGTCCAGCGCTCCCACGTGATCCAGAAACACTTTCGCCACGCTTGCCTCGACGGGGCGCTCCGTCCCCCCTCAGGCCAAAAAGTTCACAGCGTCGTCGAGCGCGCGTCGTGGCTGGCGACCCCGTCCAACTTTGCGTTCGATCAAATCGCCGGAGGGATCTACTGCGCCGCGATCGGCATGGACGAGAAACCGACCGGAGAGACTTGGGCCTTCACCTTCCGAGGCGAAGAAGAGCTCCTCCCGCGCCAGTTCAGACTCGGCTCGAAACGCTCGCGTGCCGACGACAGCAGCAGCGAGAGCGACAACTCTGCGAGCGAGGACGAGGCCCCCGCCGGCGAAGAAGAGGAGCAGGCCCTCGTCCCCGCCGCGCCGACTCCGAGTCGCAAGTCGTCCAAGAGCAGTCGGTCCAATAACAAGAAGAGTCGCCAGGCGCCGCCGCTGCCGCCGCCCCCTCCTGCTCCGAAGAAGAAACGCCGCCGCAACGAGCCCTCCCGTCGGCGTCACCGCCAAGAACAAGACGCAGAGGACGGCGGCGACGGCGACACGACCGAGACGGAAGCTTCGCACCTCGCCCGCACGCGCCAGCACAAAGAGGGCGATCAAGTCCTCGTCCCCTCGACTTTGGGCTCTTCTCAGGCCGGTTCGTCTTCCTCTCCGCACCGCACCGCCGAGGACCGCCCACGCAGCAGCGGCAGCGACGGCGAGCCGAGTCTCGGTCGCGGCAAGCGCATCACCAGCGGGCCATACGGCCGTGCTCAAAAGCGCAAGACCTCTTCCTCTCCTCCTCGATCGGACAAAGTCCCCCGCCCCAAGCAGCGCGACACGGTCCTCGCCGATCCCCTCAACGCGTACAACCACGAGTTTGAGACGCCCGCGTTCCAGGGCCGGAAAGGGGACCGGCGCGCCGAGTCGGTCACGGGTGAATCGGAAGTCGCGAGGCTCTGCGCGCGCGTTGACCACCTCGGCGTCAGGAGCGCGAACGGTGGCAGTGCACCCTCGTCCGTCATCGATGCCGGTGAGTCCTCATCCTCGTCAACGTTGCACAAGCCATCAAGTTTAACCATTCGCGCGCAGACACCGTCCGTGGCTCGCCCGCTCCCACCGTCGACATGGACGAACCGGCGGCGGCATCGTCGTCGTCCTCGGCCGCCATGACTCGTTCCGCCTCCAAGGGCAAAGGTCGAGCCCTTTAACGCTCTGAAAGCTTTACATCCTCATGAATTCCGTCCTGTCGTACCGTTAACGTCTGTGAAATATGTTCTTGCCGTCCAGACTTGGGCCAGCGCTCGCAATCAGATCGGAAGAGATGCAGAGACCAAGGATATACGATGCGTTGCGAATAAGGACCCTCTGTCCGAGCTCCTCAACAGCGATGCGTTTGCAATAGATGCGAATAAGGATGACCCCAACCTACACCCCCTCGGCCCTCAGCAACCCCATCCACCCTTCCGACAACCCTTCGCGGACCTTGTACCCCGTCGGGCCGAGCCACTTGTCCACCCGCTCCGAATCCGTCACAGGATCCGCATCGAGGATGCCCATGTCGCCCTCGCCGTCGAGGCACATGACCGCCCAGCCGACGACGATCATCCCCGGTGGGCGATGCGGCGGCAACGAGGCGAGGACTTCTGCGATCCGACTGACGGTGGTGGCGACGACGCGCTGATCGGGAGCCGAGGCGCGTTCGACCAAGGCGATCGGGATATGAGGAGGGTACGGAGTGAAAGGGTGGCTCAACAGCCCTGCGACCAAAGACTCGAGCCGAGCGACGCCCATCAAGATGCAGAGGGTCTTGCCGCGCTCGTACGGCGCGATCGAGCCTTCCCGACCTCCTCGACCGACGCCCGTGCAGACGACGACCGATTCGGCCACACCGCGTTGCGTGACGGGGATTCCAGCCACCGCGGGCCCGGCGAGCGAAGACGACAACCCGGGCACGACGACCGATTCGATCCCAGCGACGGAGCGGAACCGCAAGACTTCCTCGCCTCCGCGACCGTACAAGAACGGGTCGCCCTGCTTCATGCGCAGGACCGTCTTGCCCTGCTGAGCCGCCTCGATCGCGAGGGCCATGAGTTCCTCTTGCGCGGCTTCGGCGTTGCCCGGGTACTTGCGCGCGATGACGACGCCCTTTCTCCGCTCGGCCGGGATCAAGTCGAGGATGTGCGACGGGACGAGCTTGTCGGAGAGGAAGAGGTCGACGTAGAACGGCGAGGAAGGGTCCGACGTGGTGAGGAGCAAGTGAGCGAGCCGAGTCAGGAGGAGTGGGTTGCCCGGACCGGTCCCGAGCAACAGGATCCGACCCTTCTTCGCATTCGAGCGCGTGGTGTCGAGTGACAGGTCTTCGGCCGGATTCAAGTCGTGATACGAGCTCGGCAAGGTCGGAGAGCCGGGAGCGACGGGAGTCGATGGTGCGGAAAGCGACGAGATCGAGACAGTCGCGAGTCGGTCAAGGGGCCAGTACTCGGAGATCTGCGAGACATAGCGCATTCGAGTCGCTTGCGCTGCCGGTGCAGACCAGTCCGAAGAGCTGGGTAAACAGGCATCAGCACAGGTCAAACGATCGCGAAAAAGCGAACCACCCACCCGGGTGAATCCAAAGCCCAGCTCTTGGCCCGCGAGAGTTGCTCCACTGGTCGGTTGAGACCAACCCCCTGTGTCTCTTCCGAGTCGTCCTCGCCGTCCGCAATCGCCTGCCCCGCCGCGGCTTTCGTCCTCAGTTCCTCGCGCAACCGACCGACGGCTTCCACTGCCGATCCCGCCGATTTCGGCAGGGAGGCAACCAACTCGCGTCGCAACCGAGTCGCGAGACGACACGCCGAGGTGTTGGTCGTCAAGGCCAGCTGGAGGGGAGATCTCCGTCGAGACGGAGTCGGCGACTCGAGATCGAACCGGTGCGAGGTGGCGAACGCAAAGTCGGACAAGGCAGGACAGTCGGCGACGTTGACCAGGAAGCGTCTCCGCTCGGCTTCGTGCCGGAACGCCTGTGCGGAAGCGAGTGTTCGTCGTTGCCGTCGAGACTGGGTCGAGGAAGCGATCGTATCGGACAAGACGACGAGGCGAACACCATCGAAAGCGCCATTCGACTCGGCCGCAGCAAACCAGTCTCGCCATGCCGCTTCGTCAGCGTCCGCAGCCAAATGCCAGTCTATCCGATCGACCTCGCCCGATTCGACGCGATGCCGCACTTCTGCGTCCCACGCCGACTCTTCATCTTGCGCCGCGCCGACGACGACTCGGTAGCCGGCTTCGAGTGCCGAAAAGGCGCGCAGGGCAGACAAGCGAGTCGCGCCGAGGAGGAGGATGCCTTGTTGTCGGGAGGAGGAAGCGGACGGAGTGGCGGGAGTGAAGGCGAGGATGAGCGACGCGCCCGGTTCCGGTGCGGGGTAAGAGTGCATGGCGAATTTTATTGCGCTGTTGGTTGGCAAGAAGAAGGTCAGTGCATTTGTAGCTCGCCGGATGGATGCGATTGCGAGTGCGGTGGCGATTTCGACGGCGAACAAGAAGTCGTCGCAAGCCGACGAGGGACCCTAAATCTCCCTGTCCTCCCCTTTGCCATGACCGCCTCTGAATGAAAGTCCTTGAAGTCCTTGGCGCGAAGTGCTGGCCCTCCTCGGATGCCTCACTCTGCCCGGTTCCGTCGTTCGGGCAGTTGAGCGACCTCGGCTGGCCGTCCTTTTGCGCCGCTTCGAGGGCATCTCCGGAGCATCGCGGAGACTGTTGAAGCGTACCTACGCGATCGCTGCTATGGCTTCTCGATCGAGTCGAGGCTGATCGAAAGGCGAAATTTTTGGCGAAGCGGGATTCCAGCAGCAGAGCGTCGGAAGGAGGTCGTCGAGCGGGCGACTTGCTCGCGCAGCGAGATGGATACCAGCTGCTTCTGTGTGCGCTCGCGGCAGCTCGCAGGATGCAGTACGGTAAGCAGCTTGGAGGACTTGAAGTTCAGCCTGACGAGCACGCGATTCGGCCGAAAATCGAGCACGTGACTGCGATCAAGATCTCCAGTTACCTCCGCGGGTTTACAGCTCACCCAGCTAATGTCTAGCTCAGAATCGACTCTAGTCAGGCCATAGCGGCATGATGCGAAGAACTTTCCGACGAACTGTCTCGGTCATCGATACAGTCACCAAAGGGATCGAGCTGGAATCGACTTAAATCCGCGCTGGCGAGAGCTCGAGCATGCAGGAAGCCGTGGGTCTGACCAACGATACAGAGCCGAAAAAGTGCAATCTTTGCCGGCCAGTGCTTCAGAGCACATTCAAGGAGGAAGCCGTCCTTGCTTCGCCGTGCTCCGGAAGCGAGACATTCAGAAGACTCCAAAGCTCGGTCGGCGTTCATCCTCACGCGATGGGCGTGCAAGCTGGCTGATCCCGACGCCGCGCTGCCCTCAAGCTAGCTAGACCTTGACCTCGCCTCGAAGAAATCGCCTCGCGCCAAAGACAAAGCTTCGCCCCCAACGAGTCTTAGCAGCTACACACTCAATCGCGCGCGCCCTCTACTTGGCCACCGTCTTTGACTCGTCGACCGCCTGCTTGACCGCCTCGATGACCTTGGCATGCCACGCCTGGGGCGCGGCAATGACGCCCTTGTTGCCCTTGAGGGTGCGCCCGAGCGAAAAGTCGAGCGGCTTGCCGTTCATGTCCGACACGACGCCGCCGGCTTCTTCGACCAGGAGCGAGCCGGACGAGTGGTCCCTGTGGGTGTGGAAGCCTCCTACCATCAGTAAACATTTTCGACGGGAGCCGAGATGCTTTACGCCGACGTGAACACGAAGAAGGAACCGCCCCTCCAGAAACCCACCAGATCTTTTCCTCGTACGTCTCGCTGACAGGCAAGCGCAAGTAGATGTCCCCATCTCCCCTCGCGATCGAGCAGTACTTGGCCTGCGAGTCCATCCGGACCGAGTCGCGCGTGATCCCGAGCAGGCTCGCGATCCGCGCGTTCGTGCCGTGGTCCGAGTGGCCGGCTTCGACCGACTCGCAGAACGAGGCGTCGGACAGGGACGAGAGGTGGTTCATCGAGATGCGGGACAGCTCGGGCGAGGCGAACGAGCGCTGTGGGGGGGGGGGTGGCGGGGTTTGGTAACGGCGCATGACGAAGAATTTCCGGCAGATTCGAGGGAGAACGTGACAAGGGAGGAGAAGCAAAAAAGAAACGCGCATCAGTTTCCTGTATCAACATATCGAGGGTCAAACCAAAACCCACCTGGAAAGCACCCTGACCGCGGACGGCGACAAAGAGGGCGCCCTTGTCCCCCTCGGGCCGTTTCGGGTCCACGGGCAAGTTCGGGCAGCCCATGACACCGACGACGACCTGACCATCCTCGATCAAGCCGAGGCAGACGGCGTACTGGCCCCCGCGGAGGAAGCCCTTCGTCCCATCGATCGGGTCGAGCGCCCAGTGCCTCCCCTCCGGACCTCCGTTCGAGTTACCCCGGTCGATCAACTCGAGCCATTCCTTCTCGCCCCTCTGCACCTGCTTCACTTCCTTCCATGCCGCCTCTTCCTCCGAGAGGGGCAACGATTCCGACATGGCTTCGCCGGCGAGGCGAACAATCTGCGCCTTGACGGTGGCTTGTTCGGGTTTTTGGAGGTCGGACGAGTCTTCCTCGCCGACGATTTGGTCTTGCGGGAAGTGGGTGAACAGGAGAGACGAGACGAGGGCCTGGGAGGTGTAGTCGCCGACTGCGGCAGGTTCCTAAGGAGTCAGCATCTCGGAATCCTTGCCGTTGGAACGGGAGGTGCATGGCAGCCTTGTTCTCGGGTCGCCACATCGCGGTAGCACGTCGATGTCGTGCCCTGTTCCGCCATGATTGCAATGTCCAGAGAGACTCGACAATGTTGGCCCCCCTTCCGTCTGCCGCACCAAGCCTCCTTCCACGCCCTAGCCCCCGCCCTTCCGTCCCTATACAATCATAGCCCAGCCGCAACTCCCCCTGCCGACGCCTATTGTACCAAGGCCCCAGAGAAAAAGAGCGAAAACTGACCGGTGACGGGACTCTTGTCCTTTTTCTGCACCCCGCCACTGCCGACCAGTTCCTGCTGGATCTTTTGGGCCAACAACGAAGCCTTCAAGACCGCCGCGATCGCGATCTGTTGCTCGCGCGCGTACGGGGTCGTGGCAGCTGCTGATGAAGATGATGACATGGTGTTGGTTCGCGCGAAGAGGGAGGAGGAAGAAGGGCGCTTGAGCGAGCCGAGGAGGAGCGAGAGGCGAGCGAGAGCTTGCGTAGAACGAGCCGTCGTAGCGAAGCAACCTTGTTGTATGGATAGCGAGAGGGTGGAACCCCGGGTGCAGAGACGTGATGTCTTCTCTCCGAAGAAAGGATTTCTTCCAATCTCAAAAGCTAGCGACCAGAGCACTAAGCATAGACCGACAACGCTGGCCCGATGTCGATTCGGGCAACGAACAAAGACCCTTATCCATCCGGATGCAACAGCAGAGCACCCGATCCGTTCTCCCGCTTGACGATAAGAGCCTCTCGAGACAGATCTCCCAGCCAACCTCGCACATGGTCCTTCTACTTTCATTTTGCAAAGACAATCCCCAACATAGAGGTCGAGACACCACCCGCGCCTACATGAACAACGCCAATCTAGTGCTTGGCGGCGTGGACGGGCTGCTCGCACAGCTTGAGGTAGTCGTCCGCGCCGAGGGCGTCGGCCTCGTCGACCGACTCGGCAGCGACGGGGGCCGACGAAGCGCCGTCAACGGGGACGGCCCTGTTCGTTGAGGTTGTCGTTCGGTTTGTCGTGGTTATGTGAAATAGGAATGGCGACGGGGAGGAGATGACCAAAGAAACGGGGGAGTTGCGAGATCGGACGAAACGGGACGGGGGTTGGGTGGAGATCGAAAATAGACGGAGAACGAGTGACGAAAAAAAAAGGGGTTTTGTGAGTCAGTAGCGTTCCTTGTCTGGGAGGCGTGGTCTTGCGGTTCTTGCTCCGCCTGGGTTCCATCTCCTGCCACGTTCCCCCGGTTCAAAACACGATCAATCCCGTCCCATCCAGCAGCCTCGTCTGTCGATCAGAAACGTGGCTGTCGCGCTGGAAAAGCGAGCCTGTTCGCCATCCCGCCAAAAAAAAGTCCTCGGGACCCTCAAACCCCTTCCTTCCTTCCTTCCTTCCTTCCGAGCGAGCGAGGAGGCGAAAGAATCCAGGAACCGTCAGTGAGGAAAAAGAAGCGTGTTGAAACGCACGAGTCGTAAGCCTCGAGTTCCTGGGCGAGCTGGTTCGCGTCCGGGACGACGGGGGCCTTGGGGGCGGTCGGGGTCGAGTACGACTTGGTCGCGCCCTGGGCCGAGGCCTGCACGGGTGCCCGATCCGGTAATGGGGGGTTTGTCAGCTATCCGTCGAATCAGGGAAAGGCAGGGACACCCCCCCGCTATGTAGAAAGTGTCTTTGAACTGACCGCGGGCTTGGGCTTGTAGGCGCGGAGTTCCTTGACGTACAGCTCCTGGACAAAGTCTGCGCGCGGGGGCAACGTGACGCTGTCAGAGTTGGAACGCTTGTTGACCGTATAGACGCCTCCTAGCGCGCGTCTTTGCACACGCCTGTCCGGCACGGAGGAGCAGCTCGGCAGCGACCGGGAGGACAGTAACTGTCGCTCCCTCCCCACACCCTCGCGGGCAGGCCACTTGGAAGGACACGTTCTCAGAGGCAACGGAGGGCGTAACTGACCCTTGCGAGCGGCCTGCTGGACCGAGAAGGAGCGAGCGAGCGGGCGAGCCTGCAGAGAGAGACGAGGTCAGCCCTCCTCACACTCCCACTCGACGTCGAGGGGCGGGACAAAGACACGGCGAGCAAGGCGAATGAACGCACAGCCTGGAGAGCACGACGAGCAAACATGGCGACCTCTGTGCGTAGCGAGCGAGCGGCGACTCGAGCAGCTCTCTCTCGGGCGGTCGTCTCTGCTGGCAATGGGACCGACAGGGGGAAGCGACCTCGACTCCTCTCTACGCGTACTGGATTGCGCGGGTCTGGGGCAGCTGCCGCGGATTCGATATAGCATTTACTGCTCTCCCTGGTAAAAAAAACAAGAGTCCCTACGAGAGGAGACTGGGAGAGATTCCGACTCGAGGCCGCTCGAGGCCAGCCAACCGGATCCGCACGTCGCTCACTCTCCCCTCTTTCAATCCCCACACACACCAGCTGTGAATAAACACCGCCCAAGATGCTCGCCGCCTCGCTTCGCACCGTCACCCGCACCGCCGCCCTCCCCGCTCGCCGCGTCGCAGCGTTCTCGACCTCGGTCCGCGTCAGGTGCGTCATCTTCGCACTCCTTCTCCTCGTCAACCTCGCACCGCCCTGTGCCCGAGAGACGAGGTAGATAGACCTGGCCCATTCCGGTGGGACACTGACTCCCTGTACCTAAACTCTCGCAACCGCCCGTGACTGCGCCGCATCCGCTGGGAACAGCTCGGAAGGGGCGCCGAGTGGACACGGCCAGTCGTCGTTCAACAAGCGCGAAAAGGCAGAGGAGGAGCGCTACGTCCGCGAGGCAGTGAGTTGACACACTGGCACTGTATCGGCGAGGGCCGGCATCTCGAGAGGAGACACTGGCTCTTCCGAACGGCGGATCGCGGATGGCGCTTGCGACCTCCCAAGTTGCTCATTTACTGACTAGACCATTGACAACCTCTCACCATGGTACTTTCTCCACCGCGGTATCGCCCGTTTCCCCCTCCCCTCCCCCCCCCCTTCCTCGCCGTTCTGCCTCCCTGCGCTTTCACACCCACTCACCCGCCAACCCCGCTCGAACCAACACCACTCGCGCCTCGCAGGAGCTGGAAAAGCTCAAGGCGCTGAAGAAGTCGATCGAGGCGTCCAAGGCGCGCCTGCAGGACCTCGAGGGCCAGCACAAGGAGCTCGAGGCTTCGATCAAGTCGGGCGACGTCTCGGGTACCAAGATCTAAACGCGGGGTTCTTTCCTCACTCTGAGCTTTTGTTGGAGGAAGGCATTGTCGTCGTCCGTCAGCCCCGCACATCCCCCGATTCTCTCGTTCTCTCTCGTCGAAGCAGTCGCAAGGATCTCGCCGCCCCAGTTCGGTAGTTTTTTTTGTTTTGTCAAAGGAAGTCGTATGCCGAAAATGCAGTGCAAATACCAAGGTGGATATCACACACATTTGCCCTGATCCCGCGATTTGACCGATGGCGACACAGGTCGTGGCCGGTCGAGTACGACGAACCGCAGAATCGGCGAGACCGGATGATGGAAGATCGTCTCCACCCGCCTCGAGGTTGGTGCCGGACTGAAAAGGATAGGGCTGCAAGTAACATGGAGCAAATGCGGTAGCAATTGCGGACGCCCGGTCATCGGGTGGCGACTTTGCTTGTTGGTGACTTTGCTTGGTAGGCTGATCAACTCCGTTCCAAGCTGACTTCCCGTCATATCTTCAGCTTCTGATTGAACAGAACCTGCCTGAAACAGAACCTGGTCCACCTTTCTCCGGTCCCCCGCCACAAGCACGCCGTCCGAGGCTCGCCGAGAAAGGGAAAGAGGGAGAGACTGCCAGCTAGCCGCAAGGCGCAATCACTTCTGCCAACTCGCGGGAACAAATGCAAAAGCGTGGAATCGCGAGAGAACCCTTGGAACAGGAAAATGGAGACATAGGTGAGGGTCAATTGGTGGAAAATCATCCAGTATTCTTTGCCTCCACGGGCAATTCCTCGCTCTTCACTACCAAACTCCGTTGACGACCTTGGCGTTCAATCGGAACGTTCAGATATATGGCGGAGGTCCCCGAGTGCGAGAAGCAAATTCGCCTATCGGAGGATGAGTCCTCGTCGAGCATCTTTCAGTTGGTCCCCTGAATATGGCGTTCCAGCGCCGCGATGGCATCCCTTGCTTGGGTCAGTGTCCTACTCTCGGCGTGCTCAGTGGCCAAGTATTGCTCTACCGTCGCGTGCACGCGCGCCTTCAGATCACGGCAGCAGCATATATGATCCAGCCTGTCCATGACGCTGACAAACTCAGTTCTGGCTACAGGCCAGTCGGTGGGATTAAAATTGGCTGGCCTAGGACGAAAGGCTCAAGAGTACGAGGCTGCTGGTGATCTAGCTGGATCCCTAGCGAGTTGGCGGTGGTCTCGGTTTCCACCCTCTCGGCCTGCACTTTAAGCACCGCGCTCTCCAATTGGCCGATCAGTGCTTGCCCTTTATTCATCGCATAGATGCCACCCTCATGCAGTCTCTGGATTTCGGCTGGGTTGCGATCGCCACTGGCGAGGTCACCAGCGCACGGCGCGTCTGCAGCCGGGGCCGATTTCGTCCCTTGGACTTCGAACGAAGGGCTCGGAGAGCGTTTCTGGCCGTAGGAGGGGAGGGTCTTGTCGATCTGTGCGAGTAAGAGCGGGAACAAGTCAGCAGTGGTGAGCTGGAAGCGCAAACCGCGACCCGAGGCTGGGAAGGCTAATGGTGCACGGGCGACGTTCCAGTCTCGTCCCTGTGGTCAAGTTGCGCCATGTTGTTCCCTGCTGGTGTATGTAACGGTGGTGACGATGTGAAAGGCAGAGAGCCAAGAGAGAAAGAGGGACGCCGATGAAACCAAAGGGACGCGCTCAGGCCTCCGAGTCCCTCCTCGGATCTCCTCGGAGCAATTTCTTCGATCTGATTTCGACCCGAGGGCAGATCGATTCTGGCTACCTTGGCGGACCATAGAGTCGCCATATCTGGCGACAGCTCCGATGTGGGGGGCAGCGAGCGACCCACCCCTTCCCGACGTATTAAACCCAGTTCCCGTCCTCGAACGCTCATCGCGTTCCTCGAGGAGAGGAAAGGAAAGTGTAGTCTTGCCTGCACTGTCGCTTCAGAAACTTCAGGTTTCAGGGAACTGTCCGGACGGCCAGGGTCGACTTGCGGAAAGCGCCATGCTGAGAGCAGCTGCATTTCCGGCTGGACCTGCAGCTTGGCTTACAAGTCAGGGTGTAACCCTCCAAGCTGGCTTGCAGAACTCTGACGGTGTAACCAGATGGGACAGCGCTCGACTCGCTCATCTCGCCCGTGCTGTGCAGCGCGCAACGACGAGGCTCGCCAAAAGAAAGCTTGAACAGTGCCAAAAAATCGTACCAGTATTGAACTACGGAAAGGTGGTACCGCACAATCCGTGAAGCTATGCGGAACTAGAAAGGGTGCTCGAGTCAGAGCTGTGTCACCCACAGACATCCCTCGTTTTCCCCCAGATTGATTCAACCCCAGTGTGTCGCTTGCTGAGACTCCCTGTGCATTCGGTGTTCGTCCGTTAACATCTCGAGGTCCCTCTGGAGCAGGTTGATCTTCGCCAAAGTGCGCCTAGTCCCGTCGGCGATGTCCTTGGCGGTCGCCGCCGCGGCTTGGTTCGGTGGCCCTTTTTGCTGCTGCGCACTCAAGTCGCGCTTGAGTTGCTCGACCTTGGCTTCGGCTTTGAGCGCTCAGGATTGCAACTCTCGCATCCGAGCGCGCAGCTCGTTCTGGAGATCAAGGCATTTGTCGTGCGGCCATCCTTCCGAGGTCGAGCTGATTGTCGTCGGCCGCGGCAACTTTTGCCCCCGCAGCATTCGCCGATACTGGGGATTGGCTCTCAATCGGATGGTCCGGGGAGAGGTGTTGGGCCAGATCAACAGACGCTTCAGCCTGCGCAATACAAGAACGGGCCGAATTCAGCTCGGCGAGACAAGGAATCAGGGCAATTTGGAAGACGGGAAAGGGTTATGGGTGTGTGCAACGGTGAGATAGGAAAAGGAGGAAGAGGGACCGACTGGGAGGCAAAACCCGCTCGAACGCTCAGGCCTTCAGGAAGTCTTCGGACCTCCGCGGAGGTGACGCGTTGGAGCTGACACTATTCTGCTGTGACTATACTTGCTGAACATCCCCCAAAGACACCATTCGACCGATTGGGAAAGGTGTAAAGCCGTCTGTGCCGAATTGTAGACTCCCGCCCGAGTGAGGCTGTGCTGCACCGCCTCGTTGCCTCATCACTGCCCGCCGTCACTCCTTCGACCCTTCGCTCCCTTCGCTTCACTCGCATCAGAACATTCAGCGTACTCATTCCAAGAAACTAAGGATCATGGGGTGAGTGTGCGACTGTCCCGCATACCCTGCTTGTGGCCGCGCTGGCTGCTCGGTCTCGGGAGCCGTGCCCCACCTGCGCTCCACGTCCGACGAGCACCCAGCTTCGCTCGCAAGCACAGTGGGCCATACTGACGCAGGAATTACATGCGAACGCAGTCTCGCCGCCAAACTCGCCGCCGCTCAAGCCGCCGGAGCCTCGGCCACGCCAGGCTACGGCAAGCCTCCCGGCGCCGCCGCTTCGCCTTACCCGCCCGCGACGGGTGCTGGTCACGCGGCAGCGGCCTTCCCGGGACAGCAGCCGAGCTACTCGCAGCAACCGGGTCAGTACGGAGGCGCGGGTGGGTACGGTGGTCAGCCGCAGCAGCAGCAGCAGCAGGGTGCGTGCAGGCGTGGACACCCATTCGGCTCTGCGAATATCAACCCAGGGAAAGCGGAGCTGATAGAGCCTATGCGGTTGTCACGCACAGGCTACGGTCAGCAGCCTCAGTATGGCCAACAGCAGGCGTACGGCGCGCCTCCCGTCCCGGGCGGTCGTCCTCCTCAACAAGGCGCCGGCGGAGTCGGACCGCAGGGCCAGATGCCGTACCCGGGTGCGCCGCCCGCGATGGGAGGACCTGGATACGGCGGTCATCTTCAGCAGCAGCCGCAGCTGTACGGTGGTCAGCAGGCGCCGTATGGCGGTCAGCAGCAGCAGCCAGGTGCGTTCTCGGGAGAAAGGGCACTCGTCATCGCGGTCTCACCGAGACGGATGGCACGTATCTGAATCCATCTGCGGACTGCACAGGCTACGGTCAGCCGCAAGGCCAGTACGGCCAGCAGCAGCAGCCTCAAGGTACGCTCCTTTTCGACACGCTTTCGCGGCACGGACTCCTTTTTGTACGAGACCTGTGCACTGATGACCATCGAGTCTCTTGAGCGCACAGGATACGGACAACCTCCCGCGGCCTACGGCGCTCCGGGACAGCAACCAGGTGGAGGAGCTGGAGGCCCGGGCGGGAACCAGCAGATGATTACGCAGATCTTGCAGCAGGCCGTCATGGACCAGGTGCGTCAACTCTTCCGCTCAGCCTGAGATCAGCCCGTGCCTTTTCTCCCGAAGCCTTGGGCTGTGTCAACTGTAGCGTGTGGTGTTGACTCTCTAACCGAACCTCCTCCCCAGAAAATCCAAGCCTTCTACCCTCCCGGCTCGCTCGAACAGCTCGCAGCCCGGATCGCACAATCGGGCGCCCTGCCGCGCATCGCCGCTCAATGGAACATTCCCATGGAGATCGCGATGGACCTCGCCAAGCTGGCCTTGTTTGACACGGTCATGTTGGTCGACGACTCGGGCTCGATGGGTGAGTTGGGGTTTCTTTCGGCCGTCGCTCACTCCTCGGAGAGAGCTGGGTGAACGCTTGGCTCTTCACCTTCGCTCCCTGACACGTCGCGAGAAAGGCACTCACGTACGGTCACTCCTTCCCCAGCCTTCGAGGAGAACGGTTCGCGCATCGACGACGCCAAGTTGATCGTCTCGCGCGTCGCGACCGCCGCCACCTTGTTCGACACGGACGGCATTTCGGTGAGTCGGCGCAAGTTCCACCGTCATCAGCTCCAAACTGACCCACCACCTGGGTTGTGCAGGTCTTCTTCCTCAACTCCAAGGTGGGTGGCGTTTCCGGATTGCACGCCTTCTTGTGCCGAAGCCTTCGCGAGTGGGCAAAGGCTCAGCACGCAGTTTGCGTTGCCCACAGACGGTCGGCAACAATATCACGTCGGAGCAGCAGGCGCAGCAGCTCTTGTCCGGCATCCGGTTCAGCGGCCTCACTCCGCTCGGAACGGTGAGTTCTTTCGGTCGGATGGCGAACGATCGTGCACTTGCTGCAGCTCGAGGCCGAGGCATTCCTTTGATCTCGTTGCGGCTAGGCGAGTATGTTCACGCTGACTGACTGCCCGAAACACCTCGCGCAGAGTCTCGACCAAAAGATCTTGCAGCCGCTCCTCGTCGGCCCGGCTCGTCAGGTACGCTCACATCTCACTCGATTCTCACCTCGATGACATTGGTCTAAGATAGGCTCCTTCCCTCAGAACTCGCTCGAGAAGCCGTTGCTCGTCGTGGCCGTCACCGATGGAGCGCCGGGTGGAGAAGCGCGCGACACGATCGTCAAGGTGAGCAGTCAGCTGCCAGAGCTGCGAGGGCGTCAGACTCCGGCCACACGCTCTGGTACGACACCCTTCGCCCACGTGCGTGGCTGAAGTTCCTATTTTCTCGCCTTTGCTCCTCCCGCAGGCCATCAAGAACGCCAAGGCCGCCTTGTCGCAAACGCGCTACGGCCCAGACGCGATCTCGATCCAGTTGGCTCAGATAGGGAACGACATGGCCTCCCGAGCCTTCCTCGAGGAGATCGACAATCACCCTGATATCGGTGGATTGGTCGACGTGAGTGCATTTTCTGGTTTTCGAGCGGAATCCAGAGCTCGAGGACTGACGAAGCCTTCGCGCACAGACGACTTCCAATTACGAGGTGGGATCTGGCTCGTAGGATACAGTGGCTGCTTCAGACTCACTCCTCCCTGTTCACAGAACGAGGCCGACGACTTTATGAAGACGACCGGTCAAGAACTGACGCCGTGAGCACCTCTCTTCCACATCTCGGAACAACCCCGACCTCCTCGGACTGACTCACCCACGCACACACAGGGACTTGTGGCTCGTCAAGCTCATGCTCGGACCGATCGACTCCTCTTACGACCTCAAGGACCAGAAGTGAGCAGAGGAACTCGGCTCGCCGGATCCTGGAACCTGCTCGGAAACAGTCTTTTTGCCGTGAACGCCTTCATTTGTAGCTACATCACCATCTCAAGTCTTGTGAGTCGCGCTTGTACTTGCACAAGTTATGTGGTAAACTCCGCGGCACCAACTGGGAAGTGATCGAAAAACGACGCGATCTGTTTTAAGGTTCCACGTGTTCCCACTCCCTCTACAGGCGAAGCTGCCACAGTATGCTTGCGCTGGGCGGTACACACCTCTCCCCGGCGAGCTCCGCTTTCATCCCCGACCGATCCAGATAAAGAAACTCCGATGCCCTCCTCCTCAGCCGCCGCCACAGCAGCTCCAGCGAAACCGCGCCTGATCGCGTTCGACCTCGACGACACGCTCGCGCCGTCCAAGTCTCCGCTGGACCCGCGCATGCTCGAGACGTTCGCCGCTCTCCTCGAGACCGTCCCCGTCGCCGTCATTAGCGGCGGCAACTTTCAGCAGTTTGAACAGCAGCTCGTGAACCCGCTTAGGAAACGCGAAGGCCTCCGCCTCGACGACTTGCACCTGTTGCCGACGTGCGGGACGCGTTACTACCGCTGGCAAGACCAGGATTGGGTGCAGCAGTACGCCGAAGACCTGAGCGAGGACCAGAAGCAGCGCGCCCTCGAGGCGGTCGAAGCGCAGGCGAAGGAAGCCGGATACTGGGAATCCAAGACGTGGGGGCCGATCCTCGAGGACCGTGGGTCGCAAATCACCTTTTCGGCACTGGGACAGGCGGCGCCCGTCGACGCCAAGAAGCAGTGGGACCCGACCGGCGCGAAGAAGAACGATCTCCAAAGGCGCGTACAGTCGCTTCTGCCCGACTTGGAGGTCCGGTCCGGCGGTTCGACGAGCGTCGACATTACGCGCAAAGGGATCGACAAGGCGTACGGGATGCAGCGACTCGCCAAGATGACGGAGATCGCGCTCGACGACATGCTCTTTGTCGGAGATCGCCTCGACCCCGAAGGGAACGACTACCCCGTCAAGGCGCTCGGCGTCCCGACCCATGCCGTCGAGGGATGGGAAGACACGGATGTCTTCCTCCGTGGTTTGATCCCAAAGCTCCGGCAGTAGGCAATATCCCGGGAGATGGGTGGCGAGGACGTTGAGTGGCGAAACGGCAGAGCTCATCGAGCATGTCGCCGCCGGACCGTACAGACATTTTGTTTCGAGCGCTCGGGCATGTAAATCATGGATCCATTTCAAGGCTATCGGAGATCAGCTTTCCGGAGGATGAAATCTTTGCACAAGTTGCGCCGAGCGATTCGGACTTGAAATTGCTCGGCAGCCTCCACTCGGAATCAAGGTTCGTCGCGTCTCCTGCGGCTGGCTGTGGCATTCAGGTCTACTAGGCCGATCGAACCACAGCCCGGCCTGTTCTCCTTCGCCCCGGGCGACGCTTACGACTCGTGCTATCTCGCTCGACTCGAGAGGAACCTGCTGAAAAGTGGGGCCGCACGAACCTCCAGCACCATGAGCGGTGTCGACACCGAACACAAGCTGAACGGCGTCGTGACAAGCAAGGGCGATCACCTGCAAACTAGCTCAAGGACGCCGACACCAGGAAGAGGAGGGGACGGGGCAGACGGCGGTCGCGTGCGGTGGGAGTCGTCGGAAGTCGACCTCACGAAGACGCAGACGCCAGCGACAGAACAGGTGCGTCTGCACGGGGAGCTGATACCGCTCGGATGCCGGGAAAACTGACCCGCTGCGTGTGTGCAGTCGGCAAAGCTCGAGTTGCCGGCGCTCTTTCCGACTCTGGCCACCGACTCGAGTTCTGGTCCCGCTCCCTTGCGCTTTGCCGACGCCGAACAGGATGCAAATCGGGATGGCGAGGCACTCTCTCCGCAAGACCGACATTACCTGAACCGGATGCTGGTCAAGTGAGTCCGGGTCGCGAACTACTCCAAGTTCCCGTGGAGATTGACCTGTGCCGCGAACAGCCTCGAGCTCCAGCGCGAGATGTCGGCCCTTTCGCAGATCGGAACCCTGGCCAAGTACGGACCGCCGTTCGCTCCTCACGCCAACGGTCCGAACTCGAAACCCACCAAGAGTACGCCGACGCAGACCAAGAGCGGTTTCCTCGGCGGCTTGTTCGGAGGCGGCAAGGACAAGAGAGACCACCAGTTCGAGGGCTATACTTGGGAACGGGACTCGGTCGAAGAGAGTCCGGTGTATCAGTACCTGTTCTGGAGGTGAGTTTCCACCCCGCGAGATTCTCCCGCCGTCGGCTCACACTCCATGGGGCGCAGGTTCATCTACAACATGCCGGGGTTGAGCAGCGCCAAGCCCGCGTACTGGCAGGAACAGATCCAGCCGTTCTTTGACTCGTTTGCCGAACGAGATCTCAGTTCGACCGTCGAGCGCGGCGAAATCACGAAGCGGTGAGCCTCGGCGCTAGAGTCCTGATTACATGACTAGTTTTCTCACTTGTCCGCGACCCGCCCGCAGACGTATGCTTTCGCTCGGTATCGTCCGCATCGTCGGCACGTACTACTCGACCTGCCTCCGGCCGATACAGCCTTCTGCGCCCGCCCGCTTGTCCACCTCGATGAAGCTCAAGATCGACCTCGTCGTGCCCGGCGGCATGGAGGCGATCTGGAAAAGAGTGTGCCCGGAAATTGATTACGCGCAGTGCAAGACGTGGGTGGCGGTGGCGGAGGAAAAGGGAAAAGGGCTTGATGCCGTGCGTTTTTGCTCCGTCATCGGCGTTGACGGCCACCACCTTCCGCGCTGATTCGCCGCCACACAGTCATACCGCATCATCACGCGAGCTTTGGATGCGCCCCATCAACCCGTCTTTGCAGCAACGCGATCCTACACCGACTGTCGCTCGCTCGCGGCCGCCCTCGCCGAGTTGGATCCGCAAAATCGTCTCGACCTGCCCGCGTTCCCCACCTGCGGCAAGTCAAAGTCGTGTCCTCGAGGTACCATGCAGCGGTACCTTCGACTACTCGTGATCTGCCTCTCCTGTCCAAGCCAATTCGGCACTCAGAATGCGTCGCTCCTCGCCACCGCTCGCTCCGAAGTCGAGTCGTTCCTGTTGCGGGACGGGATCACCCCGAACTCGCCGAGCCTTGGCGCCCGCGTAGCCCGCTGCGAAGAAGAAGAGAAACGTGCCCACGAGCGACACCGTCAATGGACCGAGATGGGGCAAAAATCAGAACGGCTGCAAGCCGCCTGGAGATCCTATAGACACAAACTCATAGATGGAGGTATGTTTCCCCTCGCAAGCGCTTCTCCTCGTGCGCGTTGCTCATCCAAGGCTATCCGCCTCGCAGATGAACTAGACCGCACGATGGCGCACGCGAGAACGACGTCAAAATCGACCGCTCTACCCCAGGAGCACCAGGAAGCCATCCAATGGGCCAGCATCTGGTTCGGGCAGGCGTTACAGTGGGTCCAGCCAGAAGGCGATCCTCATACCGTCGAAACTAGCTGAGATGTCCAGCCTTCTCCCGCAGCTGGATCTTTGTCGGCGCCGCGACGGGACCGGAAGTATTCAACATCCTCCGCAGCTTCCACGAACTGATCCCGTACGGACCGGTCAAAGTCGGACTGAGTCTGGTCAACCCGAGTCTCGCGATCCGGGCGATCGTGCACCTGATTCTCGGCCAACCGGTCGGCCAGCTGTCCCTCTTCCAGCGGTGAGCGGCGGCCGTCTCTCTTACGACTTGACCGGGACTCCTTGTCAAGCTGACACTGCATCTGGGAATCGCAGCATCTGGTCGCATGTGTGCAACTCGGCCAACAAGCACCAGCGCAAGCTGATTGAGCGGTTCCGGAAGCGGATCCGAAACGATTCGCTCTGCAACGCCCTCAAGGCTCACGTCCGAGCCGGCTACGTTCAGCGCCAACATACCAAGCAGGAAGCAGGTGCGCGTTGGAGCAGATCCAAGCTTGAAGAAGCCGCGCTCGCTGACAACCCCAAGATCTCGCCGCGACCCAGTCCGCCGGAACGAAGACATCGTCTTGACCATCATCCGCGAGCGCGGATCCAAGGGCGACTTTGAGCTCGTCGAGCGTTGGCACGCCGAGTTTGTTCGAGCGCAGGCCGACCCTCACGAGGCCACGGGCGACGTGCAGTCGTTCGCAGACCTGAAAGAGCTCCTCGCGTGAGTTGGTCTTCAACTTGAGGGTGTCGAATGCCACGCTCACGGGTCACCCAGCCCACAGCGCATACTACCGCTACCGAGACCGAGAACAAGTGCTGCAGATTGCTCTCGAGCCGAACACGCCTCGGCTCTTGCATGCCACGATCGCGGTCTTTTACGGCGCGATCCACACCGTCGCCAAGATCTCCAATTTGCCCGACCGTGTCGCCGACACACAAGCCTTCTTGGATGACTTGTGTCGCGTCTGTTTGAGCGACAATATCGGTGAGCTTCGACTCGGGTGCTGCCTCGGGGACGGAGTCCTGACTTGCTTTCGCGTGTTTGGCCAGAACCGGCCGAGTTCATCAAGCTCGCGAACCGGCACTACGAAAAGGTGTACTATTTCCTCCACGAGCTGGTGCGTTCCCGCGGTCGCTGCTTCCAACGAAAACAAGTCATCGACTGACCACACTCTCTGACCCCCCGCCAGGCCTCGAAAGGCGGTCCGCACCTCGACCCGATTCTCGACTGGGCTCGATCCGGCCTCGGCTTCATCCGCGACGGCATCCCTGCCTCGGACGGCGCCCGTGCCGGGCCCGACCTCGACGATTTGCTCTCGTCCTCGTCGTCGTCGGCGGCGTCCTCGAAGATGTCCGACAAGGAAAAGGCCGACTTGCTCGCCGAGGCGCGCCATATGGCCGAGTGGACCGTTCTCAAAAAAGCTCGCAGCGAGGTCTATCTTCGACTGGATCTGCTCCGTGCTGATCTCGACGAGGACACCCCGGAAAGGTACCACGACGAGGAGGACGACGACGACGACGAGGAGGACTGGCTGGACCGTTCCTCACTGTGGCAATCCTTCCTCTCGGAATTCTCGCCCTCGGAGCAGGCCCAATTCGCCGCCGCCGCCGCCGAGCAACACACCGAAGGTCGTCGCACGGGACCGGGTGGCGATCTCGAATGGGCTTGGTGGGCCGCGCAAGAGACGGCCGGCGCGGCGGGCAAGTCGAAGGGCGTCGTGCGGGCTCATCAGGAGAGTGCGGCGGACGCGGTGCGCAAGAGCAGCGTTGATTTGCACCGGCCGATGGCTTCTTCACCGCGGACTTCTTTCGGTGGAGGGGAAGGATCGTCCATGGGGAAGAAGTCGAGCGATTTCAGTGGCGGTGGCGGCGGTTCGATGAGGAGGAAGTCGTCGTTCGACCGGCATAACAGGGACCACTCGCACGGACGTAAATCATCACTCGAAAGTTATCGTCGTCGTCCTCCTCCTCGATCCTCACTCGACAGTCGCCGTCCCTCGGGCGAAACCCCTTCGAGCCGGCGTCCTTCGCTCGACTTTTTCCGACACCATCACCACTCGTCGTCGTCGGCGCTGCAGACGGACGAACCTGAGAGGGGTGAGGGAGGGTTGGCCGTTCCGCCGCCCGAGGTGGAAACGACGCGGCAGAGTTTGCTCGGACGGTACGTCCAGAGTGTTCGCGGGTATTTGACCATGGCGAGGCAGCAGCAGGTGCGGTAAAGATCGGAGGCGCCGCTGGACTTTGTATCACTTTTATACGGTACGGGATCGATCATACACGAGGACAATCCTCCCCCACCTTGTAGCACTATCAACTTTCTCGGTCATTTGTTTGCCAAAGACGCAAAGGAGCAGGAATTGGTGTGTTTGACCCCCGTGCCGGAGGAAAGTGATTGCGAGGTGGGTTTTACTACATTGTGGTTCTATGCCGATGCCGATTCCGAGGACGAGGGTGCGGCGGCTGCTTCTTCGAGTCCGAGTTTGAAGCCCTCGAGGGTCCGCGCCAATTCGCTCGCCCTCGCCGAGACGACGCCGGTAATCCTCGCTCCCGGAGCCGACAAGAGACCGACGATCTGAGCATGGAGGACCCCGATCGGGGGCAAGTTGGCGATCTTGGTGGTCTGGTCCGGGTCGGCGGCGGTGGTCTGATCGAGCAAGGACGAGAGGAGTTTCAACCTCTCGACGACGGCGGGAGGTCCTTCGGCGTCTTTTCCTTTGACGGGTGCAGGAGGTGGGGGCGGTGCGTTGGGAGGTGGCGTGCGGGAAAAGGTTTGCAAGAGGGTGAGGACGCGGAGGAGGGTGGGAGGATGGAGGGTCGGAGCGGTCAAGGCGGCGAGGGGTCCGGACGAGTGCGACGCGTCCGCGAGGAGGGACGTGTCCGGGACGGTCGTCCCTTCTGTTCGTTGCTGCTGGAGGCTGCGGACGATGGCGGGCATCAATCCCGGTCTCAGGTACGTCAACCGGAGTTGGTTCCCCTCGGCGGCGGTCGGTATTGAACCCTCCTCGCTCGACGCCGGTGTTGAAGGCGGAGGTGGGGGGACTGCCGCGATTTGTTGCCTGATTGTGCGCCATTCGTGGGCAGCAAAGTCGCCCGGGCGGAGGAAGAGGACGAGGTCGTTGTGGGTCAAGAGGTGCGCCTGCTCGCGAAAGGCGAGCGCCTTGGCCGTGGGGAAGGTGCGCCGCGCTCCTGCTGCCTGGACGCGCAGAGTTGGTCTCGGCATGGCTTCTGCGTGCAAACTGTGCGGCACGCGAGTCGAGTGTCGACTCCGAGGTGAGGTTGCGCGAATTGCGAGGTGATTGTAATGCGGGAGGGAATACAAACGAGTTGTAATGAGTTGAATAGGAAAGGCGGCACCGAGCTTGGCGGCGGTGCGGAAGCAAACGCGACGGGTCGACCGTCGTCCACCTCGTGTGTTCCCCAGTCGGGTACGTGCAGCCGAGTCTGGCATTAGCTTGAACTGCTCTAGAAGCTGACCTCTGTGACCCCCTACCCCGCAGCCCTTCTCCCCCCCCGTGAGTCGCGCAGTGTCGGACACCGTCCCTGCTCGGCCCCCTCGCCCCCGTCTTGCTCTCGCCTCGGTCTCTTCCCGCACAAGAGCTCCGAAATCGACATAGTATGCCAAATTGGGGGAACGTGTGATTGGACCCAGTGGCTTGGGGACCGGGGGAGGGCGCGGTGGGAGTGTGCAGAGGGATGCATTGCTGGAGTTGGACGAGGGGGAGGCCGGGCCAGGCGAGGCGACACGGGCCAACTAGGTCGCACGTTCAGCTCCTGTCGCTGGCCGTGGGCTGGAGGAACCGACCCAAGCGTGGACGGCGGCGCGCTCCACGCCGACACCGATTTGGGGGGAGGCGCCCCTCCCTGTCGCCGGTTCCGAGCGTCGGCAAGCACGCCTCGCCCCGACCCGTCGGTGGTCATGCCGGCTGTCAAGGTAGCCGCCTGTCGAGGAAAGGGCCCGCCCCGCTCATCGGCGGCGCTTCCCACGCTCCTCGTCGGCCAGTTTCGAGGAATCGGGACGCGAGCAGCTCCCGAGCGAGCGTCGCAGATATCGTCACCATGCCTCCGTCACTCCACCGACTCTATACGAGCAGCGCAAAGCCCCTTCTGAACAGGAGCGACTCGTGTACTGACTCTTTTCTGGAACCGGAACCCGCGTGCAGCTCCCCCCCCCTTTTAATCCGCCGCCATGCCTCACTCTTTCGGTTCGCGCGCGCGCACGCGCCACATGTTCAAGCGCGACTTTAAGCAGAAGGGCATGATCCCCCTGTCGACCTTCCTCAAGGTGTACCGCGTCGGCGACATTGTCGACATTGTCGCCAACGCGGCGCAGCAAAAGGGCATGCCGCACAAGTACTACCACGGCCGCACCGGCATCGTCTACAACGTCACCCCGTCCTCGGTCGGCGTCATCGTCTACAAGGTCGTCGGCAACCGCTACCTCGAGAAGCGCGTCAACCTCCGCGTCGAGCACGTCAGGCACTCCAAGTGCCGTGACGGTCAGTCTGCGCTTCGCTCCGTTTATGATGCCTCTTTCAGAGCTGACCCCGCAGCAACACTCGACAGACTTCCTGAACCGCGTCAAGTCGAACGCCGCGGCCAAGAAGGAGGCCAAGGCCAAGGGCGAGACGGTTGTCCTCAAGCGTCTCCCGGTCGCGCCCCGCGAGGCCCGCACCGTCTCGACCTCGAACAACCTCCCGCAAACCCTCACCCCGATCCCGTACGGTGAGTCACACGCACCCTTTTTCGTCTCCTTCTTTCTCGAGGGGAGAAGAAGACTGACAGTTTTGCGCCACCAGACACCACCATCTAAGCGGAGACGCGGGAAAACGGAGCGCGTGGAGAGAGAGCAGGAGAAACGAGAAAAAAAGAGGGGAAGGTCTCTTCTTTTTTGGTCCGTTTGTTTGTCGAGTTACAAGGCGGGTCAGGGTACGAAGGAGAACGGGGACGCGCAAGGGTGGCAACCAAAGCAGGAGGAACCTTCCGGTCTTGCTCTCTTTGTTCGCTTCCCCTTGGTCCCTTGTTTTTGTTCCCCTTTTTCCCCTCCGCTTCTGATTCGCGTGCAACGGCGAGATTCGGGTCGACCACCATTCCATGCCTTGACGAGAGTTCTGTTTGACTGAGCGGAGACTGGTCACGGGGAAGCTAGATTCGGCTCGCCCCGGCCCGAGGGTGATTCGCGTGAGACGTTGCTATCCTCACCTGTACATTTACAGCGAGAGCGGCGCGTTTTGGGAAGCTGTGTGCGATAATCCTTGAAGCCGAGAAGGGAGCACCGCCTCGGCGACTCTCCGAGTCGCTCGCTTCATCTCCCACACCACGCCAGCCAAGGGTCCTTCAGTACTGCGCGGGCCACGAGACAGCTTTGGAACAGCAGCGAGAGGATGCCCTTTGGGCCGACGCACACGCTGCTGCGCGGACTCGCGGGCTTTGCGTTCGCGAGTTTCTGGCACCGCGTCGAGACGCACACGCACGTCGACGGCTACAACGGCGATCCGGAACGGCTCGTCCCCGACGAAGGGACGCCGATCATTGTTGTTGCGAATCACCACAACTCGGCGGCGGATGTGAGTCAAGTCCCCCTCGCCTTTATGTACTCCGGAGAGGGTGTTGCCGAGCGAGCGACGAGGTGGGGCAGGTGGCATCAAAGGGGGGCCCAACTCGCACTCGACGGAACGTGTCCTTTCGTTCGTAGTACCAGAGCATGCTGACACTCTCGCTATACCCCTCGCCGAAACCACCCACCCCAGGTCGCCGTCCTGTCTCTGCACTTTCCGCACTACCGCAAACTGCACTACTGGGCAAAGTCGACCCTCTTTGCCCCCGGACTGCCGAAAAAGATCCTCCTCGACGCTGGCAACTTGCCCGTAGACCGGAAAACAAAGGTATGCGCTCCCGAGACTTGCGAGGGCCTGACTGACAGGTTGCGAGGGCCACTCTCGCTGATTTCTTGCAAAACGGGCATGATCCGGATGGTGGTGCTCTCCCCAACCCCCGCAGGACAATCAAAAATTGTTTGCGTCTTCGTTCGATGCGCTCAAGGCGGGAGAAGCGATCGCCGTCTTTCCCGAAGGTGGATCGTGAGTGGCCACCGTTCTCTCCCTGCAAACTCCACTTCTAACCCGGGCCCACCTTCTCCACCGCAGCGACACCGTCCACGAGCTTCCAGAGCTGAAAGACGGCGCCTCGTGGGCCGCCCTCGAGTATGCGAAAAACCTGCGCGACCCGGCGACAAGCCGGACCTTGTCGAACGGGAAACCGCTCGCCCGCGAACCGCAAGACGTCGTGATCTGCATCGCCGGGATCTCGTACAGCGACAAGACCAAGTACCGAGCTTGCGCCGTCATGCAGTGCGTGTGCCACCAGATCTCCAACTGGAATTTTGGGTTTTCCAGAGAGATTGGGACTGACCCGGGGGGAGGAGAACCAGGTTCGGACCCAACATCTCGGTCGAGCCTTATATCGACGAGTTCCTCGTCAGTCCCAAGACGGCCGTCAAGAAGCTCACGCAGCGGATCCGCGAAGAACTGATCAAGGTGACGGTCAACGCGCCGGATTGGTGAGTGCGACCGAGGGATCTCTGGAGTTATCGACCGCCGCTGACGATGGTGTTTTTCGCGCAATAGGGACTCTCGGCATGCGGCGATGATGGCGCGAAAGATCCTCTGGCCCGATGACCGCAAACTGCCACTCCGGAACCTGCGCGACATTGACCAGACGTGAGTTTCCGTGTCGACTCGAAACAACCAGAGTGCACGTGTGCCCGCACTGACTTCGATACCCGACCCCTGACAGCCTCGTCGACTTGTTTGCGACCGAGAACCCGTCTCCCTCGCTGCGGAGGCTCCGCCGCTTGTTGACGACCTACCGCGACGCGTTGAAACACCTCGGCGTCTCTCACCTCTCGCTCTCCTCGCTCCCTTTACCCGAGACTCTCGACCCTTCGGTCCCTCACCGACTCCCGACCCGGATGCGCGTCTTTGCCTCGATCGTGCTCTCGACGTTCGCCTGCCTGATCCGGCTACCGTTCTTCCTCCTCCCCTTGCTGGTGCACTTGCCCGTCTACCTCTTTGCGAGGTACGCCTCGTCCGGAGCGCTCGAGGAAGACCAGGCGCAGAACAAGGTCGCGATCGGGTTGGTCCTCGCGCTCGTGACGTACGCGGCATTCTTTGCCGTCGCGTGCGTCCTCTTGTGGACTTCGATCCCATGGGGAGGCGCCATCTTGGTCGCCGTTGTGGGGACGATCGCCTTCGTCGCGTATCACAACCGACTCGTCGACGCCAACGTGGGTTGGCCTCGGTCCTCTCGCTCAGCTTTCCGGATCGCGATCATTGACCTGTCAATCGTAAACCCCCTACTACAGTACCGCCGCTTCCAGCAACTGACGACACTCTGGACAGTCCTGATCGCACTGTGGACCCCCGTCGCCCAGTCCGAAGCGTCCCACTTCCTCCATTCCGTGCACCCTTCCCTATCCCCTGCCCCTCCTCATCATCATCACCCGTCGCATCCGAACTCGCCGTACGAACCAGCAGCCGCAGACGGCGGTGAGGCGGAGGAGGAGGAAGACGAATCCGACACGGCTGGCTTGCTGCTGAACTCGACCGCGTTCGGGACGTTCGATTCGCCTCCGACCAAGAGGGCGCCGTTACCGAGTCCGACCCTGTTCTCGGAGGACGATCGCCTGCTCAGCAGTAATTTCCCGCACCTCTCGTCGTCGTCGTCGAAACATCATCACGGTTCGGGCCGACCTCGCTCGCGGTCGTTGCAGTCCCGGTCTCGCGCTTCGCTCGATCGATCCCAGCATGACGAGGAAGCGACCACCTCGGACGCCGCCGGCACCGCCTCGATCGAGATGCCCGACCTGTCCTCCCTGCCCACCTCCTCCACCACCACCTCCTCCTCGTCGCGCCACCCGCCGTACGAGCAGGGGGTCAGGGGCACTCATTCGCACTCGCGAATGGAGCGGCGGCCCCACGGCGCGCGACGGTCCTTTGCCCGCGAGGTGCGGACGCTGTTGCGCTTGAGGGCGGCGACGGTCGCGAGTTTGAGGGAGGTGCTGTTCGATGATGATGATGATGGCGGCGGCGGTGTGCTGGACGGACTGGAGGTGGGGAGCGCGCCGAGGGACGGGGACGGTTTCGGTCGCGAGGAGGAACGAATCGAGACGCCGCCTGCGACGCCGTTACGGATCCATCAAGCCGGTGGCGGCCCAGCGTTCAACTTTACCTCCTCCGCCGCCTCGAAGCAGGCAGAGGAGGAGGAGGAGGGAGAAGAGTTGTCTCGGCGACGAGGTCGACTCGTTGGTGAACGGATGAAAGAACTCGGGTGGCGCGGCTCTCGGGAACGGTAAACTGCTCTGAAGGAAGAACCGACGAAACAGCAGCGGGGTTGTACTAGATCTCCTCCCATTTCCTTATCTCGGGGTAGTGTTCAATCCTCTCTCTTTATCGCTTCGAATGCATCTGTAGCTCTCTTACCACAAAGAAACATTGAGGAGAGGTTATCACCCTGTTTTTGCATGTGATACTACAACAAGCACGGTGGTGATTCCAAGGACAAGGGGCAAGAGAGAGACGGTGCGGCGTCAGACACCGGCGTCGGCGGCGGCGGCGCGCGCTCTTAACTTTGCGAAAATGTCGAGCGTCTCTTGCGCGGCGGTTGCTGCTGCCTCTGCCGGAGACGGGTCGAGTCGAGGATGGCTCTTTAGGGGAGGTTGAGCATTCGCGGCTTCGAGAGTCCGAGTTTGGAGAGCTGCGAGTTGGGCCGTGATGCCGGCACATTTCCTGTGGAAGCAGGCGGGGGGGGGGGGGGGGGGTTCACTCACTCCTTCCTGCAAGATCGAGAGAATGGCGAGGCGAGATTTCAACGTACCGCTTGATGGCGGCAGTTTTCCGCCTCCGGAGGTCGATCTGACTCTGCATCATGGCTTTGAGCGTTTCGCGAGCCTGGACGGGCCTCAACTCGTTGACGAGGTAGTGCATGTTGATGCAGATCAGGCGCATGTGTTCGGTCAACCGTTCGGGGTCGGTGGGGAGGGTGGGTTCGGGGTGGGCGAGCGAAGGTGGCGGAGTGAGGAGGGCGTCGAGGAGTTGGGTGTAGGTGAGGATGAGGGTGCGGAGGAGCGACTGGAGCGAGAGTTTCCGGTCTGCGCGGGCGGGGGTCCCCATCAGCCACCCAGCATTCTGTCCCCGGAAAGAGAGAGAAGGAGGGAGACGGTGCGCACCCGAGTCGGGATCAAACATTTCCGGGACGCCCATCTCTTTGAGGGTAGGCGTCGTCTCCTCGACGGGCCAGGTCTCTCCAAAGACGGTATAGCTCCCGTCCTGCGTGATCCAGTCGACGTTGGGCGGGTCGAGGTTGGCGAGGTCGGCGTCGGTGTAGCGGTGGTAGAAAGCGGGAGGAGCCGGGAACAGGCTCGTGTCAAACTCGGGAGGCGGTTGGGCATCTTCCTGTGGTGGTGCTGCTGGTGGTCGCTCTGCGGACCCGCTCGAGGACGGCGACGACATGGCACACGTTTGGTCGAAAGAGAAGAGAGACTCGCAAGTCGAGTGGGGAGACGAGGTCGACTTGCTTCCTCACGCCGAGCGAATGAGCTGTTCGCAAGGGGAACTACACTATGCTCGAGAAAAAAGAGTCCTGACTACAGGAGAGCCCTCCGGCCATCAGCTTTCGACGCCCTGTCGCCCTCCGCCTCGGTCATCGTCGGCCATGCGACAATCCAGCGCTGACTGTATCCCAGACGGCTGCATATTCAACGGGCGGACGAACACGGTGCACATGCATGGCGTGCTCGCGCTTCGGGGTCCGGACAAATGCTTGCTGATCCGAATGCTTGCTGATCCGCGGCACTCCGAGGGACACCGGCGCTCAGTCCTCGTCTGTCTCCAACTGCACGTCCGGGGTCGACTCAGGCCTGACCTCAGCCTGCTTTCAGACCGCCGCTATACTCCCTTGTACCAAGTATACCGAACTGTTGCTCCTACTGCCTGCGTCCTGGCTGAGATTTGAAGCTCACTCGACGCTCCTCCTCTCTCCGAGATCGCACTCGCACGGACGCGCACTCTCCAGACTTGGCACTGGTCCAGGTGCCCGCGTGGCCAGTCAACCGTCCGCAGCAGCAGCTCGACTTGTCCGAGATCTGATCGATCCGAGAGAAACGGGCAGGACCGCCTTCCGTCCGCCGCCGCCCGCCTCCTCTCGCCTCTTCTCCACCCGCCGCCCACACACCGCCGCCGCCAGGAGCGCGGCCGACTTGAGCCGATCCGACTCCCGAACAGCCGGCAGCCGACCCAAAGACGCCGCCGTCCCCCCCCCCCCTCTTTCTCTGTCGTGCCGCCACCCCGCCGCCCGAATCAATGACGAGCAGCGACAAGACCCTCTTCGCCATCAACACGGCATCGTTCTCGCCCCATCCCGCAGCACCCCTCATGTCCTTCTTGGAAACTGCCGACGATGAGGGCGTCCCGCAATACTACGAAGGAGGAGGACGTTCACCCCCGTCGTCATCCGGCCCACCGAGCACACGCCCTTCCTCGCTCCTCTCCCCCTCCGAACACGCGCATCACAACGTCATGAACCACCACATTTCTTACGGGATCACTACGACGTCTGGGATCAAGTCGGCCAACAGCAACAAGAGTGTTGATGCGTGGCGTCGCCATCAATCAGCGGAACCAGACGAGGAAGACGACGAGACGGCCACCGCGCAGCAGCCAGCGACCAGCTTGAGTGATCACTTCTCGGGGTTGTTGCACATCGAGGAGGAGGAGGAGGAGGAGTCGAGGGTCCGGTTCGAGGACATGACCGACGCCGAGATCGGTTCGTCTCTTCTCGCTCCCTTTCAGAAAACGTGCCATTCACGGTCTAACAATCCTCCCCCCTTCGACTTGTGAAATGACCAGCCCAGCACCATTTCCGCTTGGCGCAGCAGCACCTCCGAGCGGCTCAGCGCCTGGCACTGGCAGCAGCGAGTGCCCCACCCGCGCATTCGAGCACTGCTTCAAGCGCACCTTCGTCTTCCTCTCCCTCATCGGCTTCGGCCGCCTCCTCGTCCGCTTCGATCTCAGGAGTCCGCCACGCGCAACAGCAATTCGTCACGGATCTGGTGCAACGCCGCGAAAGGGATCCGGTCGCCACGCCGTGGACTGAATCGCCGGTCGAGTCTGGTCGGCATGGCCCCGCCGCTGGCGCGGGCGCTGGCAGCGGCGAACACCAGCATCGTCGCAAGCAGCGGCAAAAGTCGGGCGACTCGTGCGGGTCCTCCACTGCTCCGGAGACGCTCTCGCCCTCCTCCTCTTCCTCGGTTTCGGCTGCGGCTGCGGCTGCGGCTGCGGCTGCGGCGGTTGCACCTCCTCCGACCGCTTCAAGGCCCTCCGCGCCACCTGCTGCTCCTCCTCTTCCGTCCCTGTCGACTCCGACTCCGACTCCGAGCCACGTCCAAGTTCATGGGGCGGCGGCGCGTCCTCTCGCAACTCGATTCGACTCTACTCCTTCCTCCTCCGTGTCCGTTCGCTCGGCTCTGCTGCTCGACGGCGGCCATCCGACTCCCAAGTCACTCCGCCATCAGCGACCGGTCCCGCCGCCTCGGCGGGCCACGGTCGGTTCGGGTTCAGCGGTACCGAAACCCGGTGGACTGCTCGGGATGGCGGCGGCGGATAATACGACTACTCCCCCTCCCCTTCACGGTTACCGCACGGTTGCCGAACAGCCTCACTCTTCTTCTTCTTCTTCCGAGGACCCGCATTCGCAGGCTGTAAGGGTCGTCCGATCTATCAGTCCGAGCATCTATGGCGACGAGACCGACTCGGTCCTACACGAGCAGGCAGTGTCGAGGACGACTCGCCTCGTCGACGCTTCGAGCCGCCAGAGTCCGCCGCTCAACGTCAAGTACGAGGCGAAGGAGGAGAAGAATCAAGCGGCGGAGGAAGAAGAAGAAGAAGTCGCAGGAGGACCAGACTGGGAGGAGGACGACGATGAGGACGATGACGCTCGGAGCGACTTTTACGGCGCCGAATCGGTCGTGTCGCACGTCACTCGCGCGACCTTGCCAGAGTATGAAGACGCGTTGGCCATGTCGGCTCTTCCGCCCCCCGTTCCGGCCATCCCGAGCCGGTTCTTGACGCCGCTGCAGACTGGTGCTGCTGCTGCTGCGGTCAACAACACGCTCCAGGGCGCAATCTCGGTGACGACGACCGATCCGCCGCCGCTGTTCCGGACTGAGGTGCGAGAGGAGCACGAACAAGATTTCCACGGCTTCCGTCCGAGGCAGACTACTCTTGCGAGTGCGTGTCTTTGTGCGCTGCTCCGGGTTATCGCTGAGAAATAACGAGACATTTCCCTACAGACTACTCTGAGCCGACTATGCATCGGATGCAGCAGCCTACACAGAGTGCGATCCGACCGGCACACGTTCACTCGCCACCGTTTTCCAACCTCCAACCGCACGCCTACGTCCTCAGCCCGACGGGTCAACCCATCCCGATCTATTCGGCCGCAGCCTTTTCTGCTCCTGCAGCTATCGGAGGGACGGCGTCCCCTATGGCGGCGCCCACCAGTGCTGCCACGCCGGCGCGAGCGAACACGCTTCCAGTCCACGCGCAACCTCTCCGCTTCGAACATTCGGTACCTTATTCTGCACCTTATGTCAACTCGACCGTCGAAGTCACTTATCCGAACCGTAAAGTATCAGGTGAGGGGGCAGCAGATGGTACTTTTCCCGATGGAACGCGTGAGGAACTGATGCTTACTTGCCGCAGCTGCTACTTCCGCGTTGACTTCTCGCCCTTCCACCGGCTCGCTATCGCAAATGTACCACCGCCCTCCTCCTTCACGTCCCCAATCGAGTTGGTCCGACACCTCGAGCGGAGCCGATCGCGACGACGTCGCCGACACCCGCAGCCTCGCCGCCGGTTCGACCTTTTCGCGAACCAAGAACCGCATCTCGTCGAGCTTGCGCGCGGCGCGGGTCCCACACGTCCGGTTCATGAGTCCGGATCCGACCGTGTTGAGAGCTCCTCGAGGAGGATCGGCGCGTCAAGCGCACAAGACGGGCGTTCGTCGTTCGGCTTCGGTCACAGCGCCCTCTTCTTCCGAATCGCGGCAGCCGCTCGTGATTTCGGAGCAAGATGACGACGAGGACCACAAGCGGCAGCGTGCGATGCAGATGAGCCTCGGTATGCTGATCTGAGTGGGCGGCGGGCGGCCCGTCTTCCTCTCGGATCCAGCCGGACTGAGCGAATCGTGTAGCGTTTCCAGCGCACCGAGACCCCACCCCCATTCCTTTAACGCAATCGTCATGCCAAGCAGACCCTTCCGGACGATATGGTGCGACCGAAAGGCTCTGAAAGCGAGAGCGAACCGATTACTTCCGACTTCGAGCGAGAAGAGGTCAGCTGAGCGGCAAAATCGCAAGCTTTGGTTTTCTTACTCCGTGGGCGGCCTCCAGTAGCGTCACCTCGGCGCAGGCCGGCAGTACCGATCGATTGCATCAGTACATAGCTATAGCTTGGAAGCGACTCGAAGGAGCCGTGGCTATGCATTTTTCGTCGCCGCACACCGCGAGCTTTGAATTTTGCCGACAGTTAAGGGCTTGTTGTAGTTGACGGCCTAGGCTGGCCGTAAGCTGCAGGAAGACCATGAGCTCTCCCATACACTATGGAGCACGCCCTCGTGTGGCGGAGCGTTGAGCTGGCAACAGACGGCGGAGAGCTCAGCTCCGTCCGTCCGAGCTCCTGCAGCTTGCTTTTTCGGCATAGCTGCTGCTGCTGTCAAAGTCCGAGGTCGGCGCTGCCGTCTTCTTTCCGCGGGCGGATCAGGAAGCGCTGCTCCCAAGAGATCAGCTGGGGCACAAACCGCGTGCGAGGTTAAGTAGTGTTGGGACTCCACGCTTGATCAGCAGGAGGTGGTCGGCACTCCACGGCTCCGCCTTTTTTCGTCGTTCTCCGGGGGCCTCGTGATCGCAAGCCTACACCCTGCTGTCGATACTGTACTGTGCGCAGATCAGACCCATACAGCTATACGGACAGAGACGCACGAGAGGTCGATGCGAGCCGAACAGTTCATAGGGTTCAATTATAGACGGGACAACCCTTGGCATTACGTCGATATCCGAACAAACCCGGCCGAGCTCGGGCGCGCTCATCTCGTGAGCGATCTTTATCGCCGGGCCTCCGCCCTCTCATCGGAACCTCCACGCCTTCTCGTGCGAGTTGCCCCGGTGGCTGAAACTGATGCTGCAAACTTTGCACTTCTAAATCCGTGCCTCGGAGGGAGCTGGGGCCCGTACCACGCGCTGGGGTCGCCGCCCGCTCTCGCCTCTCTTTGCTCACCTCACCTCTCATCCATCTGCTCGGATCAAGTGGCTTGTTGCTCTCAACCCCTTTAGCGAGCAACCCTGGCTACTACACCTTCTTCTTCCTCGATCGGTCCGCTGCGCTCTCTGCGTCGCTCGATGGCTTCCGCATTCTACAACGAAAAGCCCCTCAACGAGAAGGACACCGAGGAGGAGGGTGGTGTCGCCCAGACCAGCTTCGTCGCGCGCGAGGACGAGCCGCGTCCCGCCGTCGCCGATGCGTTCGCTCTGCGTGAGGGCGACGAGGACCAGGAGGACTTCAAGACCCTCGGGTGGTTCAAGGCCGGTCTCGTCTTGACCTGCGAGGTGAGCCACTTCGTCGCGTTCGGCAAGGACGAGGGATCGGCCATTGTGCGCGACGGCAATACGCGCTTTTGCTGATCTATATACCGTGCGCGCACCCGTATAGGCCATCGCTCTCGGTACCCTGTCGTTCCCGCAAAACTTTTACCGTCTCGGAATGGCGGGCGGCATCATCGCCAACTGCGGTTTCATTGTTATTGCGTACGCCGCTTTGCCTATGTCTGCCGAAACTATACACTAATACATACTGCCCTCAGCTACGTCACGACCCACTTCATGGTCGACTTCAAGCTCCGCTACCCGCACGTGCTCAACGTCGCCGAGTCCGTCTCGCCCTTTTTGCCACCCCGTCCGACCAGAACTGACACGAGCACTACAGGGCTGGCGAGGTCATCTTTGGCAAGTGGGGAGGTCGGTTGCTCGGTATCGGCATGGTCGCCAAGTCGGTCGGACTCGCGAGTTCGCATGTCCTCGCCGGCAAGATTGCCATCTCTACCTTTGACGACGGCGCCCACTGTGCGATCGGCTGGGCTGTCCTCATTGCGGTAGTCAGTGCCCTCGTAAGTGGACGCTGCGAGAAAGTGAAAGGCCTGCAGACTGACGCAAACCGAACCGACAGCTGTCCTACCACCGCAAGTGGTCCGGCTTGACCTGGCTCTCGGTCCTCTCGCTCTCGTGCATCTTTACGGCGTCGATGATTACAGTCATTGCCGTCGCTCTTCAGGACAACACCCGCCTGATCAAGAACGGCGTTCCGATCGAGTGGGACGCGTTTGCCACTCAGAACGTCAGCCTCGAGTCGGTCATTGGCGCCATTCTCAACACTGTCTTTGCCTACGGCCAGGTCATGGCCGTCTTTTCGTTCCTTCCCGAGATGAAACGCCCGAACGACTTCAAGAAGTCGATGCTCCTGTCGCAGACAATCTCGCTCGTCATTTACACCGTCGTCGGCGCCGTCTGCTACCGATACGCCGGCCAATACGTTACCAGCCCGGCTCTCTCGATGACAAGCCGTACGGTAGAGTGCGTGGCATACGCCTTCGCGCTGGTGACGATCATAGGTGCCTCCGAAACTCCTGAATCCCGTTCTCCTGAAACCCCGAACTGACGAAACCCTCGCCTCCAGTTTCCGGAATCGGTGCGGCTCGCTTCCTCCCTTTCCCTGAGTTCCATACTAACGTATCTCCCACCTATAGTCGCCGCCAACGTCGGTGCTAAGTACCTGTACACTTCGCTCTTCCGCCACTCGCCGCTCCTCACCTCCAAGTGAGTTGCATCCCTGTTCTGTCTTTTTTTCGATCTGCCGACTTACCGATTCTCTTCCCGCAGGTCCTGGAAGGCCCAGGGCGCATGGCTCGCCATTATCTTCGCTGTCTGGCTCGCCGGCTTCGTCTTTGCCGAGCTCATCCCCTTCTTCAGTCAGCTCCTCACCATCATCTCGTCCCTCACTTCGCTCTGGTTCGTTGTCGGCATGGGCGGCTTCGTCTACCTGCACCTTGTCAACCCTAAGCTCCCCGAGGTCGTCGACGGTGGCTACTTCAAGCGTCCGAGCCGCACCTTTGGCACCATCGTCGCTCTCCTCTTCGTGCGTGGCGTTTCCCCGTTCCCTCGCTTCCACCGGTGCTCACGATGACTTCTTCGTACAGATCCTCATCTCTTGTGCACTTTGTCCGCTCGGGTTGTACGCAGCGATCGAGGGCATCAAGACCGGCGTAAGTCACGCGTCTAAGCTTCTTCGCGCACGAAAAACGAGACTGACGTTGTGTTTTCACCGCGCAGTACTCGAGCGGCAAGTTCAACCACCCGTTCTCGTGCAAGGCCTAGACGCATCGTCGCTGTACTACGAAAAGCGCGCGAGACGCGCACGCCGGACCGGGTGGTTGGGAGTTGTAAAGTCGAACGGTCCGGTTAGAAGCAGTGTAGAAGAAGAAGAGCTCTCATCGTCTAGATCGCGGGAATGCCAGACGTGTACTATCATCGCATACAACAACAATGGTTTCTTGCGTTCACGCGGAGAGATTCTTAAGCTGCCCGAGCGGTGACGACAACGGATCGAGTCCGCAGCTTGTCCTCTCGGAAGTCTGGCAGGCTTACCGTCATTCTCCTCGAAAAAAGCGCCTGTACAGCTCCTCAGCCAGGCAGGACTAGTGCGCAGTGTCTGCCACGTTCACTGTTCCCGTCCGAACGCGCTCTGCCTAATGATTTCGGCCTGGCGGAGAATCCGATCCTCGCTACTTTCAAAGAGGGCGCAGCACGTAATCGATAACGGGGACTGCTATGTTTCATACGATGCTGCGTTGCCAAGCCCAGACGAGACGAAGGTGCAAGTTTGTGCGTGAACGAGGAAAGGAGAGGGGATGCTGGGGGAAAACGAGAGATCACTCCTTGAGCTTCATGGCAGCGCCGTAACCGACAGCGACGGCGAGAACGACCACTGCTCCCGCGACCGACAGCGGCAAGCCCTGCATTGTCGGTGAAGGTACCTGGTCAGCAGAGCCATCTCCAAGACGTGAAGCGGATCCGCACAAACTCACGCCGTGCTCGCCCGCCTTGCCGGATCCACGGGTCACGTCCTGACCGCTCGACGCCGATGATGACGACGACCCGCCGAGTCCAGCTCGACCAGGAGCGCCATCGCCCTTAAAGCGGTTCCCTCCGGCGCCATCGCCACCTCCGAGTGGCTCGCCGATGGTCGAGTCTGAATCGCTCGCGACGCCGCCACCACCGCCGGCTCCAACACCGCCAGCGCCGCCACGACCGTCAACGACGTGCCTCGCCAGCTCGGACAGACGAGCAGACGCGGCAGGCACTCCCGAAATCGAGGGCGGGACGGGCGTCAACGAGGAGCGTTTCCGGCGTCGGGACGAGCGCGATTTCTTGGTCGAGGTGCGCGCGGGAGAACCGGTCACGGGCGAGAGCGTCGACGAAGCGTCGGCGGCGTCGTCGTCGTCCGATTCAGAAGAGCTGCCGTCTTCGTCTTCCGCTTCCTCTTCCTCGTCGGCGCGATTGCGCGCCGCTGTCTCCCGCAACGCAGCCATCTCGACCGCCTCGAGACGTTTCCGCTCCTCCCACTCCTTCACCAACTTCCTCAACGCCTCCCTCTCACCCTCCCAACTCAATCGTTCCTCCTTCCAACTCTGCTCGAACCGTTCGCGCCACCCCGTCCAAGTCTGTTCAACTTTTTCGAGCACCTTGCCCTCGGCTTCGGCGACGCGTTGATCGACGGCCCGTTCGAGCGCGACGATCCGCTGCTCGAGGAGCTTGATCGTCTCGCTCGCTTCGGCGTGGCGAGTCCGCAACGCCGCGCCGAGTTGGGTCGCCTCGCTCAACTCGAGCGAGAGCGCCTCGAGTCGCGCGACGAGCTTGCCGTTCTGCTCTTCGAGGAGTCGCTCCCTCTTGTTGGACGCGGCGAGCGCGTCCGCGTTGGAAGTACCCTGTTCCGCGTCGTCGCCGTCGGTGGACATGACCAGTGCAGGAGTCGAAGCAGGAGGAGGCGACGAGGTTGGGGCTTCGTCGCCATCGGCGTCGGCGTCGAGCGGAGACGGTCCCCGCTGGCGGCGCTTGTCATCCCCACCGTCTCCGTTCAAGAGCCGCGGCAGGGCGGCAGCGGCGGAGGAGGTGACCGTCTCGACAGAGACGATCGACCTCGTGTCGTCGTCGTCGTCGTCGTCATTCGCCTTCTCTTGCTCCTCTTCGTCGAGGTCTTGCCCCTCCCGAGCACCGGGTCCTCCAACCTCTTCGTCGTCGTCTTCCTCCTCCCCAGCTTCCAACACCCTAGCCAACGGCGACTCTCTCCCATTCGCAGCTGCACCTCCCCGGCCGTACCCCTGATGTTGTTGCTGGCGCTCCCGATCCCTCATTAGGGCGCTCATGCTCTCCTGCGCCAACTCGATCTGGGCTCTCAACCCGCCGACCTCGCGCTTGATCGTGTCGTGTTCGGCGAGGAGGCCCTCGAGTTCGCGAATCTTGCCGACGTGACCTTGCAAGGACGACTGCGTCTCGTTCAACTGGGCTTGCAGCGCCGCGATCGATTGCGCGTGCGCTTCGTTGGCGGCCGCCTGTTGTTGTTGCAGTTGCTGCTGCTGTTGCTGCTGGGTGTGCTGCCCCCCGTTCCGAGGATTCGAAAACCCGCGCGGGATACCCGCTCCGGGGGGTAAACTCGGCGCCGGCCCTCCCGAGAACGTATCATGCACGATTGTCAACGTCGAATTGACATCGGTCAAGTTGACGCCCGTGTCGCGCGATTTCTGCAGTTCGCCTTGCAAGCGACTCAGGACGTGCTCGAAACTGAGGCCGGATTGCGAGCTCGGGAGGCCGCCGCCGCCGCCGCCGCCCGAGGAGCGGGGAGGAGCGGTCGCGCGAGACCGGTTCAGCGATTGCTCGCCCGCGGAGCGGTACCAGTTGTTGATCTCGCTGCAAAGGAGGATGGCGTCAGGACTCGCTCGGTGGGTGGAGCAATTCCCCGGGGAGAGGAAAGACGGACCGGTGACTCGCGATGGCATCTTCGGCGTTGAGGACGAGGTGCACCTTGGCGGCAACTTTGTGGTGCACAATCTGCTTCGTATCGTCCGTGAGGATGTCGATGCCGAATTCCTGTACACGGAACGGACGCGAGCAAAGGGTTTCGTTAGCGTCGAATTTTTTTCGCTCTCGAACTCGGGTGCTCGCTCTCTCTCGACGGCGTGACCAAAAAGGAGAACGGTAAACGCACGACAATGTCATCGGTGTGGAGCTCAAAGACGTCCGACTCTGTCGATTCGGGCGAGAGGCGTTCGCCGTTGATAAAGGTGCCGTTGGACGACTTGACGTCTTTGATAAAGACCTGTCACGATGCGTGCGTCAGCGGTCCATCAACGAGATTAGAGAGAACTTGGCGTGAAGGCCTCACCTTTCCGTCCTCTGACCAGACTTCGGCGTGCGCGCGACTGAGCACCTTGCTGTCAAAGTAGCCGTTGGTCGCGTTCGGGACCGTCTTGGCGTTGATTTGCCTGCCAATCTTGACCCGACCTCCGCTCGTGGTGTGGTCGAGCGAGATTTGTTTCGGGACAAAAGTTCCGTTGAGAGGGGTGAGGTGCAGGGCTGGATACGCCGGCGGGGGCGCGGCTGTTTGGGCGGGGGTGGAAGCAGTAGCAGCAGCGCCTTGAGTGGTCGGAGCAGCAGAGCCTGAAGACGGCGAGGACGCCGAGCCGCCGGGATGAGGGTGGTTCGCGTTCCCGTTGTTTTGGGAGGCCGATTGATGAGGTTGCGTGGAAGAGGGAGGCGGCGGTCCGTCCGCACCGGTCGAGTGCGAAGACGCTGTGGGACCGCCTAGATGAAGAGGTGGCGGCGGAGGTTTAGACATGCTGCTGCTGATCTTGAGGGTCTCCTTTTGATGGGGAGGTCGCGTGTCAGGGCAGGCGGGGCGGTGCGGAGCGACGGAGTAGAGTCGCGCGACGGGGAGAGGTTAGCTGTTGCCGGAAGTTGCTCTTTCGTCAGTTGCAGACATGACAAGGATCTCGGCGCCTGGCATAACATGCGGAGGGCCCGAGCATGCGACGAAGCGAGCGAGCGAGTGGATGGGAGAGGTGGGGACCGCACATCCGGCCGGACGAGCCCACCCGTCGCCGCCGGCTAGTTGCCAAGCTCGACTCACACGTTATGCTCTGACCGAACTTGCACTACTGGCTCGTTCGCAGCTGTGCGATGGATCGTCGGAGCCAAGCGAGAGAGATGAGGCGAGGCGAGGCGAGATGAGCGAGAAAACGTCGAGAAGTTCGCCCGCGTAGTACGGCGGTAGGCGGACTCGTGTCTCGGCTGTGCTAATACTTGCAAAGCTCTGTGCACGCAGGCCGACCTCGGAGCGAATGACGAGGGACGTCGAGGGCTCGCTTGCGCGTGAGATTGTAATGCTGATTACAACTACGCCGAATTAGACCCCAGCCCCGCGCCTCCCCTCGAGCGGCAACAGACCTCCGCACGCTCGATCGCGCGCCCGGCAGACGAACGCGAACGCTCGGCAGTACAAGGAACTGCTGCTGTGGATTCTGCGTGTGTGTGGGACGCTGATTAATGCAACGCTGCTTGGCGTCGTGCTGCTCCTCTCGCACGCCACTCGTCAAGTCGGCCACGTCAACACTCGACTCGAACCTGGAGCCCGCATTAGCTCATTCGCCTCGGGAACTCTCAACTCAACTCTGCGCGCTGCTGCTGCTGCTGCTGCTGCTGCCGCCGACCGTTCCCCTTGCTGCAGGGGATCCCCACCACCCGCTGGTGTCCAGATGACTCGCCCCATCCCCGTCACGGGACAACGCCAACGCAGGTCGAAATCCTGCGTCGCCTGCAGAGCCATCAAAACCAAAGTGAGCACCCCGCCTTTGAGCCCCATACTGTACCCATGCTGAACTACAGCCCCCGCCCCCGGCAGTGCAAAGGCCTCAGCGAAGAGTTCCTGCACGCCCTCGACCAGGAAGACTCCGAGTGGCTCACGTCGAGGTACCCCGGCGGACCGTCCGCGTACCCGCGCTGCGAGCGGTGCGACAAGAACGGCATCGACTGCACCTTTGCTCCCTCGAAGAGAAAAGGCAGGCCGAGGAGGTTGCCCGCCGCAGCCATCAACGCCGCCGCCGCTCAGAGCAGTGGCGGCGAGCAGCAGCAGCACGCCACCGACGACCCGCAGCAGCAGCAGCAACTGCGAGAGAGGGCCCGCCAAAACAGTTCAGACTCGGGAGCGAGTTCCCTCGAGGAGCAGCAGCAGCAGTACTCGGCCTCGTCGACGACAACGGCGCGCGCAGCCCCCACCACCGGTCGAGTCAACCGCCGACACGAGCAACGCCGCAAAGCCGAACAACAGCATTACCTCGTCTCGTCTTCGTCGACCTCGGGACGCCTCTCGAGTCCAGAAGATGCAGAACGGCAGCCGCCTTTGCCGTTCGTGCCACCCCTCGCTCGGGCGACGGTGGTCCCGTCGTTGGACCGATCTTCCTCTTCGCCCTTGTCGTCTTCGCCAAGGACACCGGCGGTGACAACGGGCGGTTTGGCGCCGTCTCTGTCCTCCGTGTCTCCTCCCGCCGCGTCGTACCCCCCTCAGCCTCCGATGAATCCGTATGGCCAGCCCTACTACTACCCCACCGCCGCGCCTGCTGCTGCGTACACCCACCAAGAAGGCTACTTCCCGACAGCAGCGACCACAACCGGCTCTTTGACGCCTCCGACGCCAGGAGGCGGTATCGGCAGCGCGTCGTACGCCGCGTATGCGCCGCCGCAACAACAACAACAACAACAAGCGCCGTTCATCCTCTCGCCACTCAGCAGCAACGGCAGTCTCTCTCGACCTTCCCCTCCGTCGGCACCGTCGTTCGGGTCTAGTGACGAGCACCTCTCGGGTTCCGGTGTCGGCTCGGAAAAGGTGGTACAGCCACAACAACCGCCGCCGTACTACCTCGGCCACTTGCACGCCCTCGCGGCTCGGTTCCTCGACGAGGCGTACGAGTGGGTGCCGTTCCTCCCCTCGACGCACGGCGGCTTGATCTCTCACCTCGCGTGCTCGCGCCCGATCTTGACCGAAGCGCTCGAGTGCTTGCTCGACCCCCTCGAGAAACCGTGCCCGTGCGTCGACCTGACCGAACCGGGCGCCGGAGCCGCGGCGGACGGGTTGACCAGCCCGAGCTTGGCCGACTTGCAAGCGGCGGCGATCTTGTCCGTGTTGGCGTTTGCGCAACGCGAGCGGCAGCGATCGATCGACTTGCTCCAGTACGCGTGCCGGCACATGCTCGCGCGCGGGTGGAACGGCGAACAGACGGTCCTGGACGATCCCGTCTTTTCGAGGAGCGGACTCGAAGACGTCGACCAGTTGATGGACTTGGGGTGGTACCTCTGGGGGATCGAGGTCCAACTCGGGATCATCACGGGCCAGCGCGCGTCCACCTTGTCGCCGCGGGTCCCGCCCCCGAGCGAATTGAACCAGGCGACGGCGCGCAAGTACTCGTTCCACGTCGCGTTCCTCGCGACCGACTATGCCCACCTCTGGTCCCTCGAGACGGACCAATCCCGGTGCGCCTACCTCCGCAAGGTGTTGACCCTCGTGCACGACGTGCACAACGTCTGCGTCGACGCCCTCAGGGAAGCGAAATTCCCGCCCTATCCGGTCCAGCTGAACGCCGTGGTGGACCGCGCCAAGAGGCAGGATTGGATCCTCGGCGGGATGCTCGCCCTCGCGGGGGGGATCTTGATCCTCTCGTCCGCTTCGCCTCTCTCGCCGTACGTCGCGCCCGCTTTGCCCTGCTCGCTCGATACGACTTCTCGACCTGCGCCCAACTCGAGACACTTGTACGCGATCGCGAGTTCGGCAAAGGGGATCGTGCGCCTCGTCAAAGAGTTTGGCACCAACTCGGTCACCACTGCCGCCAAGTCGTCGCCTTCGTCATCCAATGGCGGCGACGAGGACGAAGTGATGCAGATGTATGCGTGGCCCGAGACGATCCACCATCCTTTCTTTGGATGCTGTCTCGTCGTCGCCGCGAGGGGACTCTTGATCCTCAGCGAGGACCTCCAAGCCGACGCCGCTTCCGCCTCTGTCTCCTCCCCTCGTAGCGATCACACCGCTGCCGACAACAACAACGCGATCAACTCGCCGCCCCCGACGACCGCTCGCGCCCACTCGTGGCTCAGCAACACGAGCGCTGATCCGCACCTCGAACTCGCAAAGATCTCGCACGACCTCGACCTGTGCGAAGGGTTTTTGCGCGTCCAGGCGCGGAGGTGGAAGGCGAGTGAGATGCTCGCGAACGAGGTGGGGTTGTTGCGTCGCACGGCGGGGTTCGCTTGAGGGCGGCACCATGCAACTCTTGTGATCGTTTTGACTTCGGCCACATTCCTACTCTGTATCTACTCTCTCTCCCCCGCCTCCCTCTCATCGTTACCGCACCGACTCTGTACAAACTCCAACCCCTTCCCCTTTTTTGTCGTAAATCTACCTGCAGTGTACGCACATCCAGACTGTCCGTTTTTCCGAAAGCTCTGTCGGCCGGGTCCCGGATCCACCCTTTCCACGGCAACTCGGCACGGCAGTCACAAAGTCTGGGCATCGGCTACACGCATGTAAAGCGACGAAGAAAGAAACATAGAAGGGGGGGGTTTCGGTTCGGGACCCGTTGCAAACAGACGGAATTCTGGACAAGAAAACAAGTACCACCCAGCTCCTCACGGGCTCAACCTCTCGACCTTCCATCCTTCGCCCGCACCCGGCCCTTCCAATTTCGTGTACCTGTACCGGTCGTGCAGGCGACTCTCCCTGCCGGCCCAGAACTCGACCTCGAAGGGGACGATGCGGACTCCGCCCCAGAACGGCGGGACCGGGATCTTGGTCGCGGCGGTAGTCGTCGAGGACTGTTCGGAGGAGGAAGGACCGGAGGAAGCGCCTGGTCCGACTGCGACGGCGGAACCGGAACCAGTCGCGGTCCCGAAGGGGACGCCGAACTTGCGTTCAAAGTCGTGCACCCTCTCTTCGAGTTGGGACCGCTGTCCCGTCTCGAGGACGGTCGATTGCTCGCTCGCCCAGGCGCCGATGCGACTCCCGACGGGCCTCGAGTCAAAGTACCTCTGGGTGGTGTCGCGGTCGATTTTCTCGGCGCGGCCGACAAAGCGGACGCTGAGGTGCAAGGGGCGCCAGTAGAACGCGCACGAGACGTAGGCTCCGCGGGGCGAGTCGGACTCGTAATCCCCATCGGGGAAGAGTTCCCTCCCCTTGCGAGAGCTATAGTTGGTGTAGAACACGAGTCCGGTCTCGTCGACTTGTTTCAGCAAGACGACGCGGGTCGAGGGGACTCCTTCGGGCATGCGGACGGTCGAGACGGCCATGGCTTCTGGTTCGGGGACGAGTTGGGGTTGGGACTGGGCGTGGGTGAACCAGTTCGAGAATTGGACGAGCGGGTTCGGGTCGAGGGACGAGGCCGAGGGGATCCCCTCCGAGAGGTAGGTTTCGTGGTTCGAGACGGCGGCGAGAGTGGTCGCCTTGCCGTCCTGAGTTGCCGACATGGCCACGGATCGGATGTGGTGCGCTGGAGGAGGAGGTTATTGCTCGGTCAGTACAGTGATCGGTTGACTTGAATCGTCGATTGTGACGCTACGATTCGCAGAGCGGGTTCGGGAAGGTCGAGGGACGACGTTCCAAGGATCGGAAGGGAGCGCCGCTCACCGGTCGGAGGGAGAGACGGGGTCTTGAGCGGGCGCGCGAGCAGAGCAGGAGCGTGATACAGGCGCCGACTTGGCTGTACAGTACTCGTCGATCACCGACAACGATTCGATGCGGAGGATCATGATGTCAGTCAGTCAGTCAGTCGGGGGTATGCAGACAGCGAGCAGGGCATGGGGTAAGCAAAAACTGACGAGCATGCACCGACTCTACTAAGTCCGAGAGTGTGTACTTGCAAGACTGTTGTAGAGCCGCTGATCAAGAGTCGACCGCTGTCGGCCGAAAGGGCGAAGAGTCCGACTCGGCGTCCAACGCTCCACACTTGCTTCCATCCAGTGCAACGTGGGATGCCGAGCGAGTCGTCTTCGACGCCGCAGCTCCCGTCCCTGCTCGCCCAGCTGCGCTCCCCCTCGACCGCAACCGCTTCTCTCATCTCGACCTCCGACTCGACCTCAATCCACTCGCAGGACCCGGACGACGGCGACGACGACGACGACGACGAGACTTCGAGCCTCGAAGGGTTGGCGAGGAGGTTAAACACGGCTCGCAACGCCAAGAAGAGCGTCTACCGCAACCGCAACCAGATCTCCTCCTCCTCGACCACGACCACGACAACGACAACGACAACGACAAGGCCACCTTCCCTCGGTCGTTCCGATTCAGCGTCCTCTTCGTCTGCTACTGCTGCTGCTCCTCCTCCTTCTGCTTCTTCTTCTTCTTCCTCGTCATCGGGCACTCTCGACAGACGCCGACAACGACGACGATACGCTCGAGATGATGAGAACAGAGGCGACGACGCCGGCCAGGGCGCTGTAAGAAATGACGAGGAGGTACAGGCGAATACCGAACAAGACGAGGACGAGGACGACGACGACGAGGAAGATGGGGAAGAAGAAGACCGCGTCCAGTTCGTCTCGCGCTCGGAAGGTCACCCCGATCCGCGCGACCTCCTCCGCGCCCAATTGTCGGCAGCCAACGCGGCGACTCCTCCACCTCCTCCTTCCTCCCGAGCCCTCCGGTCCAAAAGAGTGGCTCAGTCGGGAGAGGCCCAAGGCAAGGAGGAGGACGGGAAAGACGACCGGGACCCGCCGAATCCGAGCCGGTTGTTGGCTCGGCGCGGGACTTCTGCCTCTCCTCCTTCTGCCTCGAAGGAATTCAGCTCCTCAATCACTGCAGGCGCAAAACTCGTGGACTCGCCCCATTCTTCTTCTGTGGTGGAGGAGAAGGTCGACTCGACCACCACCACCACTTCGGCGGCTCGACAGAGATCAGCCCTCGCGACGGCTTCAGCCTCTTCTTCCGAGGCCCCCGAGGAGACGCTGTTGTACCTCCCGAGGAGGTATTTCATCCTCTCGACAGCCGGCAAACTCGTCTACACTTCGTGCGTTGTCTCCCCTTTCCCTTCTCCATCATCGCTCCATCGGTTCGCACTTATAAACAAGGTCATGGGCTGGCTTATCCTCCAAAGCTGACAATCATCGTCATCACTACACTCCGCCTCCTTTCCTCCCCGGCTCCTTCCTCGTTGGCGCAGGGACACGAGCGAAGAAGCCGCGACGGGACTGGTCGGCGTCATGCAAGCGATTATCTCCATCTTTGCCGACGAAGGCGACAAGATCCGGTACGTTCATCTTTCCCCTCACTCTCTCTCCCCCGTGTAACTCCCATCCAGCCACCTTGGCGTGGGGGCCGTGCACTGTTCTCACTGTCCCCCGGACCGACGAGCGAGCGAGCGTAGGAAAACAAAGAAAACAAGCATGGGCTGACGGTTTGGTTGCGCACGCCCGCCACCGCCGCCGCCGCCGCCATCATAGGTACATCGACGTCGGTCAGACCAAGATCTCGTTCCTCCTCAAAGCGCCTCTGTACCTCGTTGTCGTCAGCTCGCAAGGCGAACCCGAAACGGTCGTGAGCTCGAATCTATCTTCTCTCTTTCTCTTCTCGTCCAAAACCCCCTTCGAGACGAATGTCTCCCTCTCCTCCGAGTCCACATCTCTTCGTCTCTCTCGTGGGGAAACTTGAGTCAATTCGCTGCTACGCTCAGAACGAGAAAAAGAGGGGACCTTTCGACTGACTGACGAAACCCCCCTTCCTTCAATAAACACACCAGCTCCGCCAACACCTCGACTACCTGTACCTCCAAGTCTTGAGCGTCGTGACCGTCTCGCAACTGCAAAACATCTTTGCCAAGAGGAGCAACTTTGACCTCCGGCAGCTCATCAGCGGTACGTGTCACAGTTTCCCGACTCCTGGGCGGCTCGAGCGAGAGACAGTACAGACACAGCTGGGACTGACACACACACCCATCCACACGTGCGCGACACGAATCGCTTCCCCAGGCACCGAACCGTTCTTTGACTCTCTCGTCTCGACCCTGCAAACCTCGCTGGCCGTCGCCCTATCCTCCATCTCAGTCTACCGCCTCCCTCCCACCCTCCGTTCCGACCTCGCGCGCGCCCTCGACCCCGGCAAGGAGACGATCCGCTCGCTCGACCTCCTCTACGTGCTGTTACTCGCCGAGGGGAGGTTGGTCACCCTCTTGAGGCCCAAGAAGCACAGTATCCATCCGACGGATTTGCACTTGTTGTTGGAGACGGTGTATGCGCCGAGGCGGACTACCACCGCTGAAACCGAGACCGAGACCGGGACCGGGACCGAGCCGGGACCATCACCGGCGGGCGAGGACGACGACGACGACGACGACGACGACGAAGCAGGACACACGGGAGGAGCCGGCGACCGGAATCCCCCTCAACGATCGAGACCCCGACCGAGGCCGAGACGACGTCCGTCTCCCTTGCTCGAACCGGGCGCCGAATCGTGGTTCCCGATCTGCCTGCCTCGTTTCAACCCCCGAGGGTTCCTACACGCCTACGTCTCGTTCCTCGAAACCTCTCCCACCTCTCCTCCTCATTCACTTTCCGCATCATCGTCGGGATCCAACGAGTCAAAAGCAGGAGGAGGAGGAGGAGGGGGGGCGAAGGCGGAAGACGGGATCGGGGTGGTGATTCTCAGTTCGAGGCGGGACGCATTCGTCGGAGTCCAGCAAGCCGCGCAGGCGATCAAGGCGCGGTTGTTGACGTCCTCCTCCAGTGCTTCGGTTTCGACTGGTGGCGGCGTTTCGGGCTCATCATCCACGACTCGGCATCCACCACCACCACCTCCTCCTCTGGCCACCACCACCACCACCTCCACCTCCACCTCCGCATCTAAAGCAGCAGCAGCGGACGGCGGACTCGTGCACTCGATCCTGATGTCGCGAGCTCACCAATCGTACTCGCTCGGCGAGTTGGCAATCCCCGGGTTGAGACACTTTGTGTACAAGGATCGGGAGAGGGTGCAGGTGACGACGCCGAGGTGGGAGGGGGAGTATGCTGCTGCTGCTGCTGCTGCTGCTGCTGCCACCTCTGGAGAGGGGGCGCACGACGACGACGACGACGACGATGAGGAGGGGGAGGGAGGAGCGGTGGCGGCGTCGACTCGAGCCCGGATGAGGTCAGTCCGATCGCTCTTTTCCCTGGAAGAAGATGACATGCTCCACGTGCTCTTGCTTCGACTGAAAAGGCGGCGCGACTGACAATCGATTAACGCCCGCCAAAACGCGGCGACAAAACGCCCTTCCGCAGGCTCATGACGCTCTATCAACGCCTGCACGCGGCTTTGCACCCTCGGACGAATGCGAGCGGTGCTGCCGCAGGCGTCGGAGGGGTAGGAGGGAGAGAAGGAGGTGGCGGTGGTGCTTCGGTCCAGTATCTGCGCACGTCGCACGAAGCTGTCCTCGGCTGGGTGCGTCGCTCTCCCGTCTCTCTCACCGGAAAGGACACACGCGACTGATACTGCATGCGTTGCGTCCCAAAACAAAAAGATGACGAATGATTTCGAGTTGTACGTGAGCACGTCGCCGTTGTTGCCGCCCGCTGCGATGGTCAAGTGTGCGCGGAGGGTGAGCGAGTGGGTCAAGCGGGACGAGGCGAGGCTGTTCCTGAGTGGCAAGGGGGCCGGAGTCTTTTGATGCAAGTGGTACAATTCTGCAGCTCTGGAGACGACTACATGTTCTGGTCTGGTACTCTGTGCGAGAAGAGAGAAAGAGACAGAGCCGACCAGCGAATCGAAACGGCGCGCGAGGTCAAGTCGGGCGGGACTTGGTCGGACGCTCGCCGCCCTCGTCAACGGCGTCTCTCTACACTCGTTTGAAACTCGTCGAGAAATGCAGGCCATTCGCGCAGCTGCCCGTCCTCTGACTCTGTCGGCTGCTCGCACGGCTGCCGTCCCCCGTGTCGCGGCAGGTCAGTCTCTCGTCCTCCTTCTGCGCGGGTCTTCGGTGTCGGAACCCAGACAACTGACGCCCTCGCCCTGCCTGCCTGCCTGTGTGCATATCTTGTCTCGACTCGGCTTGATCTCCTGCCGTCTGTGCTCCCCACCCCCCTTCCCCGCCCGCGACCGCGTGCGCGATTGCGGTGTCACCCACTCCCTGCTCCCAACCCACCCGCATCTCGCCTCACACCTTGCGCCCGCCCGCCCGCCCATACTCGCCCCTACTGGAACAGTCCGTTTCGCCCACTCGGCCGCCGAGTCGTACGACGATTTCAACGCCCGCTACGCCGACTTTTTCGCAAACACCCAGGACCTCTTTGAGCTCCAGCGCGGTCTCAACAACTGCTTTGCGTACGACCTCGTCCCGAGTCAGCGCGGTCAGTCCCCCCTTTCTTTCTCTTTCATCTTGACTTCCGGCGTGTGCGGTCCATCGGGCGGCGAATCTGGGCAGACCACTCTTGCTCGGGGGGCCGAGACCCCGAGGATGGGGACGGTAGGTATGGCGAAAAGAGACCCGCTGGCCATTCCCGCCGTCCCAGGCCGTGTTGCCTCTCTCTCTCCGACCAAATGTGCAGAGTCCTCCCGATGGCTCGCCAAGGGAAAGCGACCTGCGCGTCCAAACAGACAACGCAACCTCTCGTGGGGCCGAACCGACCGCGGGAAACATCACCACCGTACAACGGGGGCGCGGGTAGGAGGAGTGGACCGGACGAGTCCGGTTTGGCTACCTCGGAGTCCTCACGAGATTTCGGAGGAGGAGGTGGGAGGGGAGGGAGAGATCGAGACGGCGGGCGCGAGGCGACCCGAGTCTGTTTTGTCCCCCTCGGCCACGACCGCCGCCCGCGGAGAGGGGGGGTAGAGATCACCTCTCCCCAAACCGATGGCGCAGCCCATCCTCCTCCCGACGAGACGACATCCTCCTGTCGCTTGGAACGCCAAAAAACAATCACCGGGGGAAACCTAGTTCGTGACCCCGAAAATCCCCAGAAGTACTGACAAACCGCCCTTCCTATCGCACGCGCCACAGTCATTGAGGAGGCTCTCCGTGCCGCTCGTCGGGTAAACGACTTTTCGACCGCCGTCCGCGTGTTCGAGGGCCTGAGTGCGTCATTCCTCCTCCATCCCCTTCTTCTCTCTGCGGACGGACGGACGGGGTTCTCTGTCTCTCTCCGTGCGCGAGGAGATCCAAAAGTTCGAGGAGCTCGTGGAAAAAGAAAAACAAGAGCGAAAACTGACGACTCACGACCTCATCCCGCCCCGACAAAAAAAACAGAGGAGAAGACGGAGAACGCGCAGCAGTACAAGCAGTACGTCGACGAGCTCGCGCCGCTCCGCAAGGAACTCGGGATCGCCCTCCGCGAGGAACTGTACGGCTCCTCCAAGTAGACATGCCCCCGAAGAGGAAGGGAGGCGCGAGCTGGTTTTTGCCAAGACGGTAATTTGAGAAACGAGGATTGAATCGTTCGTTCCGTTGTTCCAGGTCAAGACAGAGAGAGAGAGCTATACCCATACATGTGGCTGTTCTTGTTCCTGCAAGAGTCGATAGATAGACCTTTGCAGCCTCGCTCTCGTGCAGATCAATGACTCCGATGCACCGCCCCGCAGCGCTTCCGAAGATCCTCCCTCTCTCGCTCTTTCCACTTGCAGAGCGCCATGTCTGACGACGAGATGGGTGACTTTGAAAGAGCGATGTACGGGACAGCGGATGATCCCCTCGTCCTCACTCCCCTGTCCTCCGACACCGACGAAGACGGCTCCGCCTCGTCGTCGTCGTCTTCGCTGGTGGTGTCGCCCACGAATGAGGGACCTCGACCCGACTTGCCAGGGTCGATCCCGGCACTCGTATTGCACAAGGCCATCGCAGCTGGCTTGACCCGCGCCGGGTTCGACGAAGCAGACCCGGACGCCCTCGACGAACTCGAAGGAGCCCTCGCGAGTTGTCAGTCTTCTCTCTCTCTCCACTTTCCTTGCAGAGGGGCATTCTTTGGGAGCTGATGATGATGATGATACACGGCAGTCTTTGGCTCGCTACTGCTCTACGCGCACCGGTTGGCGGAACATGCTCGGAGGCATGTCCCGACCGTCGTCGACGTCCTGAAAGGATGCGAGGACCTCGGAGTCGGAGGAGTCGACGAGTTGCTGCAAGAGGCGCGAGTGCCCTTGGTCCGAGGTGCGTTCTCTTCACAAAGTCTCGGAGCGGGGATTACCCCGGGCCAGCAAGATTTTGATCGTCCGTACCTGCACATCCAGACGATTCGCTCCGGTTACGGTATCAACGACCTCGCATCGCAGTCGATCCCGGACCACTACTCCCATCCGACGACGAACAACAAGACCCGCTCAATGATGATGATGACCCCAACCTCGCCTCGCCGCCTCCAACTCCGCCACGACTTGCGTCGCCACCGCTGCCCGCCTTGTCAGACGACTCCGAAGACGACGAGTTTGAAGAAGTGACCCCGCTCGGTCCGGACGGGTTACCCCTCGCAACAGCAGCAGCTGCAGCAGCGGCGAATGCCCAATCCGAAGCGGCGGCCGCGAAGAAGAAGAAGAAGCAACAAAAGCGCGCAGAGGCGCTCGAGAAGAAACAGCGCGAGAGGCAAGAGATGGAGGCGAAACGGGAGAGGGAAAAGGTTGCGAGGGATCAGGAGCGCGAGAGGAGAAGACGCGAGCGTAAGAGGAGGCGGGAGGCGGACCCACTTAGGGCAGATTGGTTGCCTGCCTTGCCGCCCAAACACAGCTGGAAACAAACTCCGGTGCGTCGTCCTTGTGCCCTTCCCGCCCATCGCCCTAACTGATCATCAACCACATTCCCTCGCGCCGCGCGCGCGGACACATACACACACACAGGTTTACCCCGAATCGGCCGCCCCGCCCCCGATCCCACCTCCCATCTCTCAAACGCAACAAGCCCCCTCAGCCGCCGCATTGCAACACCTCTCGACCCTCCGCGCGCGCCTGAACGACTCCCAACTCGTCGCCGCCTCGTTGCGGAACCTGATCCGAAAGACTCGCGCTTCCGCCGTCGGCGAACAACACCACCTCCACCCACACCACCAACAACAGCAACAGCAGGACTCGGCCGACGTGGTGGATTATGAATCCGAGTGGTATGGCGCGAGGGGACTCGGCGCCGCGACGGGCTCGAAGCGCAAGATCCGCGTGGTCACGATCGGGCAACGGACCAACAAGAGTCCGGGGGACCTGCTTCAGCTCGAGAGTGAGGCGTCGGCGGCCGGGGGAGTGGGAGGAGATGGGAGTATGATGAGAAAAGGAGGAGGGGGGTTGGAAGGTGGCGGCGAAGGGAGTCGCGTCGGCGGAGCGGTCAAGCGACGCCGGTGGCTCGTTTGAGGTCGAGCTGGAGGCTGACGAGGGCGGGTGCCGCTGTAGCGAGGACTTTTGTTCGGGCCCGCTCGCATCGAGGCTTGAAGGCGTCAGAAGTTGAATCGTTACGAGTTTATCAAGACCATTCTGCACCGCGCAGCGCGAGCATTCGGTTTGTCGGTTGCGTATTGTTTGAGGATGCGTAACTTTCGATTCGGGAAAATCGACTTTGCCGGCGAACATGTCCGCAACAGCCGGAGAGAGCTGGTCAAACTCCAACTCGAGGGACTGCAGAACCGGCGCCAGTTTGTCGACCAGTTTCGACAGCGAGGCGGTACACTGTCCGAACGTCGACAACGAAAGCCGTCGCAGGTTGCACCCGGGTGGTAGACGGAATCGACGCAGAGGTTGATGATCGTCGAGCTCTTCGTACATGACGAGTTGCAACTCGGCGAGTCGCGGACACGATAGGAGGGCGTCCAAAGCGACATCGATTCTCCTGTGCCGGAGCTTTAGCAGGTCTGGCGCGTAAAGCCAAGTGCAAGTGAGCCGTCAATGACGAGGACCTCGAGTATTGCGCGCGGACAAGAGTTGATGGTCGGGAAGAGGTCCAATGGTCCCTCTCGCGAAATTTCCATGCGAAAAGTACGATACATGGTACAGAGCCCGGATTGCAGCTCTAGCGTAGACAGAACCGTTTACGAAGACGATGCCGACGGCGTAGCGGCTGCGTCTGCGCCGGCTTGCGACGCCATTTCCCCTTCGGCGGCGGCGTCGGCCTTCTCGACGAGGACGCCACTCGCGCTCGGGTCGGTCGCCGGGGCCGTTGTGGTCGGAGTGGCGCTCCCGGAAGTAGAAGAAGGAGTCGCCGCCGCCGCCGACGACGACGACGAGCTCTTGAGCTGCCACGCTGGCAATCCGGGCGGCTTGATCGCGAACGGGAGGTTCGGCGACGAGACGCTCGTAGAGAGACCACCGCCGGAGGTGGGGGCGGCATGAGCTGACGATGATGATGGCGCAGGGGACGAAGACGAGTTGGTCGTGTGGCTCGACGTTGGTGTTGGGGTCGGGCGACGAGCGATCAGGAGGGATTTCAGCGAGCGGAGTTCGGTTTGGAGGTCGGAGAGGGAAGACGATTGCGCAGAGGCTTGCTTGTCGAGGAGCTTTTGGATCGTTCAGAAATAGGGAGTGTCAGTCCCAGAGACGTGCAAGAGAGAGGTTGAGAGAACTCACGCCGGGGAGGCTCTTTGCCATCTCGTCGACCTGGCGTCCAATGTTCTTGGCCCACTCGTCGCGCTTCTTCTCGCCCTCCCTCATTTCCGCAACGGCATCGCGAACCTCTTGCAACTCTTTGTCAATGTCGGCGCGCTGCTCGTCCAACGAAGTAGCGACGGCGTCGGTCGACTCTTGCAACGTCTTGAGGAGCGAGGCGGCTTCGTCGTATTTCGCTTCGAGCGCACGCTGCGACGCTTCGAGGTCGGTCTCGGTCGGCGGTTGCAGATGCGGCACCAAGAATTTCTGGTTCCGAGAAAGCGTGCTGTCAGCGGATGCCTTTGCACGAGCAGCGGACTTGCGTGCATACCTGAGCGAGTTTGACTGCGAGCCAGCCGACTCCACCGCCCACGACGGCCATGACGAACCAATCCCTCCAGTCCCTCTGATACTCGAACCCGGGACCGTACGGCGACTGCGGTCCATACGACGAGGCGGCGGTGGGGGGACCACCGCCCGCATACCGCGCTGGTGGTCCTGGGACGGGAGCAGCTCCTCCTCCGCGGGCACTGCTGGCCTGCTGGAGGGCCATCTGGATCTCGTTCTGGTCGAGCCCTTTCGACTCGAGAAAGGCGATGCGCTGCGCGAGCGGCGAGGAAGCAGTTTGCGGGTCGACGAGGAACGAGACGGCGCTCGAGACGAGCTGCGCGCGGTCGCTCGCGAGAGGTGGGAGTGCAGCCATGGTCCACGGAACGGCGTGGAATTCAAACCTGGGTCAGCAAGCGGTGGGGGAGCGAGAGAACGAAACTTGCGAATCTCCGGATCCGGCGACTTCGGATCACCTTGCACCCGGCTCCCTTATTATCGAATCTATGGACAGAATTTGAATATTCGGCACTCTTGGACTTGCAAGTAGTCTATGCTCTCATACGACTTCTTCAAAAAAGAGACAACCCCTCCCCCCCATCACTTCTCACCGGAACAAACTCCTCGCCAGCTTGCGCGCGAGCTTGTCGTCCCGGAGCGTGTCCAACACGCGCTCCTTGCGCTGCCGCTCCGTGCCGTTCCCACCTCCCGTCGCCGCCGCAGTAGCTGCTCCACCCGTCGAGGCAGCAGCACCGTTTGCCTTGACGCCGTTGCTGGTCAGCGCGCCGGCCTTGTTCGCCGCCGCCGCCGCGCCGCCCTTCTTCTTCCCGCCGCCGCCGCCACCGCCGCCACCGCCACCACCAGTGCCCGACCCGCCGTTCACATTCGGACCCGAAGAAGTCGGCAACGGAGGAGCGACGATCCCATCCTTGCCGACTTTTTTCAAGTCAACGCCGGCAAACTTTTTGCCCGAACTCGCCGGGAACGGAGTCGTGACGCCCTTGACGTCGCCGAAATCCCACACGAGGTCGCCGCGCAAAAAGCTCTCGACTGCTCCGTGCTCGAGCGCAGCCTGCAGGAGCGCCGGCATGTCGATCTGGTCCGGCGACGACGACGTCGAGGACGGAGCACCGCCTTCGTCCTCGAATACGGTCGCGCCAGGGACCTTGATCCCGCACGCGAGCGCAATCGTCGCCGCGAGAAAGTTCTCAAACGCCCACAGCGGCCGCGCGAGGTACGTCTCGACGTTGACGTACGGCGAGTCGCTCGGCGCGTCGAGGATCAGCAACTCGTACGTGCCATAGAACCGCGGCATGTCCTGCTCCTTCTCGGGCGAGTCGAGCGCCTCGAACCCGGCGAGGATCTGCAGCGGCCGCTGCGAGAGGTTGAACGGGTTCGGCAACGCCCGCCACGCGGTCGCCTTGCTCGCAGTCGGAGTCGAAGCGCCGCTACCGACGCCGTTCGATCGAGCCGAGCCGTGTGCGTTCACAAGGGCGGCCTTGGTCGGTGCGGACCGGATACGGTGCGTCCAGAGGTTGGCGGCAGGCGGAGGGAAGAACCGCAACGTCTCCCAGACGGCGTGCTCGCGCCACGACCGAAGCACCATCGTAAAGTACTTGGACAGGAAACTCAAGATTGCGAGCGCGTGCGGGTGGGTCGCGGACTGATTGTGGGGGGGAAGCGGGCGTCAGCGCTCTGCTGGCCCGGAATATCACAAAACGAGTGCGCGGAGGAGTGCTTACGATCTTGAGATAGGCCCAGTTGCGTTCCTCGCGCTGCGTCCAGACGGGCTCGGCGCCGGGCTGCGCCCCCGGTTGACGCATCCGCTTCGGCCGCGGGTCATCGTCCCGCTCCTTGCCCGCACACCAAACGACATCGAGCGCCTTGAGGACTTTTTGCGCGTCCGTTTCGTACTCCGACGCCCACAGTTCGAACGGCGGCGGGTGCGGACCGTGCGGGACGACCGTCAACCTCCGGATCAAGGCGAGATCGTCGAACCGCATGCAGCACCTGGTCGCGCAGCCGGGACAGGCGCACAGGTCGTACAAGTGCGACCACTCGCGCGGGGTCATGCTCCGCTCGAGTTGGTTCTTGTACACCCACCCGCCGAGGACTTGCATCCCGACGCCCTCTTCGCCTTCTTCCGTCTCGGTCGCGCCCGACTCTTCCCACGCGATCGCGCGGAACGCGTCCATGATCGCTTCCTTGAGCTCGACGGGCGAAGTCCGTTGCAAGGCGCGGTGCAGCCGGGCGAGCGATGGCAGCGTGACGAGAGCCGGGTCCTCGAAGAAACGCAACACCTGTTCGTTTCATACTCGTCAGCAGCCAAACCCCCCCCCCCCCCCTCCTTTTCACCACGAACAGCATGGGGAAGAACGCACATGATCGTGACCACCCCGGTAAGCCTTGACGAGGAGCTCCTCGTCCCTCGAGATTAACCTCCTGAACAAGCACTCGACGATCCGCACCCTCTCGACGCTCTTGCGTCCTTCGCGGATGAACGACGCATGACTGCCCGTCAGGCTCAACAGCTCGAGCAGTTCGGTACGGCGGAGCGTCTCGAGCGCGAGGAGCGGATCGGGCTCTTCCCCCTCGGGTGCCAACGTCGGCGAGCCGGGCGGTCGGAGCGGGTTGTGCGGCGCCTTCTCGGGGGGCGCGTGCTGGTGATGCGGGTGCGAGGGATTGTGACCCCCACTAGCGCCGTGATCATGATGGTGCGCGTGGTGCCGGTGCCGTTGCGCCTGCGAATCGGACGAGTGCGCCGTCGAAGCGGCGTCGTCGCACGCCGAACAGCACGACGAACCGCCGTCGTCAACGTCGGAGCAGTCGCAGTCCGAGTCGTGGTCGCAGTACGAGTGTTCGTGCGAGCACGCGCAGGACGAGTGCGACGAGTTGGAGCCGTAGCCTCCGCCGGGGGGAGGGTTGCTGCTGCTACCGCAGGCGCCGTTCGCGTGCTGACACCGCTGCGGATGCAAGAGCCACAACGCGTCTTCGGCATCGCAGACCAAAAAGTGGGATCTCCGAATGATGACTGTGCATGGCGGGCAGCAGCGATTAGTCTCGGCGGGGTCTTCCTGGGAGAGAGAGACTGGTAACGAGATGATGGAAACTTACGCTTCAAGACCGCTTCTGCCTTCTCTCCTCTCAGGCGCACTTCCTCCCATGCGCCTCGTGCCAAATCTGTCCCGTCCGGTCCCTCTCCCCTGCCCTCCAACCGATCGACGAGATCGCCTCCGGCCGCGAAAAAGTGCTCGCGGTGAAACACCCACGCGTCGTACGCCCGCTTGGCCAGTTCGATGTGTTGCCGCGCAACCGTCTCCCAAGCTTCGAGCTCGGTGAACGAAGTCGAAGTGGTGATCTCGGCTGGTGCTGGTAGCGGATGCGTCCGAGAAAGTCGCGGAAGCGACGACACGGCGTCTGCGGCGAAGAGAAAATCCGAGATCGTCAGCTCAAAGGGTTCATGAGGCTGATGGTTGGCTGCACGTACTCCAAAATGAGGATCGGACGTGCTTCTCCTCGTCTTCGTGTATCTGACACCACCTCCTCGGGACTTTGCCCTTCCACCCTCCGACGACGACCTCGTCGCACAACTCGTCGTAGCGATCGACCGCCTCGCACGTCTTGACGCTCCCGTCGGGGGGCAAGACTGGCTTTGGCGGGATCGGGGCAGCTTGCGAACCGTCTGCGGGAGGGGCAGGCGGCGGTCGTTTCGGTTTCGAACCGCCGTGATGCCGGTGGTGGTGGTGGTGGTGATGGTGACCGTGACCGTGCCTGTGATGTCTCGACTTTCTCGTCGTCGGTGCAGCAGCAGCAGCAGGGGCAGGAGCTTGTGGCGTCGTCGGGACCACGCTGTCCTGCTGGTGGGCATTCAAGTTGATCCTCGGATCGATCGCCATTGCGCCAGTCGCCGCGACGAGCCCGTCCACCTGCGGCTGCTGCTGCTGCTGCTGTGGCTGTGGCTGTGGCTGTGGCTGGTTGTGCTGGTCGAGGAGGAACGGTGCGGGGGCGAGTTGGACGCTTCCTCCTCCTCCGAGGGCGGCGGTCGGGGACGGTCGGGCCGAGGTGGACGCGGCTGCTTGCTGCCTGCACGCGTGGCAGCACGCCGGACAGCGCGGATCGCCGCGTCCAGCGGTCGAAGGCGCAGGCGAAGAAGTCGAGGAAGCGGTCGCAGTGACAGCGGCAGACGCCGGCACGGAGCGCGGGGCCATCAAAGGGCTGCGCGTATCTCGAGAGACAGAGACGGAAGCTGTGTACGGCCGGGCACGCGACTCGCTCGGACTCGCAGAGTGGCTGCTGCACTGAGCGACCCGCTGACCCGCCGACTTGGGCGAGCTTGCGAAATGGGTGACCTTTACTAATCACCGCATTACTACCACTCTCAATTACACGCATTACACTCGCGTGAGCCCGCGCGGCGGGTCGACTACTCTCGCAGTTCCAAGCTATGGGTATATCTAGAATCTTTTCCTTTGAAGGTCTCACACAGGGGGGGGGTCAAACGCATTAGAAAGGGGCAGGAAAAAATGGGGGTCAAAGTCCCCAATGTCGTTTCTTATAAAACGCGGCGTCTCGAAAGCGGTTGGTCGCTCGTCGTCGTCGCCGCTTGAGAACGGGAGACACGCCACGCTTCACTCCGACTTGCGCGTCCTGCTCCGCGTGCTCCTCGCAGGCGTCTGCGTCGCTGTGCTCTCCAAAACATTCGTCTCGCTGACGCGGCTCGTAATGTCGTGCGGCGCGCGCTTCTCCGGAGTACTCGCCGTCGCAGCGGAACGCGACGACGACGACGACGACTTGCGACCCGTGCCGAGGTACTTGCGACGCTGGCCGTGCATGTAAGTCATCAAGAGGAACAGGGCTGCCGTCGCGCGCATCTCGGCAAGTGGTCAGCAACCGATTCCCCCGTGCTCGTTCCGGTCCATCAGGCCATTTTCATGGAGTGAGACGCGCGCTCGGTGGGTGGGTGACTCACCGACCGGCCAGGCAGACACGAGCGAGTTGATCGCGAGCTGGGCAAAGAAGCCATAATCTTCCTTGGCGACGCGCCCCGACAAGTACATCAAGATCGCTTCCGAACCAGCACCGAGAGGGTAAAGGATGTAGAACGCCGTGTAGCTGCGCCCAAAAAGAGGAAGGTCCAGCTTTCATCAGGCCCAAGTGGTCGCGCGCGAAGAGAACAACGGCACCGGGAGACGCACCGGATCCACTCGAGCGGCTTGATCTTGAAGCCTTGCAGGCCGGTGACGTAGTGAGTATAGCGGATAATCTCGGCAAGGCACCAAGCCGTCACCATCGAGACATAGAACGGCGAATGAGGGACCTGGCGAAGAGTGGCCGGACAAGGATTTGTAATTTTCGCGGGAACCGCGCAAGTCAGTCAGGAAAGCGTAGCGCGGACCCACGCGGGTAGAAAGTGCAAGTTTGAACAAAAAGCTCTTTTGACGCACCTCGGGGAAGATCTCGCATACTCCCCACACGAGCGCGAGGCGGGAAGCGACTTGAGCCGCGGTGGTCCCGACCGGAGATCGGCTGTTCAGCGAGGTCGCACCGGTGTGTGCGGTCAGGGATCGACTCTCCGCGTCCTCAAAGTGTGTGAGAGAGGGACGTACACGAGTCCGGTCGCAGCATGGACGACTTCGAGGATCGCGGACGTTTGCACCCACTTGACTACCTGGCCGACTCTGTAGTCATTGTTGTCGCGGGCAAGGAGATGAGCCACATAGTCTCCCCCGCGTAGACGCCGAGAGTCGACTCACTCGTCGACGGCGGTCCTCGAGCGCTTGAGGAGCGTCTCGGACGTCCCCTGCAAGCCCGCCCATTCCTTCAACCCGGTCAAGCCGTCCGCGCCGCCCATGTGACGCGCGACGCGGAGGAGGACATAGCCCCACGCAGCAGCGGCGGCGGCGTTGTACAGCGTCAAGTACAGCTTGAGCGGGCCAGACGGGCCGCGACGAGCGGCGCCGCGGACCGGAGTTGACGGCGACCGCATATCGTGCTGGAGGGAAACAGAGGCTCCTGTAATTGTGGACGAGCACCACCAGAAGGCACTCGCTTGGTTGTACAGCAGAAAGGCAGAGCGGGACAAGCGAGGGCGACGCAGAAGAAGTTGCTTGATCGGGCAGGCTGCGCTGCACTCGGCCGGATCACTCAACTTGGTGGCGTCCTGATGTCGTGTCGACGTTCGAAAAGATCAACAACACGCAGATTGCATACAGTCGACGACGCTACACTGACAAAATCATTCCCAGGCGATAAATACATAGACCCTGGAACAGAGATACAGGCAGGGAGAGATCTAGCGGAATAAGGATATGGATATTCGAGTGGCGAGCCCGGGCCCGGGCGAGGGGTTCATCATGCGCCATAGACGCTGGCGGCGTCCTGCTCGTCGAGTTCGACACCGGCCGCCGCAAAGACGTCGCGGATCTGTCACCGTAAAGGATAAGGAGGGGGCGATCAGACCGAGGGTTGCAAGCACGCCTCGAGGTGCTTTTGCCACCGCATCTAGAGTCAGACTCACCTCGGCGTGCGCACGCGTGTTGTGCATGCGCGAGACAAAGAGGCACTTGAAAGAGTCGGTTTCTGTCCAATCCGGCACACGGTAGAGCATCAGCGACCGGGAGCGAATCGGCTCTTGACATGACGGACGCAAAACTCACCGCGGTCGTGCTCAAACACGAATTCGCCACCAAGTTGGGTCTGACTGCCAGGGTACTTGGGCATCTTGACTCCGGCCTGCGAGATCGCCAGGTTAATGAACCGTGTTCCGAGTGTCAACAGCGAGGAAGGGGAGGAGAAACGCACCGAGATGGACGAAGTGACGTTCTGCATCTGGCTCTTGACAATGTAGCTCCCCTTGTCGGCGTCCTTGCCCATGTCCCACGTCTTGCGCGTCATCCCGAGCGCCTTGTACAACTTGCGACGTCGGTCTGAGAAAAGCGGGAACGGCGTATGGTGCCGTTGTCGGTACGGACCGATCAACGTTGGCGTGCTCGAGTTGATCAGGACGACGTCGAGAGGGACGATCCGGCTCGTCGTGGCGCGACCGCCGCCGAGGTCGGCAAACATGTTGCCCGTGATGCTGACTAGGTTGAGACTGGCGCGGTTGAGCGCTTCGACATACTGCTGACACAGCCCGCACCAGGCGTGGCGGAGGAAGCTGTGCGCGCAGCGGAGATTTGCGTCAGATAATTCCCGAGAAGCAGGAGGCGTAGAGCTTCAAAACCCCCAACTCACATGACGACGACCTTGTCGTGATTCCGTTCCCTAAGCATGTCGCCAAACTTGACCACCTCGCCCGATTCCGTCGCAATCTCGCACTCGAGCGCGCTCGCCATGCCTTGCTCGGTCGGGAACGAGAACCGATCAAACGGCGGCTTCTTTGGCCGTCCTTCGCCACCACTGATGCCGCCCGCAGACGAACTCCGTCTCCGCTTGTGTAGCTTGTTTGGCCTTCGTCGAGGCGGTCGTGCAGGCGGGATGGCGGCGGCGGCGGCGAGTGCGACCCGCGGTGCTGCTGCTGCTGTTGGTCTTCGTCGACCAGCTTCGACTTCAGTCTCTTCGCCGGCGTCGTCGTCGTCGGATTCGCTGCTATCGAATACAAGACGCTCCAGCCTGCGTTCGACCGCGTGTTCCGGCCGAGCGGCGCTCCGGGTAACAGCGCTTCCGCTTTTCTTGATCGTCGGGAACGGGAGTTCCGGCAAGGGCAGAGAGGGTCGTTTCGTCGGTCCAGCCGGGACGGCACTGCGAGGGCTGATGTTGAGAGACGATCTCGGAGAGGAGAAGACACCTTCTGTCGGTTCCGGAGTCGTGAGGAGGATCCGCTCGGCCTCGATGAGAGCAGGGTCATCCTCGTCGGGGTCCGCCAGCGCTTCTCGGAGAGTGCCCGAACCGCCGGTGCCTCTTCGCGGGAATGTCCAAGGCAGCTGTCCCTCCGGCAGAGTCACTGGCGGCGGTAATCGGCTGGCTGCGCCTCCCTCGCAGCCGCAGGAGAGAACGAGGTTGTCGTCGTCGTGATCGGCAGCACTTGGGTCTTCCTCCTCTTCTTCCTCGTCTGAGCTTGCGTTGTCGATGTAGACGACGCCGTGGTCGTCGTCATCGTCGTCGTCGTCGTCGTCATCGGCATCGTTGTCGGCCTCGTCCGCCGACATGACGTCCTCGACCGGTACGGGTGCAAGCGGCGCAGAAACGAACCAGGCCTCTCGCAGGGTGTTCGGTGCCGAATCCTTCGTGAGAGGTGCCGGTGCAAATCGTTGCGTGAACAAGGGCGCCGGCGGCGGAGACAGCTTGCCCGTCTCGTCTTCGACGCTGGAAGCGGTCGTCAAGATGGTTCCTTCGTCGGCGCTCCCGTATCTGCGCCCGCCGTCCAAGAGAGAGCTTCCACCGCTATACCGCGACGATGCAGCGGTGCTATCGTCCGAATGTGCGAGCCGATCTTGCTCGTTCGGGTCGAGCAAAGGCGAGACTCTGGGTATCGGCGGCAGTTGCGGCGAAGCGACTTCGACGGAAGAATGGCGGCGGAGGACGGGAGGCGGCTTCTGGATGATGAGCTCTCCGTCGGTCGTCGTCGACGCCCTGCGCACGAAAGGTCGCAGCGGCATGACCGGAGCCTGTGGTCACCCTGCGTGCGTGCGTGCGTGGTTTGGGCGGTTCGAGCACCCGTGTGATCGGCGCCGTGCAAATTGGTGGTGGTGCGTCTTGACTCGCCGTGGTCCGTTCACGCTCTCAGCTGGCTATAGTGTTGTGCGTAGCAAAAAGCACTTGCTCAACCGTCCTTGCAAGAGCCTCTGGAGGGGTGAGTCGAGGGCCAGGGGAACAAAATAGACTCGAGATGAGCCGGTCAATTACTTCCCGCTTTTGGCAACTGTCGGCCACGTGCTCCTCCAGATCACTAACTTTCCTTAATGAATCGACGTATCTGAAATGATCGCCCGCTTCTTCTCTCCCGCAGCGAAGCTTCCTGCACCCACCGACCACCCCGTTTCAGCTTTAGCGGTCTGTTCACCAACGCGTTTGGTCATCCACCCCGGAGCTGACGTGTGCAAGTAGGGTCGGCGAACCCTCCATCGTACGGCAACGCATAGCGACGAGGCACCGTTTTCATGGCATGCAACGCGGACAGCGGTCATAGCTTGCTGACGAGCACCCCCGCCTTACCTCGAGGTTCACTGTCAGATCTGAAACGCCCAGATCCGTCGGAAGGATGTACACACAACCGTACAATCGCTCTTCGCAAGGTATTGCCGAATCGGAGCAGTCTGCAAAACGAAATGGTGACCTCAAGTGACCTTCTCGACGGGAAGCTGCGCGCTGACCGAGATCGTCGCAACGCCTCGACTTCCTTTCCTGAGGCTAGTTTCCTCCCTTTGACAGGGCACCTACTCTTCTTTCGTATTTGTTCAGCACACATAGTTTCTGGGGCGGGAAAGGCACGGAAGCAGCAGCGACTAGGATAGCGAAGCCTGCTCTTCCGTTTCAGAAAGCCAGTGGCAAGTGACTGCGTTCTACCAACCCCTACAACTTGCGGCGGAACGAGATCCCCAAACACCCCGAAGAACACCACGAAGAATACCGTTTCGGCAATGCATACCCAGCTGAAATACCCTGACTCTAACCTAGTTCGAGCCCATCGAGAAAAATAAGGACCTTGCTTCCCGATCAGACAATCGCGACAGCTGCAAGAAGGATCCTCAGTCAGCCATCTGGAGCTCGAGAATAGAGCCACGGGTAAGAACCACTCACTGTCGTTGTACGGGTGAAGCGCTGAAGCATGACCAACCAAAGACGTTAGGCCCTGGAATTCCGAACCAAGGAGAAACGAGAACGGGGCGACGACTCACGATCGTAAGGGAACTTGCGCGTGTTCGAGTCGCCCTCGTACGAATAGTAGTCGGGCTGGATGGCGGTCAAGTTGAACATGCCAGACGCGCTCTGACCTCCGAATGTCAGCACCTCCTCGACGATGTCGGACGCCGACGAGTTGTAGTTCATCCGGATCATCTGCGACGACTGGAGCGCCGGGTTGCCGAGCAGGTAGTTAGACGGCGAGAAGAGCATTCCGGCGTGTGCAGTCGTGTGCACCTGTTTCCTTTGAAAGCCTGGTCAGTCCGGCAGAATCTCGGGCAACGAAAGAAAAGCTCACGGTGTTGGCCAGATCGCCGGTGTGCGGGACGTGATGCATGCCGAGGTTGAACCAGATGACCTGTCAAATCGATGTAGAGTCAGTTCCGGAGAGTAGCCGAGTCTAAAAAAAAACCGCAATACTGACCAGGTCTTCCTGCTCGAGATTCTCGCCGTCGAGGTATTTCTCAAAGTCGATGATCGGGTCAAACGTGTCGTAGCTGTCGGGGCAGATCGTGTCAGCTCAAACAACACGGTCAAAACGCAGGCAGCAAGAATGGACCCACTTGTTCGAAGCGTGAGCCGACGTGAACTCCGAGTCGTGTTGCTCTGCGATCCAGCGTGCGTGTCAGCTCTTGTCACGGCGGGGAACTCACCACCCGGACTCACTGGTGACGTAAATAGGAGCTTTGGCAAAGTTCATGCTCGGACCGAGGTTCGTCGAGTTCTGGATCGTCGCGTGCATGCCAGCGCCACCAATGTGCGGCATCATGCGCCACGCGCGCTCCTCGCCGTACTTGTTCTTCTCCTCCTTGTTGTAGATGAGGAACATCGAGTGCGAGTTCTCGGGCCAGTGCAGAGTCGCGTTGTCCTCGTTCTTGAGCTCGCTGCGGACGAGGTGCATCGTGTTGCGGGTCGAGTTGTCCCACACGTACTTGACCGTTTTCGGCTCGATGGTGTGCATCCCGACCGTGTTCTTGGTGCCAAGAATGTCAAGGTCGGCCTTCCAGTTGAGTACGTGGTCGTGCATCGAGCCAGAGAGTCCGTCGCTGCGGTGCGCGAGGCGTGAGCAGAAGCCCTTTCCGAGCAAGAAGAAGCGACAACTCACTGGATCTGGTACCCATACTCGCCATTTTGCGCATAGTAGGCAGACTGGATATCTGTACAGGCAGAGTGACGTCAGAGAAGCAGGTCCGAAGCTCGTATAGGCGGAGGAGCTCAATAGATTGGAAGAACTTACATCCCGACGCCATGACTTCGACGCTGATACTTCCGTCGAGCATGAAGCTGTAGATGAACGAGTAGTCGTAGTCTGCGTAGCGCGCATGGTCAACGTAAGCCGCCTTCGAGGAGAGCGAGCGTCGAAACTTACTGCCGACGGTCGACGCGCTCTTCATCTTAAAGGCGACGTTCTTGGTGGCGGCGATGTAGTTGCCGTTGGCGTGACGCTGCATAGGAAACGACGCAGTGTCTTCAAAGAAGCAGATCGAGCGGCGGTGTGTCGTCGACACCTCGTTTGCGTGGAAAGTGGTGTTGGCGTAGAAGGCGTGGGTCGGGCAGTCAAAGTCCGGAATGAGCTCGAAAGCGTACGGACCAAAGCCATAGTACGTGTCGAGGTACGCCGTACCGCTCTGAACGGGATCGTTGCCGGCGTCTGCAAAGCGAGATCTGGGTCAGTGACGACCCAGCGCAAAGAGGGAACAACGTCAAGCTCACAGTGCGCAAGCGCCTCGTTCAAGCCGAGCTCGTACATGACGGTCTCGTTCTTGTACTTGATGTCCCACAGGCGGAGGCCCGAATCGCGGCGGAAAGAGTAGAAAAAGCTGAAATCCATCCACGTCGCGTACTGGTTCTCAACGTCGACGGCGAAACGCTGACCGCCGGGAGCGATCTGCACGGGTGGGGCCCTGTTGTCGTACGGCAGCTCTGCGGTAACAAACAAACCACGGTAAGCATCAGGCGCTGTGTAGGGACTGCGCGCGCTGGAGCGTACCAGGTCCGGTGCGGTCAGTCCCGATCCAGGTCTCGTTCATTCCGGCGTTCCGGACCGTCTTGTTGATCTTGCCGTTCTCCCATGCGTGACGGAAGTCGGCCGTGGTCGGGTAAAAGACATAGTCGTGCAGCCACCTTCGATCCGAAAGTCAGTTGACCTTCCCGAGCCACGCCGGGTTCGAGGAAACGCTCACCCAAGGAAGGACCACTGCGACGGGTCACGCCCTGTGACATCAAACTTCATGTAGAGACCTTGTGGGAGGAGGGTCTCGCCGTCAAAGACGGTCTCGGGGATGCCCCAGAAGCCGACCCAGTCTGTTTCGCAGAGGAGGCGAGGTCAGCTCGCTCGGAACGACGTGAAAAGCGCCAGAGAAAGAAGCTGCGCGTACTGATCACGCGCCCGTCTTCGTGCCAAAGCGGATCGAATCCCCAGATGTCCCATGAGTCGGCGGGAGCGCCGAGCAAGTCGGTGATGATGTCGTCGCAAGTCTGCGCCGTCGTGACGATAAAGTCCTGAGTCTTGTCGGCGTCGGCGTCGTAGTTGGTGATGCGCGAGGTACCCTTCGTCGTGCGGTACGAGTAAGGGACGGCGGTGGTGTTCTCTGAGACGGGGAGAGGGCCGACGAGGTAGTCTTCAAGGAACGGCTCGTCGCAAGCGCTGAACATGATCGTGACCTGAGCCATGCGCGGAGGCTCGTCGCACTTGCCAGCCTTGAACGCCATCACTTCCTGTGGATCGTAAGGTGTTTCGTCTCAGCCTCCGTGGGAATGCAGGCTCCCACCGACAACGGAAGCTCACCGTCTTGTTCGGCGCAGCGAGGTCAAGGTTGGTGATGACATTGTCCCACGAGCCGGCGTCGGCTGCGGCGGTCAAGTTCAAGTCGGTGTGGTTGTGCAAGAAGTTCACCACGCCGGCCGCTTCGTCGATCGAGAGACCGGCCCACACGTTCGGGTACGGGGCGTTTACGGTCGGCACGTCCGGAATGTCGGTCAAGTTGTACTGGGCGCCGCTGACGTCGGTGACATAGTTGTGGATGGCGGGTCGGGAGGTGACGAAGCGGTTCTTGAACACGGGGAGCTTGCGGCGCTCGAGAGGAGGAGCGGGTGCAGCGCAGACGGCAGAGCCGAGGGCGATAAGCGTGCCGAGGGCGAGACCGGCTCGCATGGCAGCAGGCAGTCGGTGGTCGGAGTCGGAGTCGGAGTCGGAGTCGGAATCGGGAGAGTCTCACAGCAGTTTTGGGGAGGAGAGATAGCAAGCTGAGAGAGGGCAGCCTCGACAGCTTCGGCGCACACCTTTTTCGGCGGACCGTCGGCCGGGCGGCTGGAGGGCGCGCCAGATTAGCGAGATCTGAGACAGTGAGTGGGTGAAGGCGAGGAGCCGACTCGATCGGGGGTCGTAGAGGGAAAGAGATACCGGGCCCACGCGGTCCGCGATAGCGCGTGGTTGCGCCGATAAGCCAATCTGGCCTCCTTCTGGATCGTTACAGCCTCAAAGTCAGTGTGAAAGGTCACCTAAGATCAGTCTGCCATCGAGCGAGGGCGTCCTGTTACGGAGAAGCCATGAGATAAGCCCAACAGGGGTCAGAAGCTAATCAGCCCTCCTCGGCCTGCTTGAGCTTTCGCTACTTACCCCGGAGCCGCCACGGACATTCCCCCGACATTCTTCGTGCGTCTTATTAGCCGCAGCTCCTTGGCGCGAGCATATTTAGACTAGATGGGAGCAGCTGCGGTGCGACTCGGCCGAGTGCTGTCGGCGAAGGCGGCCTCTAGGTGAGGGCTCACCTGGGCGTAGAGCGTAGCATGGGGCAGCATCAACCGGCTCGTGTACAGCAACGAAGTACGCCCAAGCGATGCCAATGACCGCTAGAGTGTGGTTTATATGTAGCAGCCGACCGCCTGCAGATGGAGGGTGACGAGGAGCCAGCGGCTCGGCGACTGCAAGACGCTGCGAGTTTCGCCTATCTTCCGAGGTGCAATGAGCTCTTGCGAGTCCACTGGCGGCGCAAACAGTCCCACTCGACGGCGAGTTTGGCTGGAGAAAGTGAGCGACTTCGGATTCTCACGCGGGAGGTGCACCGCCTCCTCGCGCCTCGTCCTGCACCCACGCCTCTGTAGAGGGCGAGATTCGTCCTTCGTGTACTCCCATACGAGCGCCTGCTGCTTATACGAACATCGCCGCGCACTTTTCGGGAGGACGCCGACTGTTTCGCGACGACGACGAACGGAGACGGTTCATCAAACCACGGTCGAGGCAGCGCTACGAGGGCTTTGCGGTGATAGGGCGGACAGCGGAATGTAAGCCATCATACGCGCCGCTCTGCCCGCCTAGCTGACGCAGCGGGAGGAGCAGATTCTCCCCACCATGATCTCCCCGATCCGCCGCATCCTCGACCGACGGAGGACGCAGAAGCCGGTCGATGAGACTGAAACGCTGCGCAAAACTCTCAGACGGAGAGAAGCTATCGTCGACCGCATCCTGGCCTTGGCGCCTCTCCTCCGAACACTCCTCGTCGTCGCCGGGTTACTTTACACCCTCGCGCTGCCGCACAAAAGCCTCGGACGTGGGCACTACGTCGACGAGAATGCGTTGCAGCCGGGACAGGTATGTTCGACCAGGAGCCGGACCAATACGTCGAGGTGTTCGGCATGCTGATGGAGCGGCCCCACAGGTCAATACATATTGGAACTGGGCCGACGTGCACGTCGCGGACCGCTATGCCGACAACGTTGCCACCTGGAGCGAGTTGTCGCCTGACCGGTGCGCCTCATGGAGCAGAGGTCGAGGGATCACCGCTGACCCGAACTTTGGTTCCTGGGTTTGCAGGCGCTCCCGCGCAATCAAGGAGGCGTTCCAGGAGCTCGGCCTACCAGCGGTTCAACAGGCCTATCGCTTCGATCTTTCGGGCACTTCGGTGAGCTCAGACGAAGCAAGCAGTCTAGCCGAGCATCAACCCTGATTGTCGACCGTCGCCTGCGCACGCTCAGAACGTTTCGGGTATCAACACGTACGCGATTCTCGCTGCTCCTAAAACCGACGGCGCGGAAGCGCTCGTACTCGGCGCGTCTTGGCTTAGTCGAGCTACGAATGAGGCTGGCGAACGCCGAATCAACGTCCGAGGCGTCGCGCTCTTGCTCGCGATTGCAAACTCTTTTAAGAGTGAGCGTTCGAGTCCGCTCTCAGCGTGGTGATCAGGAGCTCACACCAGCCTTCGCTACGCCCAGAGTACTCGATGTGGTCCAAGGACATCATCTTTGTCGTCGCGGACGGGTACATCGACGGCATGCAGGCCTGGCTCGATGCGTACCACGGCAACGGCCAATCAAGTCAGTGCTTAGGAGGGCTGACTTCGGCGAACAAGTACACATTTTACAATGTACTGATTCCTCAATCTTCCCGCCAGATCTGCGGACGGAGAGGCTACCGCTGACGACGGGTCCGATTTGGGCTGCCCTCAACCTCGACTATCCGCATCACTCCTTCAGCCACATTGGCCTCTACTTTGGTACGAACTTGCCTCTCAAGTCTACACGGCGCATTCTCAAACTGATCTTATGTCCGACTGCTAAAGAGGGCGCCAACGGTCATCTGCCGAACATGGACTTGATCAATTCGGCTTCGCGCATCCTCCACCACACGGGGATCCAACCCCTACTGCACACGTACAACCCTCACGACGACCAGCATTTTCTCATCAACTCGCTATCGGAGTCACTACCTATAATCGTCCGAAGAGAGGCCAAGACGTACCTGCACGGGGCGGCCAACTTGTTCCGCCAAGTCGCGCTCGGAGCGGACAGCCGCGTCCTCGGGCCGGAGGGTTCCTTCGGTCGCTACCGGATCGACGCTATCACTCTGTTTGGCGTCCCTGCTGAAGGTCCCCATGGCTTTCACGCTCTCGGTCGGTAAGAAGTACCGCAGCACTCCTCCCAGTTCCCCGCGAGCTCTAGGATTCACCCTTCCCCCCTGCAATGCCGCACGCAGCGCGACTGAATCGCTCGTTCGCTCGCTGAACAATCTCCTGGAACGCCTGCACGCATCGGTGTTTCTCTACCTGATGACTTCAGTCGACACCTTCATCAGCGTCAGCAACTACCTCGCCGCGCCGATCCTGATCGGGGCCGGCTTGACCATCGATGGACTGATCACGTGGTCGCAGGCGAGCGCGAACAACACGAGCGGAGTGGCGAAAGAGAAGCCGGTCTTGCTGGCGATGGTTTTGCTCGGGTTGGCAGTCCTCGTAGGCTCGTTGGAGGTGGCGCTGATTGCGAGACTAGACCCTCAGCACCGGCTACCGGTGCGTGGTCTTCTTCCTTCCTTCCTCTTTTCGTTCTGGAGGAGGTCGACCCGCGTCCACTGACCCGCCCCTTGTGGTGCCGTGCTGCTGCAGGAATACCTCTCCGCGGGGCTCTTGAGCCTTCACCTCTTTACCCCGCTCCTCGTGGTCAACATCCTCAAGAGTCCGACGGTGGCCACCTTCACTGCACCGCAACGAGGCGTCTCGTCGACCAGTCTCTCCACCACATTGCGGGCGGTCGTGCTCCTCGCCTCGGGCCTCCTCATCTCGATCACCGCAACACTCAACTTTGGCTGGTCGCTCTTCACCGCCGTCTACCTCGCGATCGTGGCGTTCCTCATCCCGCCCTTGTACCGCCGCTACCCCTTGCAGCGACAGTCGTTCCGCCGGAGAATGCAGCAGTTCGCGTTGGCGTTGGCGGGTCCGGCCGGTATGTGGACGTTGTGGCGGATCGGGCGGCGGGAAGCGGCGGAAACGTGGTTGCAGGATCTGTTGCGGGATTGGCACGTCGGAGGGGGATGGGGCATGCCTGTAGCGGTCGGACTGGTCGGTCCGTTGGTCTTGCTGCAGGCCGTTTCGGTGCAGCTGTAGAACGCCGCGGATCTGCCACTTTTTGGGTCGATCCTCGCCCGCGAGACGCTTGCACTTCTCGCTCAACTGCACACCCGCACGCAAGCACCTCGATGTCTTCTTTCGATTCTACACAGCAGCCTACACAGCTTTCTGGCCAGCTCAAACAAGCCCAAGGAGCTCTGTACCAAGTTCGTCGTCGACGTCACTTCTCTCTCCCCACCTTGATCCGACGATCTGACCTTTTGTGAGGTGCACGCGCGCGCAGGCCGTCGGTGCGGTCCCTGGTACGGCCGAAAGCTGGACAACCGAGGGACAAGAGCTGCAGAAAGGAGGGGAGGCCGAAGCAGAGGCGGCGAGGCTGCAAGCCAAAGGGGAAGCTGCGGCCGAGAGGGTCGAGGGAAAAGTGCAGAGGTGAGTTCGAGTTCGAGTTCGAGGCGCACGTGGAATGGTACACTCAAGCCCGACTACACAGCGCCTGGGGCATGGTGACCGGTTCGCAGGAACACCAGAACGCCGGCAACGTGAAAGCGGAGCAAGGGGAATGGAAGTCGAGCCTCGCAGACGGGACCGTTCCCGTCCCGAGTATGGACCGCGTCAAAGCCAAAGTCGAGAGGTGAGCTTCTGGAGAAGGGGGGGGGGGCTTACTATCTTCGTGACGAGCTCCGGGCGATTCTGACGAGACGAGAAGAGAGCCTGCTCGACGTGCGGATCACTTACTTTGCACCTGCCTGCCCACAGCGCCGCCGGGATGGTGACAGGCGACCAGCAAAAGCAGACAGAAGCCAATCTCAAGGCAGAAAAGGCAGAGTGGACCCAAGGCTGAAGCCATCTCCGAGGCTCGAGGCAGAGAACACCCCAGTCCGGATGCGACGCGGGCTTTCGGTGTTTGTGAATTGCAAGACTTTGTTGTTACCTCTTCAAATCGGTACAGACGTGTGCGTACAGTGTGAGCGCAATTGCTTGGAGCCGTTCCCCGATTTCCTGCCACATTGTTTCTCAGCAGCACAGGAAAACCGCCAGGTCCGATTTCGCCTGTCCCGGAGTTCTTCTGCTTGAAAGTCGACAATTGACGACGACAACAAGGGCCTACAACCGTCTATACGACCTCGAGCGGTTCCTGATCCTCCGAGCTGACTTGGACCTCGTACCGGTCCGCTCCGTCTCCTGCCGCAAGTTGGTTGAGCGCGTGCTGCAGCCTCGGAGCAAAGTACGACAGCCACGGTCGCTCGGTCGCAGAGTGGTTGCCTGTCATCGTCGTAAAAGTAGCGCAGGCGTTCAGGGGGGGGGATCAGTGGATGAATGACTTGCGGGATTGAAATAATGGAAGCAAGGGCAGAGGAGAGCGCGGCAGGACTCACAGCAAAGGACGTGGATTCCGGCTGCGTTGGCAGCGAGGATGTCGTGCTATTGACACGTTCGTTCAAGAACGTCAGCCATTGCAGTCTCCGCGATCAGTGTGGTCGGTGGACCAAAGCGAACGAGACGACGGGGGTATCAGGCGACTCCGCTGCTCCGTTCACAAGGAAACCCTTGAGACTCACGTGGCCCATCTCGCCGGTCAAGTAGAGGTCTGCGTCGACGCCCTTGAGGACTCCGGAACCGCTACCGGCACAGATGGCGACCGTCTTGATTTCGTCCGCTCCGATCGGGGACCACGCAGCTTGGACTTGGTGGTGGAGGGGTTGTAGGTCAGCATGGGCGTGCGGGTTAGCGTGATCACTGTGACTGACGGTATTGGAGGTTGAGGCGCTGCTTGACGGCGCGGACGACCTCGTCGCGCGAGAGGGGCCTGCCTCCTTTCGCTTCCGCCAATCTGACGATCCGACCTCCACCTGCCCCTTCCTGTCCTTCCGGCACGTCCCTCGCCGGACTCAGCGCCGCCAGAAAAGATTCCCCCGAGGGTTCGAGCGAGGGCCAGCACATGCCGTCGGGGTCGGTTTCGACTCCGGCAAACTGGAGCAAACCGGAGCCCATGTAGTCGTTGACGCCGCCGACGGCGTTGTCGGCTGCGGTGTGGATGGTGTAGACGCTGACGCCGGCTGCGACGCAGCGGAGGAGGGAGCGCTGGAGCGGGTTGGAGAGCGAGAGGGACTTGAGGCCGGAAAAGATGGGAGGGTGGTACGTCAGGATGGCAAACACGTCCGGTTGGGCGAGGGCGGCGTCGCAGACTGGGGTCGTCACTGTTCCGGGGCTAAGGGTGTGAGTCTTGGGCTTTAGGCTAAACTCTTTCAAGAGCTCAGAAAGTGCAAGTACTGACGGTCGATGCAGCAGACGACTTTGGTTCTCGGGGCAGTCGGAGTTGCGGGTTCGGGAGCTTCGACCATGATTCCGACATTGTCCCACTTTGTTTCGGCGAGGGCGAGCGGCGTCAATTGCTGTACAGCTTGCTGCAAGTGAGCAAAGTGGCGCGACGAGGAAGACTCGGCCGAAGCACTGGCAGCCATGGCGAGGTTGGGCGGGAACAGCGGAGGCGAAGACGGAGCAGAGCAGCTGCGCGAGACTATTAGACTAGCACGGCGGTCCAAAGTAGATCGAACTGCCTGCCGGAGCATATGACTGCAGGTCTCAACTGGAGATGAAAAGATGACGGAGTTGGACGTTGCGCTCTCTCTCTCGACTCGATACAGTCTAGCCTGATCGTGTATTTTCCTGCGGGCATGCCGGACCGCTACGAACGCACCTCGAGAGACAAAAGCACGCACGACGATCGCCGTCACCGCCGTCGCTCTCGCTCTCGCTCTCGGTCACGGTCTCGCTCACCCGACCGCCGCAACGATGTAGAGCTGCCAGCCGGAGCACGCCCGATCCACGAAGAGGACGACTACTTCCGCAAAGCGACAGAACTCAAACTATGGCTCTGGGAGGAGAAACAAAAAGTCAGTATTCGCCTCTCTGCCTGTCTGTCAAGTGGGTCACTGACGCCGCCACGCAAACCCACCCAGAAGCTCGACTCGCTCCGGACCGAAGACGCGCGGCGGTACTTTCGCAAGTTCTGCCGCGCCTGGAACCGCGGACGCCTCTCGCGCAACTACTACGAGGGAATCTCGCCCGCCTCGTTGCCGTCGTCCATCTCGTCCTCGCACAGTTGGTCCTTCTCGAAAGCCTCCCAGGCGGACCTCGACGCGGCAGCGAGCATTCGCAAATCCATCGACACCGGCACCAAGACGAGGTCGTACGAACCCTCTACTTCTACTACCTCCTCCTCCGCCGTGGCTGTGGCGGGTCCTCCACGGCTCGGACCCTCAATGCCCCCTCCTCCTCCCTCCAGTTCCAGCTCCTCGGCCGTCGAGCGCCTCCAACTCGACCGCGACGCCCGCGACTCTCAGCGGCAAGCTGAACGCGCCGCCGTCGCCTCCCAGCGGCGACGCGAGACCCGCGAAGCGCGGGACGAAGAGCGCGACTCGCGCGCCACGGGACGGGAGCGCCTCGTCGAGAAACGCAGGGAAGGGAACCAAGCTCGCAAGGCGTACGAGTCTGCGCGCGAAGCAGGCGGGATGGTCGAAGTCGATGAGGAGACTTTGATGGGTGCCGGAGGCGGTGGGTTCCAGGACGCGTTGAAGGAGAGGGAGCGGCAGCAACGGAGGCGAGAAGAGAGGAGGGGTTACAAAGTCGGAGAGAAACAGGCAGAGTTGTCGGATCGGTACCAGGCGCACAAGGCCAAGGAGGACCAGACCATGGCCATGTTCAAGCAACTCGCGGCGGCGCGATTCGGCGGCGGCGGCGGATCGTAGAGCTCCGTAGGGGCCTTGTAGGGTCGTGGCCCAATTCCACTGCCTCACGTTCTCCTTCTTCGAGAGTCGACCTCACGAATTTGAAGTCAAAAAGAGAGTCGACCTCACGAATTTGAAGTCAAAAAGAACAGCACAAGGCACAGTCAGATCAAACTACGGTTTTTCAACTGGTATCGATTCGGGCTGTTCAAGCGCACTACATTCTGAGGTGGTATGCTGGACCAGAGCCGCTCCCCTCTCTTACGAGACGAGCTCGGATTCAACCCCTCGCCGCCGCCTCCTTGTACGCCTCGATCGCCTTGACGCGCATCTTGGCATGGTTGACGATCGGCATCACGTACCCGAGCTCTTTGATCTTTTTCTCAGACAACGTCGCCGACGGGTTGTGGACGCCTGTCGTTCACAACAAGATCATCGCGAAAGCCGCTGCGCCATCAGTCTTCCGACCTGGACGGAGAGTCAGGTAAGATAGAGAGAAGGGAGAAGCGTACTCTTGCCCTTGAGGGATCGGAGCTCGGGGACCCAGTAACGGACATAGTCGCCATCCGGATCGATCTTTTCACTCTGCGAGAGCGGGTTGAAGATGCGCTGCCGGGTCGGGAGGATGAAATCAGTTATTCTGCCTTGCAGAATTTGCGAGCATAGCGCGTGGCGTGCTTACGAAGTAGGGCTGAGGGTCGGTACCGGTACTGGCCTGTAGCGACACCATGGAAAACCGGTCAGCTCGATTCCGAGCTGCTGCGAACCCGCGGGAGAGAGATTCTAGCTCACAGCCCATTGCCACCCGCCGTTGTTGCTCCCAAACTGTAGTCCCGGTGGTGGAATGTCAGTCGAGTTGCTGGTGCTGCATGAAAGAGAAAGCGCTCACGTCGGCATCGACGAGGTTCTGGCTAAAGTACTTTTCGCCTTCGCGCCAGTCGATGAGAAGGTCCTTGGAGAGGAACGACGCTACGATCATACGGCAGCGGTTATGCATATCTGTCACATCTCGTCTTGACTTGTCAGTGCATGGATTACCGTCAAAAACGCGTAGAGGCGATGCTCACAGCCTTGAGCTTTGAGGCTGCGCATCGCCGCGTCGACGATCGGGAAGCCAGTCTTGCCGTCCTTCCACGCTTGCAGCTTGGCGCCGTCGTTGTCCGTCACCCATTCGATCGTACCGTCGTATTTGAGGTTGAAAGGCTTGGTCATGCAGACGCGAGGCCAAGCCGCGAGGACCTGGAAAGAGTCGGAGCGCGGTGGCGTATCGTCCGAGTCAGCCGTCGCTCGTTAGGCTCACGTCCGAGGGGGGAAGAACAACGAAGGCGGCGATCACTCACGTGTTGGTAAAAGTCTCGCCACGCGACTTCCTGGACCCACATCCCGATACCGCTGTCTCTGCCGGCCGGCACTTCACGCCCGCCGGCAATCTTGTACGCGATCCGGATGCACTCGCGCGGCGAGATCATGCCCGTTGCGAGATAGGCACTGGTGAAAGGGATAAAAGGGTGAGAAGGTCAGTTGGTGCGCGAGACGCAAGGAAGTGGCTCCCGGATCTTCGGTGGCGACTGCACTCAGCGAGGACAGTAAGCGAACGTACGAAATGTGGCTCGTGCCGTCCCAATCGACGCGGTTGCGACCCTCCTGGTACAGCCCGATCTTACTCTTGCGCTTCGGGTCGTCGACCTTCTCTTCGTCCCCTTCGAGAGGCGGATCAAAGAACTTGGCGTTCCGCATCTTGGTCTCGGTGAACCGGCGCATGATCGATTCGGTCACGCCGTCCCCGACGGGCCAGATCCGCTTCATCGTCTTGGCTTCCTCTTCGCCGCCCGCGAGCTCGAACCCTTCGATCGCGGTCGGGATCTCGTGGTCGAACATGGGTTTCAGGACCGGGTGCGACTTGGCCGAATCGCTGTTGGCGAGGAGGGGTCCGTTCTGCTGCGAGACGTAGTCCTGCAGGTTCGCGTTGACATGTTGGGCCCAGTTGCGCTGCCACGGACTGTAGACCGAGTACGGTTTTCCTTGCTGCGGGCAGGCGGATGGAGACGATCCAGAGTCAGTCTTGACCACAGCGAAAAGAAACACCTTACGAGTATGAGCGTGAGAACTCACCTTGGTGAGCAACTCGCCCGGGCTGACGACGCAGTAATCTTTGAAGAATTCGACCTGGCCAGCAAAGCCGTCGCCGGATTCGCGCGCCTTTTTGGTCCGCTCGAGGACCTCGATGTCGCGGCGCAGCTCGTCCACCTCGTACTCGATATTCGCAAACAGCCCGACCGCGCCCCACTCTTTGAGCTTGTCGCAGAGCATGTGAGGGATGTCTTTGCGCTTCTTGTGCGTGATCGTGAAGAAGGGGATGTGGTGTTTCGCGAATTCGCCCTTGAGGTACGCCATCTGCCGGAGCTGAAAGTCGATACGGCGAGGACCGCGATCGTGTGCCTTGTAGTCGCCGGGCGAGAAGATGTGCAGAGCGAGGAGGGGCACGCCGAGGTCTTGCGCGACGGCGGACGCGTACGAAAGCGCAGTGTTGTCGACACTGCGGAGGTCCTTGTTCCTGTTTGTCGAGAGATCGAGTCAGTGCTTGGTCCAAGGAGGTAAAGGGGAATCAGAAGGAAGCTGACCTCTGCCAATACACCACGATGCCCTCCTTGTTCGGCTTGTCGTCCCGTTTCACGCTCGCAAGTGCCCTCATCGAGTCGTACAGCTTGGCGATCGGGGTCTGCTCCATATCCCCCGGGAAGTGCTCGTTCTCCATCTGCTCTGCCGCGGCGGTCGAAACACTCCGGAAGCGAGGGTCGTGGCCGTCATCGTCGTCGTCTTCCTGCTTGACCCGCGGCTTGACGTCTTTGTCGTGGTCGCCCTCTTCTTCGTCCTCGTCCTTGGGCGTTTTGCTCTTGCCATTCGCGACAGGAGTACGACGCGCCTTCTTGGGCGGAGAAGGAGAAGCAGGCGCTTCGGCGGATGCCGTCGAGCGCGTCCTTTTCCCGGCGGGCATCGTCGACCTGTCGCTTTGCGGTGAGGAAGAGCTGTTCCGCTGCTGAGGTGGCGCTGCGCTGCTCTTGGACAAGAACGCGCGGAGGTCGCTTTGGCGAGACAGGGCGGGCGATGGTCCGCTTGAGGAGCGAGAAAGCGGCGATCGAGGGAGAAATCGGCGCAGCTGGCTCGAGGAGGAGCGAATCGAGAACAGGGTGAAGACTGCGGCGGGCTTCTTGCTGATGCGGATCGGCGTGAGGAGGTTGCGACCTGCTCTACCGACTGACTGTGGTGTTGGAAGGAGGAAGACCGCAAAGTTGGGCCCGAGAAGGCGATCTTCACGCTCATCTCGCAAGCGGCTGCGTCATCCCGATTGAACCGCACGCGCGTCAACGTGAGCATCGGCGCCGGCAGCTTGCAGTCCGACCTTAGGAGGCAGACAAAAGTCTCCCCGCAGCGGAGCGATGCTTGGCAATGTGGATCCATGTCCGCAAGACTTGCTCTGGTCGATCGCGAGCATATTCCGTCAAAACAATGCTTATATATCATATAATTGCATTTCCTCACCATCAATTGGTGTTTTGGCCGAGCGGTCTAAGGCGCTAGCTTAAGGTTCTCTGTAACCCGCTAGTCCGAAAGGGCGTGAGTTCGAATCTCACAGACATCAAACTCTTTTTTGCGCCGTCAGTCGGGGCCAACTGTTTTGCTCTCGGCGCACAACTCTTTTTTTTTTTGCTTACACTGTGCCAGGCGGCGTAGAGAGCAGCTAGCTACCGATCGACCGTCGAGACTCAGGAGCGGCTTCGGTGCCGTCTGTCGACCTCCTCCGTTATCGCTTGAACGCTGTTTTCGCTTCGACGCCTTCTCCCGTTCACGCTCAAGAGCTTGCCTGTGGGCTGCAGCATCTGCGCGACTAGCTCGACCATCTGCGTCAACGCGTACTCCCCGAAAGACCCGCTCCGAGTGCGCGAACCGCTCGACACCAGCCGGACTTTCCGCCCCATCGCTCCGTCCTCGCGCCCAACTTTCAGTGCCCGCGAGGATCTCTGCTCAAGAACTCATCTAGCCAGGTAGGTCGAGTCGCTTGAGCTAGCGAGCAGGCAGCCGGCCCTGACGTCCTCCCCCTCAACAGTCGGACCCCCGCATTCGAACTCGACTCCTGCCGCGGACCTACACACGGCCAAGTGCGAAGCTTCATCATGTCGAACCGAAGGGTCAAGACCTCGCTACTCTCCCTCCCCGACGAGCTCCTCAGCACGATCTTTTCCGAAGTGATGCGCACGTACAGTTCCGGCACGGCCGCCTTCGTGTCGACTTGTCGCCGGCTCGCTCCGATCGTCCGGCAGGAACTCTATCGGGAGCTTCGAATCGGCGACGACAAAGCATAATTTGGCCTGCTGTCGAAACTCTGCGCGAAGCGAGCCGACCTCAGAGCACTCGTGCAGGTTCTGCACGTCGAGCGAACGACCGAAGAAGACGAGGACGGCGACACGATCGTTGACTACACTGCCGACCATCCATGCTTCAAGTTCCTGCTCTGGGATTTCCCGGCACTTCATTCTCTGACCGTCATGGAAGCGACTCCTGCCGACATCTTCGACATCCTCAGTCGCATCTCTGCGACCACCCGCCCCGGGATCCGCCAGCTGACGTTACAGTGCGCGCCCGGCTCGGGGGCTCCCACCTTCGAAAGCACAAAACAATCTGGTGGCGTTTCCTGTCAGGACTGCCTGATTTGGAGAACTTGACTATTACGACAACTCCGAGTCCCCGCGACGACATGATCGTCTTCGAGGACGAGAACGGTCGGCCGGTCTCTCCTTTGCGAGACCTGCACTCGTTGGCTCTCGGCGAAGGCATGCCCTGCACAGTCGGAGCGCTGAGCCTTGCAAATCTATTCCCCGACCTGAAGAGCCTTCGGCTCGCATGCGCCGATTCAGATGCCCTCGACCATTTCCTTCGAACTGCGCCCACAAGCCTAACGCAACTCTCTTTTTGAGTCCTGTCACTCGGTTGTCCCCCACTGCAAGACGGGTCCCTCTCGCGCCTTTCACGCCTCGAAGGCTTGTGTCTACGTAGAGTCGATGCTGTCGTCTTGCTCCCCTCGATCCGGACGTCGCGCATCAAGTACTTGCGCATCTCGTTCGACTCGGCCTTTACCGACGAGATTATGTTCAAGCTTGTGGACGGTCCTACGCGCATGGAGAACCTGAGGGTGCTCCAACTCGACTACGTGTCGTACGGGCAAGGGCCTCATTCTTGGGCCAGACACGAGCTGGTGCTCGTTCTCCGCCGCGATATGCAGTATGATCTTGCACAGATCCAAGCCTCCTTGGGTCCCGAGTGGCCGCACGGCTGCTCGGCCGAGGGACTCCGCGCGGTGATGGACTCGGCGCAAGAAAACGGCATCAAGGTCTACGGGACGGCGGTCGATTGCGTCGACTGGAGCGACCGCTTCGACGAGCACGTCGAGCACCACCTCGTCGACGTCGCCCTTGCGAGCAACGACTACACCATGATCGAACGGTACCTCGGCGAGGATGGCGCCGGCAAAGCGATCCTGCGTCAACGGCCGAGACTTGCGGAGTTGATTCGGAAGAGTATGACGTGAAGGCGGGAGTCGGAGGGCGGGACTGTTATGTATTTGTGTGTGCTGGACTGTAATATTTTGCTCTCTGTATCTGTCCGCTATCTTTTTTTGTCACCAGATGGCCCGCCAGAACTTTTACCGTCCTATCTGGGCCTCGTTTCTCTGTCCGGACCCCTGTTGAATTGGCTGAGGGAGCGCTGCTTGTGTCCCAGCTTTGCTATCTCTTACAGCGTGGCGAATATTCTGCGGACGCCGTTGAAAGCTGCGCAGGCACCGCTCTCTTCTGCTCCAGCTCGAGCCCGACGTCAAGAATCCTTGTCCTGCTGTAAGCTCTCTCGCCACCGCCTCGGGTATCGCCGCAACTTCAGTCGCGCATGCGTTAGAGCAACGCTGCGCTAGAATCGGCCGCGCAGCCCAGCTCCGGGGTTTTACTTTCCCAGTGTGGCCTCGCCAAAGACGGCAGCGGGCTGGCTTCCTTGCGCCTTCCTGTGATCCGGCACCTTCCGTCGGCTGCATACAGTCCTGCTCTCTCCTGCCTTGTTACCAAGGTAAGCTTTCCTTCCGGCTCCGTAGACCAGACATCGAGCGCAAGCACTCCGAGAAAGCCGGTCCGAAAATCCCCGCGCCGCCACCCGACTTGCCCGACATCGGACCTCCGCCAGCACGCCGAGAGTCCGCGCCAACCCTCGCAGTTCGCGTATAGAGACCATCATGAAGCGGGCAAGTTAGGGGAAGCCCGTGCGCTCTCCGGGGCAAGCCAGAACAGCTCTTGGCGTGTTTCTCCCCTCCCCTTTCCAGTTCCGATCCGGAGATTTCGAGTCGAGACACGAGTATGCCATTGCACCGACCACGACGAGTAGAGACAATCGAAGTATGTACGACGGCGAGTCGTTTACTCTGGCGGGGAGGCGAAGGAACGGGTCAGCAAGCCGGTTTTCGGCCCAGAGTCGCGGGACATGGTTTGCGACGCCCGAGACCTCTATAGACACGCTGTACTCACTCAACTTCTTCTTCGGACGCAGCTGCGAGGAGTGCTGAGGTGTGGAAGCATAGAGGCAGAATCAGCGCTCTCTGGGCGTTCCGAAAATCGAAAAATCGTGGAAATCGGACGAGGAACGAGCGAGATCTCGAGAAAAGGACGTACCCCGCACGAGCGCTTGCGGCAGTTGGTGGCACGCGGCGGGAGACGCGCGTAGCACTTGCGGCAGATCATCTTCTCGCAGTTGTAGGTCGAAGCGAGCTGACGGAGGGCCGGCTCAATGATTCCACCGCGGAGACTGTTTCGCCGGGAGGTCGAGAGCGCGTCAGTTTCGACTGTACTTGACAGTGCATCTGATGCCTTGCGTCCTCGCAGACCACCCTCAACCGCCGTTGCTGCCTCGGTGACTCGCGCCTGACTCGCTCCCCCAACCCGCACCTGCCTCTCACGTTCCTCGCTCCTCACTCCTCGCACTCGAAAGCAAAGACACCTAAGGCGAACAAGGGAGGCATCGACGAACCGGAGGACGAGGTGGAGGGTCGACTCCTTCTGGATGTTGTAGTCCGAGAGGGTGCGGCCGTCCTCGAGCTGCTTGCCGGCAAAGATGAGACGCTGCTGGTCGGGGGGGATGCCCTCCTTGTCCTGGATCTTGGCCTTGACGTTGTCGATCGTGTCCGACGACTCGACCTCAAGGGTGATCTGTTTCGAGTCGCGCACCTCGGGTCAGCACCCACCCTCGCTCGTTCGCGACCTCGACTCGCAACGGCGGGACGTACGGTCTTGCCCGTCAGGGCTGTACGAGAGAAGCGATCATAGACGATGGCGATTGAGTTGCAGGTGGGTGCAGAGGAACGAGGTCAGCTTCTGGCGATTCGCGCGCTCCCCCTCGGCAAGTCCCTCCCTCCGAACCACTCCATTCAAGCGAGTCTACGCACTCTTGACAAAGATCTGCATCTTGGCCTGAGTGGATTGATCACCAGATCGGGGCGAATCGAGTCGAGGCGAACAAGGGAGGCGAGGAAGCGAGAGGCGAGTGTGCGCGATTTGTGGGACGAGCACGGCAGCGAGGCGAGGCGAGTCGGTGAGATCGCGAGAGGGCGAGGGCGCGGGCGGGTCGGAGAAGGGTCAGCGTCAGTTGTCTGGGTCTGTAGCAAGCCACGTGTGCAGCTAGAGCACGCACCGGATGACAGTGTCGAGACGAGGAAAGGCAGACCAAAGTGGCCGCCCGCGGTGCTCGAGCCCAAAGCCGACGCCGACGCTCGTCGCTCCCCAGCCGCCGCTCCGCGCGCGCAAATCCCACACTTTTCATCGCTTTGCTCTACATACAGACGCGGCTCGCAAGGAACGCACTGCTCCGCTCATGATCGACTCACTCAGACCGGACCCATGTCTCGACTCGACACCATCGGCCGCTCATACCGTCACCCTGCTTTGGCAGATTGCAACTTGCACGGCCTCCGAGGAACAATCTGCTACAGTCGCCCAGAGTGAGGCCCGAGTCTCTGAAGAAGAACGAAGCGGGGACTAGACGAGGTGGAACGATGCTTGGACCGCACAACAGCGTGGTCGCCTGAGAGCGTCGTGCTGCCCGCGCCGCTGCTGTGGGGACGATTCTTCGACCTCATCCACCGGCTCGCGTTCCCCTCTCGGCATTCAAAACAATTCAAAGAGAGGCAGCACGTAAAAGACCCGCTCTCTGCGCGGCGCGGGGTCGCCCTGGGCTTCGTCGCTTCTTTGGTTCCGCGCCGCTCGCTCGCAAACTTGCTCCTTCCTGCCCACGGCGGCTCTCTCGCTCGAGCCCAGGGCCGCATAGTCCGAGACTGCTGCCATGGCTCGCTCGGTCGAGCTGACTCCGCCGCCCCGCCGCGGCGCGCAAGACGCTCCCGACTCGGCGTCGTCCCCCCATGAGGAGGGCATCCGCGCCGTGAACCCTTCGCCCGCCGCACAGCCGCCGGCCAAGCGAGTCCTGCGCCTCAGTACGCGCGCTCAGACCCCGTCTCAGCGACGGAGCTTGTCCTGGGCCCTCGTCAAAGAACCGCCCCTCGCGACGACACTCTCGAGTTCGCTCAACCCGACGATGGCGGACAAGACACCTCCCGCGACGACGACGGCGAGGACGCGGCAGAAGAAGAGCAGGCGCGTCGCATCCGAGCCTATGCTCTCCAAGTTGTGCACCTCGCGCACCGCCACCACCAGCCACCGGGCGCGGGAGCAACAGGTCAACCTCTCGCCACTCGCCGCCTCTGCCGGCAGCTGTCGCACGAGTCGCACGTTCGACTTCCACCGCGCGACAAAGGCCGCCCTCGCAAACTCTCACACAGGTCCATTCTCGAACCCTCCTCACTCGCAAGGGATTCAGTGCCAAGTCGCCCCGACGTCGCCTTCCCCGGCCGCCGCCGGCGCTCACCTCCGCCTTAACAAGAAGACCAACAACAACAACAACAAAAAGAAGAAGACGCGCACTCCTCGCAAAGCTACGAGCAACATCGCCACACACCCGCACCCGCCCAGTCTCGTCAAGAGCATGCTCGGGCTTGCAGCTCGCGCCGTCAAGGCCTTCTCGACCGCGCGCGGGCGCAGGCGCTCCATGTTGCTGTCGGCGACCGCCGAGGAACGGGACAAGGTTTTTCTCACCAAGCGTCGGTCAGCGCTCGAGCCTGAATGGACCGACGACGATGCCCATGACGACGGGCAGGAGGCCGAGGAAAAGCCTAGGCAGAGTTCGAGGACTAAATTGTCGCCGAAAGCGACCGTCAGAGTCAAGAAGAGGACTCGAGTCAGCAACGGAACGGCGCGGTCGAGGTTGGCCCGAGAGGAGGCGGAAGCCGATACGGTTCGCTCCCGTCCGTTTGTTTCCGATTTGTTTCCAGCATTTGACGCCCTGAAGCTCACCTCTGACGTGATGAACGGTACAGCACTTGAGGCGGCTCCTCCGAGAACGCCCCGGATCGGTTCCTCGACGACGAGTCGTCGTCAAAAGGTCGGGGCGATCACCACCTCGTCTTCGGCCAAGAGGCACCCTTCCAGCAGCGGCGGCGGCGCTTCCACCTTCCGCGCCTCGTCCTCTCGCAAACGCGTTCGCGTCGGCGGTCGTCCTTCCCTCTCCGGTTCCATTTCCGGCAAAACGATCTTGTATCCGAGCTCGGTCTTGTCCAGTTCGGCGGCGATCCTGAACCGCGCGAGGCCCGTCTCGAGGAGTGAGGCGCTCGTCGGCGAATACACCGCGAGAGCGATCTTGCGCTCGTCTGTGAATGGGGGCGGCGGCGCGAATGACTTGTTGAGTAGTAGTACGCGGAGCACGACGAGCTATCACTACTACCGACCGATGACGGGCGAGATGGGAGGCGGCGAAACGGAGGAAGAGGAGGAGGAGGAAGAGTGGGTTGAGGAGGCCCGAGTTGACGAGTTTGGCGCTGCCTTGCCTGCATCCGGACACGACACTCAGGTACGCATCTCTCTTTGGCTCGGGGAGAAGCTCCACCGGCGACCACCATGCTGACTTGTGCTGACCGAGCTCGGGACGCGCGTTACGCCGGCAGATCCGCGAGAGCGAGACGTTGACGACGGTCTCGTACATCGCTCACCTCGAACAACAGCAAGGCGCCCGTGGACGGTTCCATCGGTCCCTCGCTCCGTCTCCGATCTCGGTCCGGACGGTCGTGCGGAACCCGGTTCACTCGCGCGCAGTCAACTCGGAGGGGAAGCAGCAGCAGCTTCCGTCTACGCGCAACAGCTCGGTCCTCTCCCTCCGCGACTTGTCCCATTGCGCTGTTGCGGACGGATCCCAGCTCCTCGACGAGGATGGAGACGAGGACGAGGAGGATAACTCAGCTTCGAGCCCGCTTTCGGCTTTTGTAAGGCAGCTCGCCAACGCCGCCGCCGCCCATTCGTCCTCTCAAGACGGGGACGTCGAAGATTTCTCGGCTGGTAGTGATGGAGGAGGAGGAGGACTCGACTCGCCGACGCCTACTTCGACGACGGCGAGCGACTCGGAAGCAGCAGCGGGGCCGTTTTCGTCGTCGTCCGCGTCGAGGTCGAGGGCGTTCCGACTGCCAGAGTGGCTTCCCTTCGCCTCTGCCGCCGCCGAGTGGACGCGGGCTCAGTCTTCCGAAGACGAGAACGGTGATGAAGAAGCCGGTCAGGGTGCGGATGAGAATCCTGTGCCTTCGCCATTCGAGGACGCGTCCGAAGATGGCTCCGAAGCAGAAGAAGAAGGAGAGGGAGCCAACTCGGCGTCGATGCGTTACCCTCCTCCACTCGAACGCGGCCAACCTCCTCGTCGTCCTATGGCGCCTCTCGGCCCCCGTCCTCAAGTCGACTCTGCCGATCTCGCCTCGGCTCGCCTGATCGGTGCGAGACGCCTGTCCCGCGAACTGGCCACGACCGCATCTCTCGCCGCTGTGTTGAAGCGATCGAACTCGAAAGGGAGTGGCGACGGGGGGAACGGTTCTGCGCCGGTCTCGCCGACGACTTTTGGAGACGACGGGCGGCCTCTGCATGGGTCCTCATCGCCCCCTACCGAAACGACTCACCTCGCCGAGTTCGGTTCGGCGAATGCGACCGCGAGCGGCGGGAGGATCGGGTCCGACCTGAGCCAAGAGACGCTCCGACCGAGTTCTCCTTCGTCGTCGCGCTTGCCGAGCTTGTCGCCCGTCTCGCCGTTCAAGTTCCGCTTCTCGTCAGAGTCGCCCGCCGCCGCCGCCGAGGACGCGATCGATCCGTCTTCGACGATGAAGACGATGAAGACGACGCCGCTACCGGTTCCGAGTCGAGACCTGCGCCACAGCTACCGCGAGTTGACGCGTAGGTCGGCCGACTTCGCCCTCCCGTCGTCGCCGCCAGCTTCGCACGTCTCGGCTGCCGTGATGCGCGAGACGGCGCTCGAAGTGTTCGGTCGCGTGCCCCCAGCAGCCGCCGCCGCCACATCTCCTCTCAGTGGCGCGGACTCGAACTCGAAGCAGCAGCAGGCGTTGCGGCGCACCATCCGACCTGGGGACGACGCGAACCTCGGCACGACTGCTGCTCCCGGTAAAGCTCAGAAGGAGAAGAAGACGAACGGCGGTGCGTGGGAGATCTATCGCGACGAGATCGACGATTCGTACGCCAAAGGAGATGACGGCTCCTCGGTTAGTCGCCCCGGCGCCGCCGAAACGAGCGAGACAGAGGCGGGCGTGCTGGCCGAACGGACCGAGGCGTCGATGTTGCGCAAATTGGCGGCGATGCGCAGCCGTGGCCGCGGCGTTGACGCCCGGACTCGGTCTGGGACGCAGCAAGCGGCGGTGGCGGCGAGGAGCGGTAACAGCGCCGAAGAAGAGGCGGAAGTAGAGGGGGAGAAGGAGAACGTGCGTGGCTATTTCTCGGCGTGAGGAGGCGAGTTGTCGAGGTCGTTTGTCTTTCGGTCTTGTCTCTCTCGCGCGCGCTGCTTCATCTCGCTTGATCGATCCATCTCTGTAGTGCTTTGAGTATTGTTGTTGCATTCTCTATTTTGCATTAAGCTCTTCTCCCCTGCTTTTGCGGCCTGCGTCGACCGTAAGTCGTCTTTGGGTACGCGGGCGACGACCAACGAGAGGGGCGTTTCGGCGGCCGTTCGCTTTCCCGAGTCTGATTGGTGGCCTCGGGAAGACCGCCATCCAAGGTTTACGTGCGCCAGACGGGAGGGCGGGCGGCCTCGACGTGGACCTCGAAACGAGATCTGTGCTGGGAACAAACGGGTCAGGTGGCGAGCAAACGCGCGGTATCAATGGTCAGGTGGCGAGCAAACGCGTGTTATCAATGGTACACGGACCTGATCTGTCGGCTCGACATACGCCTATGGGTCTCAACACGGCGTGATGCTTCGTGGCCCTGACAGGTGTCTCACTCCGCATCCTCGAGATCCTCGTCGTCCTCCTCGTCGGCGTCGTCCTCGGAGCGCTTCTTGTTCTTCTTTTGCTGCTGCTTCTCCACGTCCTTGAGCACATCTTTCCACTCGGTCAAGCGGTCGTTCATTTGCGTGCGAGCGTCGCCGAGAGCATGTTGGAGCGAGACGAGGTGTTGCTGGCGAGACGAGACGTCGAGCGCGAACGAGACGGAGTCGTGCGCGGGCGGATCGGTTGGCGCTGGACTTGCCCGCGAGATGGCGTACGAGATGGTCAAGTCTGGCATTATCCCGAGTGCGCGTGTGTATGGCGAGAGAGAGAAAGAGCTCTTGATCTTCCTTCTCGCCCACTTCCCCGACTCGCTCCTCCTGCGCAGTTGCTTGGCTCGGACGATGCACAGAGCGCGAGAATAAAGCCGTACGATGCCACTCCGATGCTCGCAGCTCAATCCCTGTTGCGCCGCCGGCTGCTGCTCTCGCTCGGCCGGCTCCCCTCCGCAGCTCGACCCGGATCAACTCTCGCTCAACCAGATCGTAGAGGCGAGTATGCAAGTCCGCAGTCTGATCGATCGAGAGCACTGACATGCGCTCCTCCACCCGCAGCTGCTCCGCCTCTTGCTGGCGCATCTCGCAGCAGCTACAACGACTATTTCCACGCCAGGACTCGCCGCATCGCCCACGCCCTCGCAGGCGGAGAGTACATCCCGCGCAACCTCTTGCTCAAGATCCTCAAGAACCGCAGCATCGAACCGGACGCCCTCGCCCTCTGGGTCGACGTCCTCGCGCGGAAAGATCCCGTCTATGCCCTCGACAGGCTCGGACTCCTCGAGAGTACCGCGACAGAGATCCCCAGCAGCACCCAGGCGACACCCGCAACATCAGCAGCAGCAGCAGGCGGGGAAAGCTGCCCCGATTGGTTGTACCTCGCCTTGCCGGGACTCGTCACGAACCGGTCCCACGTCCCGTACCTCGCGTCCCAGATCCTGTCGGACCGCTTCTCCCGCCTCGCCGAACAAAAGCGCGCACTCTTTGTCGCGCGCTGCGTGCAACATTTTCTCCAAGTCCGGCACTATGTCGCCCTCCGCGAACTGGTCGAGTGGGTCGCCTACGCCGATCCCGCCGCCGGCACCGCAGGAGCGCTCACCAAGACGGAATCGTTCGAAGTGGTGCTCGCCGCGCTCGCATCAGAACGAGTCCGCTCGGACCGCCACGACGCGACTCCCTCGGTCATCCTCGAACCGCTCGTCGCGCTCTTGCTGGCCACGTACGCCCGCCGGACCGGCAACAACAAAAACTCGCCCCTCACCTTTGCCATGTACCGCTCCCTCCTCTCGACGAAACTCGTCCCGCGCGATCCGGAACGGGCACTGCGTCTCCTCGCGCGCATGACTCGCGACGGATCGACCCCGTCACGAGGGATGCTGCAGCGCGTCATGCGCGTTTGTGCTCGGAACGGACGACACGACGCGGCGATGCGGATCCTCGAACAGATCAGGGGCGAGCTCCCTCCTACTACTGGTGCGCTACGGCGGGGCCGTGCGGCCGCGGTGCCGGCTCCGGAGTGGACGGATCGACTCGACGAGGCGATCGAGCAGGTGCATTCGGCTCGGGAAACACCGCTTCACCTCCGCGGTTGGAACGGCATCGATCTCGACCGGGAGCTCGAGTCGTATCCGCCATCACCGGAAGAGGACCCGAGCGCCACGTTTACCGATCAGGAGTCGGACGACCTACCGCTCGAGGCTGTCCGCGTTCGGAATCACGCACCACCGCCGTCTTTGCTCCCCACGACGGCCAAGCCGGAAGAAGTCGACGAGGCAGGATCGACGGCGCCTGTGCGCGCATTGCAAGACAAGTTCTCGACCATCCTTTTGACGGATCGAGCACAGGTCCTCCCCTATTTTTACGAGATCCTCGCTCACGCCACCACCACCTCGACGTCGTCGTCGAGAACTTTCTTCCCGGCCCCGCCCGCCTACTTTGATCGAGTCTCGTGGATTCAATTCTTTCACACCGTCTCGCTCCAACCAGACGTGACGGCGGATCAACTCGTTGCCGTTTTGCAAGCCGTCGCGCGCGCATCGTCGGCCACCGCCGCTTCGACTTCGACGGCTTATATCCCGCCGATGCCGACTTTACGACTCCACACGATCGTGTTGCATGCTCTAGTCCGACGAGACGAGCCTCGCGCGGCGTTGCACCTGTGGCGCTTTCTCGAGAAGCGAGGGTGGCAACCAGACGTGACCCTGCTCGATGCAGTCGTGCGGGCGCACCTCGCGCTCGATCACGATCGCCCAGCTCTCCGTCTCTTGGAGCACTACGCGCACCGACCGGGCGTCGACGAGCCCGAGTCGCGGGTCGCGTTGCCGCCGAACGTCGGACCGGACGCGACCGCCCCTGCGCGACCGCACTCTGTCGCCTTGACCGCCGTCCCGCTCAACGCCATCCTCGCTTACTACAGTCACAAGAACCGATTCGGAGCCGCCTACTCCCTGTACAAAGAGGTGACCTCGCGCTTCGCCGTCGAACCCGATTCCGCCACCCTCAGCATCATGCTCGATGCGGCTCGGCACGCGAGCTCCCGCGCTGGTCGCGGGTGGACGCCCGCGTCGGCGTTTGAGGAAGTGAGCGCGGCAGGTCCGGTCTTTGGAGGCTCGATGGCGGCGCATCGGACGGGCTGGTCGTCGGATCGACTTGTCGACGATGCGTGGGATGGGGAGCCCGCCAGCCGCGTCATGGAGCGGTTCGTGACGCACGAAGTGCTCGAGATGAGTTGGCAGGATGCGCAGATCGAGACGCCGTGGGAAGCTCGTGGCGTTGTCGGCTGGCTCGCACGCCGGTTTGCCCTCCGCGAGGTCCCCTTCCGACGCCCCGAGTCAAAAGTGGCGAGCGACGTTCCCGCCGATTGGTATCCTTTCGCGTCTACTCTCTCGCCAACGCCACCGACTCAGCCGCACCTCTATCCGACCGATCGAGTCTTTCGCTCCCTGATCCGCCTCGTCGGAACCCATTCCTCGATCACGACCATCCCGACTCTCATCTCTTGGATGCGCCACCTCCAGATCACCCCGTCCCGCTTCACGCTCTGTATTGCGCTGGCGTACGTCGATGGCGAGGCGTCGTTCCGGCCGGAACAGATGGAGCAGTGGCGGATTTGGTTGGCGGAGTGGCTCGGCGAGGACGCTCTCCCGACGCAGGCCGAGATTGCGTGGATGCGTCGAGGCGGGAAACGGGAAGGCAAGCCGGTGACGAGGCGTATCTAGTTTGCAACTCTTTGAACTTTGCTTCCAGTCACGAGCTTCGTCCCTGCCGACACTCTGGAAGGAAAAGCTCGCCCGTTTGTGTTGCGACCCCTCCTCGGACGTATCCTTCTCCGCGCTTGCATCCGTGCGTGTTTTGGGGTCGTTCACTGCACAGGTCCTGCGGAGTCACGCGTGAAGATCCGAGTCTCTGAGTTGGGTCAGATAGCCTTCTCTCCTCACAAATCTGACAAAGCGTTCCATCAAGCCTTGCAAGCATTCCAAGCGAAAATCTCTTCTGCGCCTTCCGTCCAAGCCAAGCGTCCTCCTAGCTACCGTCCCCCGACAGCCGCGCCGCCAGAAGCGGCCGTTGACGCCGGATGGCCTCGTTCGCGCCTTCTTTGCCGTACTCCCGGTCGAGGATCGTAAAGTCGTTCGTCGAGAGCGCGTGCTCGACAAAGCAGCACTCGACCAGGTCGTCAAAGTGCTGTTCCCAGTCCAGGCATCGGAGAGCGGAACCGGCGATTTTGATGCCATTCGAGCGCCCGGCGTCGACGAGGCGCTGGACGTCTTGGACTGCGGAAGCAGCGCCCCGAAATGGCTCGTAGGAGTGCTTCAATCCCGCCACAGTAACTCCGGGGCTGGATCCCTTGATAGCCGCGTGAAGTCTGGTCTTGAGATCCTGGTCGTTCGTTCCGATCCCGGGGGATTCTGGACTCAGGTGCAAGACCCGGAGGTGCTTCATCCGATCCGGTCCGCTGACAAGGCCAAAGAGAACGACCGCAATAAGAGAGAGCGCGGAACGGCGAGAGGACTGCAGCTCGATGTGGCTCAACTGTGACTGGCGAAGGAAGGGGACGAAAGAATGCAAGCCGAATGCGCCGGACAAGCTGAGGTGTCGCAGGTGAGGGAAACGGCCCAGTTGCCGCGACACCGAGTCTGGCATATAACTCAAACCCACGAGGGAAAGCGCGACGTGTGTCAGGGTCAGGGGCAGGATTTCGAGCCAGCGCGAGATCATCATCGGTTCCTGGTCTTCGAGTATGAGCCTGTTGAGAGCGGGCAAGTCGTTGGCGACGGTAGTAGCGCCCTCCGTCGGGACCGCCAGTTGCCTGTGGTCAGAGTATGTACCCTGTCCAGGCCTGGCATTCGAGGGCATCCTTTGGGCTCGGCCTGCTCGACAACTTGAAAACGGCGCCTCTGACTCCAACTGCCTCTACCCTGGAGGGTGAGCTCGGCGAGATCATGGAAGCGAGGCAGCGCCTTCCACCAAGAGGAGTCGCGCAGACTCTTCGCATTGGCCGGGGAGAGTTCAATGGTCAAGTGCTTGAGAGGTGGGAGGATAGGACCAAGCGGCGCAACGAGGATCTCGGCGAGCTGGTCCGCCGACGCTCCGATGATCCGAAGTATCTGCACCGAAGGAAAGTGTATCAGAATACGGGCCGTGCCCGGGTACAACCAGCTGTAGTCAGCTAGGCCCTCTCCCTCCTCGAAAACAGGCGTAACCGTCAAGTCTCGAACGAGCTCGCGCAGGTCAGGCCGCCTTTCCATCACTTTAACTAGTTTGTCGTAGCGGCGCATCTCGCCTCCATACACAATACGCGGATGATGTACTTCGCGGACGATCCGAGCGAGGCAGTCACTCGTTCGAAGCAACGTGTCAGCCGGCACTCCGTCCGCGAGAGCTTGCTCGACGACGAGTTTGAGAAGTTCGTCCGGCAGCCAGAAGAGCGGCGATTCATCCTCGCTCCCGGGATCCATGTTGCGAGAACTTGTGGTCGGCGTCGTCCGTGCCTTCGCACGAGACGCGGCGAGCTGTTCGCTCGAAGGCAGGCTCGAAGTCGGACTTGCAGAGACGAAACAGTCGGATGAGCGCGAGTCGCGTATGTACGGGTGCTTCGAGTCCAAAAACTCACTAGTACGCACGTTCGGCGCTTTGGCGGGGCGCCAGCGAAGAAAGAAGCTCCGAGATCCGAGAGGAGGTGCGTGCGGAGACAGAGCGAGGCGACTTTGCGATGTTTGAGACGGCGTGCGGACTGGTCGGCTGAGTCGACTGCGAGATCCACTTGGTCAAGTTACTACCAGTGTAGACAGGTGCTCCGCGGTCCGAGTGGAGAGAAGTGGAAGAGAGAGATAAGAGCAAGACTTCGAAGAATCCGGACAAGCCGACGGGTAGAGCTTGTGCTTCTTTTGGTCCGTCAGAACCAGCTTGTCTCTGCCATCGGCGCCTGCAATTATGCAACCTTCTTTCTAACCTGCACGCCTTACACATGCATAAGGCAATAGAGAGGAGAGGATTCGATACCTTTCCCTCGAGTTCGGACAGCCTTCTCACCCCCCAATCCGGATTCACCGACAGGAACCGAGCCTTGCAAACCCCTACAGCTCCTCCTAGCTTCTGTCCCCCGACAACCTCGCCGCCAGAAGCGGCCGTTGACGCCGAATGGCCTCGTTCGCGCCCTCTTTGCCGTATTGCCGATCGAGGAGCGTAAAGTCGTTCGTTTCGAGGGCGTGCTCGACAAAGCAGCACTCGAGCAGGTCCTTGAAGCGCTCCTCCCAGTTGAGACACCTGAGACCGGAACCGGCGATGTTGATGCCGTTCGAGCGAGCGGCCTCGACGAGTCGCCGGACGTCCTCGGCGGTGGAGAGACCGTGGAAAGGATCATAGTCGAGCTTGAGATCGGTGACAGCAAGATCATAGTTGGCGGTACCCTTTATCATGTTGCGGAGACGGTCTCGAAATACCTCGTGACTCGTTTGGCAATGGTCGGAGTCCGAAAGGAGCTGTATCGACTGGAGGTGCCTGATTCGGTCCGGACCGCGGATCAGGTCGAGGAGGGGTTCTAGATCATCGGCCAAGTCGCAAGTAGTGTCGTAGTGCAGTTCGAGGTGGCGCAACTTGTCGGTACGAAGAAAGGGGACGAAATCCTTCAAGGCGAAGTTACCGACCAAGCGAAGGTGCTGCAAGCGAGGGAAACGTCCCAGCTGCCGCGCCAGCTCACCCGGCTGGCTGGTTTCCATAACCCATAGAGTGACATGAGTCAGACCGACAGGCGCGATACTGAGCCAACGCGACGCCATCGATTCCCGGTCCTTGAGCGTGAGGCTTGTCAAAGCGGGCAAGTCGGTGGCGAAGGCAGCGGTACCGTCTACCGGGGCCGGCAATCGATAAACGTTGAGAGTATGTATATTCTCGAGCGTCGCCGGTACTCGTGAACGGTCTCCGGGATCGGCATGATCGAAACCACGGCGGTTCGGGTTGGGTCTGCCGTGGAGCGTGAGCTCGCGCAACTCAGGGAAGCGCGCGAGCGACTCCCACCAAGAGAACTCGGATAATCTGCTCCATTTGGCTGAGAGAAGCTCGATGGCGACGTGTCGGAGAGGCGGAAGGGGCTTCTCAGATGATGCGGCGAGGATTCGGGTGATCTGGCTCAGCGACGCGCCGACGATGCGGAGGGTCGTAAGCGAGGGAAAGCGGACGAGGGTACGATTGGTGCCCGGGTACCCGTAGTGGTCGCCGGCGCCTCGACCTCCTCGTGTGAAAACGGAAGTGATCGTGATGTCTTTGACGAGCTCGTGCAAGTCAGGTCGCATTTCGAGGAGGTCGACAAGCTTGGCGTATCGTTCCACCTTGCCACCGTATTTGATACGGGCGTAGAATCGTTTCCTCGCAATTCGAGTGAGCCGTCGACACGTCTGGAGTAGAGCCGGCAGGGATTCGGCGGGAGCTTGCTCGACGACGAGTTCGAGGAGCTCCTCCGGGAGCTAGAAGAGCGGCGACGTCTGCTGTTTCGCGAATGGCATCTTGCAGGCGAGATGAAGTCGGACGACGACGTGACGGCGGCGCGAGGCGGTTGGACCTGGGAGTCGAGGTCGCCCCTGCAGGAGAATAGCCGGGTGAGCATTCGCAAAGGTGCAGTACGTGGGCGTAAATCTCCCGTGAATGTGCAGCAGCCAAGTCAAACGCACGGGTAATCGGTGGTCTACGCCGGTCGAGCGAGCGAGCGAGCGAAGGTCTTCGATCCGAGAGCAGAGGGTGCGTGCGCGTGGACGGGACAAGCACGACCTCAGCCGGAGAGATTTGACTGCGAGGCTCGGCTCTGAAGAGTGGCCTGGGTCGAGAGAGGAGACGGAGGAAAGGCGGAAACAATCAAAGATCCGCTGGGCGTCGGACGTTCTTGGTCACGAAAAAAGAAAAGCCATGTGTAGACAGAAAGCAAGCATTACAGTAAGCACAAGCAAAGGACTCCCCGATCGGTCACCGGCGAGTCTCCGATATCACGTCCTGCTCCTCCGAATCAAGCCCGCAAGTCTCGGCCGTTGACGCGAAATCGCCTCGCTTGCGTCGTCCACGCCGAGGTACCGCTCGATCGTTGTGTAGTCGTTGCTCGCAAGGGCGTCGTTGACGAGAAGGCGCTCGACGTGCTCGTCGAAGCGGTCGCTCCAGTCGAGGAGATCGAGCGCCGCCCCGAACACCTTGATGCCGTTCTTTGCGCGCCGCGTCCGTCACCGCGCAGAGTCCTTCCGCCGAGCAGCCTGGGGGCCACTTGGAACTCAAGGTGGCTTTGACTTGCGCGAGATCATACCGCGTCTCGCGCAGATGAGCGAGCATCAGGTCGCAAGGATCAAACCCGCACGTGTAGTCGAGCTGGAGCACCTTGAGGTGTTTCATGCGCGTAGGACCGTCCACAAGGTGGAGCATGATCTCGTCGGTAAATGCTGAGTTGACCGCGATGCGCAGGTACTTGATGCGCGACGTCCGAATCGACGGGAGCAAGACGGCAGCATCGACTCCGTGTAAACACAAGCGTTCGAGGCGTGGAAGGCGCGCGAGGGAGTCGTCTTGCAGTGTTGGACAAATGAGTGAGAGGACGCAAACGGAGAGTTGCGTCAGGCTGTGGGCGCATTTCCAAGGAGAGAGTCGAGGGTATATGAATCTGCGCATGTGAGCTGAAGGCTCTTCAGGTCGGAGAACAGAGTCGTAAGGTTTGGCGCTCGGATTGTACAGGATATGCCTTCGCCGAGAGTCAACGAGTGCAGGCCTCGCAGAGGAGAGACCGGCCGGTCGTTCTCGTCCTCGAACACGATCGTGTCGTTACTGGGACTGCGTGTTGACGCGGTCGTCAAGCTCTCCAGTTCAGGCAGTCCTGCCAGGAAGTGCCACCAGATCGTTTGGGCTTCCCGAAGGTGGGATCCCCCGAGCCGGGTGCGCACTGTAACATCAGCTTGCGGATCTCGGGGCAGGTGGTCGCAGCAACGCGGTCAAGAATCATGGAAATGTCGATAGGAGTCGCTTCCAGGACAGTCAGAGTGTGTAGTGCCGGAAAGGCCGAACGCAGGAGCTTGATGCAGGGATGCTCGGGAGTGTAGTCAAGGATCGTTCGGCCGTCGTCGTCTTCTTCGGCCGTTCGCTCGACGTGCACACCCCGCACGAGCGCTTTGATGTCGGGCCGTCTCGCGAAGAGCTCTGACAGAACGTCGACCTGTGCTTCGTTGTTTCCGACCCAAAGCTCCCGATAGACTTCCTGCCGGACGATCGGAGCGAGTCGGCGACAAGTCGACACGAGGGCGGCCGTCGTGCGGGCACCGTGAGTGTACATGACTTCGCAGAAGATCGCGCTAAGGAGCTCGTCGGGGAGGGAGAGCAACGAGGTCTTGATCCTTACGTTCGTCATAATGAAGCTTCGCATTTGGCCGTACCCAGGTTCGCGCAGGAGTCGAGTTCGAGTGCGGTCGACTGAAGGGGAGGACATCGAGGATCAGCGCGTCCATCCTGCTCGCTCGCTCGTTCACGCGACTGACCTGGCGAAAAAGGCACTCGAGCGGGGCTCGTTACGGGCCCTGGAAGTTGGGTGCGAGGGCGGAGCGATGAGGCGGACAGTCCGGCTCGTGTCGAGGTCCACGCACTCGGAGCGGGTCTTTTCGGGAGTAGGCTTTGACGCAGACGGTCCAGCTAGCTGTGCATATGAGCGCAGGCCTTCACGGGCAAGCTCTTGAGCGTAATCGGATACGACGTCGAAGCGAAACCAGGTTCAAGCGATGACGGGGGAGGTCGACAGACGGCACCGAAACCGCTCCTTAAATCTCGACGGTCGATGGATAGCTAGCTGCTTTCTACGCCGCCTAGCACAGTGCAAGCGAAAAGAGTCAAGCGGCGAGAGCAAAAGAGTTGCGCTCTGCCGAAAAAGCAAAAAGAATTTGATGTCTGTGAGATTCGAACTCACGCCCTTTCGGACTAGCGGGTTACAGAGAACCTTAAGCTAGCGCCTTAGACCGCTCGGCCAAAACACCAATTGATGATGACCATCCGAGTGTTTGCCAATATATCCACGTTACTAGCAGCCCGCGAGCTCCTCTCTATCTCCTCGGGCTGTCTGCCCTTTACGGCAGGCCCAGCATCTCTAATTTCTGCAGCTATAGTTTCAGCCGAGCTTTAGCTGTTTCGAGAGGACAAGGACTCGGTCTTGACGCACTGACCTCCTGCTACCCTTGTTTTGCGCACGATCTGCTTGCTGAGCACGCTCAGGCACTCTCGACGACAACGCCACGAACATGCTGTTCTGGCTTGCTTTGCGATCTAGCTGTCCAGGTCATACCCGCTCCGTCGGTCTGCTCTGCTTTTCTCCGGCGTGACCATACCAACCTCTATCACTGCATGTTCGCCACTGGTCGGGCTGGAATTGCCTCGGCCGTTCTGCTCGGGGTCGCCTGCTGCGCCTTCGCTGCGCCAGCGAACGCTCACATGGTTCGTCCTTCGTACTGTCCCAGCGAAAGGGGCCGGACTGACAGTATCTTCTGCGGTTTGCAGACGATGTGGTCTGTAACTCGCCGTCAATTTTCCCGGCAGACTGCAGCTGACGGAGGCGCTCCTGTCACCAGGCACAAGTCGATGTACGGCGTCGGTCCAGGCTTTACAAATCTTGCCGGCGATCCGTTTAGCCCAATCGGACCTGACATCGCCAACCAAAACGAATGGTGGTTCCGGTGCGTCTCGCTATTCGCTTCTCCGGGGGCGGCGAATTGTCAACACGGCTCACAATTGTTTATCAGAGGTTCCGAATATCGAGCTCTGAAGCCACATCACGCGAGCGTGATGGAACTGCCGGTCGGTACCTCCGTCGACGTTGAGATTGCTTGCAAGTGCGTCCACGGCATGCAGCTCACTATAGGCTTCAGATCCGCTAATCACTCGGACGCTGTATCTAGTGTGGCCTGGACAACTTATGGTGCAAGGACAACCGATAACAGTGCCGAGCTGTCCGCTTGTCCTGAGAATTACGGTGAGGGGCGATTCGCTGTTTCCCGCCCGCCCAGTTCAGATCGCTGATATGTGCCCGGACCGCAATCCTCGCAGGCGCATATCATTCAGGAGATCCGGCAGGACCGGTCGACGAGAGTATGCTGTCCGGTTGCGCGCTGGCAGTGGCAGACAAAGATGACATTGAGCAGGTCGGCTGGGACGACCTCGTCGTGTTCAGCGTCAATCACAACTGCGTGAAGCAGCGCGTCACTCCATTTGAAGTACGCCCCTGCGCGTTAGTCTGCCGACGACTGATGTCTGACTCGTTCTTGTGGTATGCTCCGCAGATCCCGTCTCGGATGCCCGCTTGTTCCGGAGAAAAGTGCATCTGTGCCTGGTACGTGCACCTCGGACCTCCCCGCTTGAAAGTCCGTTCTGACCATACTTTTACAGGCTCTGGTGCGAAGTACATCCCTCCTCCGACAAGTAGATGGTGCACTTGCTGACGCCACAAGACCGCAACGACCTTCCCAGGCTGGCAAACAACGGAACAGGTCAGCCATAGTCCGTGCGGAGCACCGATCACTTCCCTGCTGACTGACCGGGTTCACCCTCGCAGGCAACTTCTACATGAGTGAGCGGACGAGTTCCGTTCCCGCGAGGGAAAAGATCCTGACCGCTCCTGCACGCTCGCAGCCGGGTTCGACTGCAAGTTCACCGGCGTCGATCCCAAGAAAGCGCTTCTCCTCCTCCCGCCGATCGATCCCGTCTTCTGCGCTCCCGGCAACGAGTCGTGCCGCTTAGCGGTCGGCGCTAAACGGCCTCTTTAGTGAGCTCTCGGGAGTCAACTCCGCTGTCGCAAGCCTTCAGCTGACGGCTCGTGCACACTCCAGCGCCTACAACCAGCCGACGAATGTCGAGTGGCAAGGCAACGATGACAGACCAGGCTACCACGCTTCGTGGAGCTTCCCGAAGAACGGAGCGCAAGAGGACATTTTCGATACCTCGTCGCTTTCCTCTCTCGGAGAGCTTTTGTCGACTGTATCGCAATCGAGGCAGACTGACAAGCCACTCAGCAGCAGGTACGTTCACAAGCGACTGACGTTGGTGCGATAGTTACGAGCACTGATAACGTCCGTCCGCAGTTTCGAATCTGCGACGGCGCCGAGCTCGCTGCCGGTCGAAACGCGACCGCAAGTTACCTCTGCCCGCACAAGCGCCCCAAGACAATCTGCAGCCAAGCCCACACCCTCCCTCAGTACGACGACTCACGTCAGATCCCGGTCACGAACATCTACTTCGGTCGCGGCTTGGTCTTCATCCCTTCAGGAGACGAAGGCACCTCCTTCCGCCTCCACGGTTGCCAAGGTCGCACCAACCACACCGTCTTCCTCTATTCACAAACCTCACGCGAGCCAGCGGAAACGACCACAGAACCTGGGCGGCATCATGAGCGAGATGCGCGCCTTGCAACGCTTGATGCTGCCGAGCTTGACAGAACGCAGCACGGAAGAGCGGGTCAATCGCCCCGCCACGAGGAGTCGAGTCCTCCGACGCTGGACACCACACTCTGGAGTGGATCGGCATCGACTCGGAGGCAGCGAAGCTGGCCGGCTGCCGCCTGGAGCGCATTCGTAGCCCTCTTCGTCCGACCCTTCCCCGGCCATCTTGATTATACCCTCCTCAGTTATCTTTGTTATACCCTCCTATTTATCTTTACTATACCCTTCCAGCGATTTGCAAGACGTTGCTGTATGCGATGATGCAATGCCTCCGAACGAGAGGGGCGAGTGAGAGAAGAAGAGCTCTACCCTTCGATGCCCCATTTACCGACTTCCTCCATCGCCCGCGGTCCACCCTGGGCGACCACGTCATTCTGGACCAGCCCGCCAATCATCTCCCACGGGTCCTTGCCGCCTCCCCAACGGAGCACGCCCTGCTTGAGTTCTTCGCCCCGTTCTCGGCTGAGCGGGTTCTCCGAAAACTTGTACGCAAAGACGTGGGCGGCGATCGCGCGATCAAAGAGGTACGAGTAGTACGTCGCGCCGTAGCCGAACAAGTGACCGAACTGGGTCTGCCAGGCGGTTCCTTCGGCGTACGGGATGACGTGGTACCGTTTCTGGATATCGGCAAGCGTCGCAGTTGAGTCGAACCCGCTGTTTGCCACGGAGGCGGCATGGTACTCTTGATCGAGCGCAGCCATCATGATCTGCGACGATGTCTCGAGCGCCGAGAACCGAGACCGCTCCGAAAGGAGGCTCGAAAAGACCGATTCGGGGAGGGCGTGGCCCGTCTTGTAGTGCTTGGCGGTCAAGGCGATCACGGCCGGCGACGCGACAAAGTGCTCCATCAGGACGGACGGGAACTCGACAAAGTCGGTCGCGCAGCGTGTGCCCGCAACGTTGTGGTACTCGTTCCGGCCGATCATGGCTGCGTAGTCAAGTCGCGCGCATACGGTCAGCCCCCCCGCTCGAGACAAAGATAGCGCCAGAGAGAGACAACCCACAGTGGATGGCATGCCCCATCTCGTGATGCAGAGTCTCGACCTCGTGCCACTGCAAGCAAGCCGGCGCGCCTTTACTCGCCGACGACCCGAACGCGCACACAAGAACGACGACCGGTTCCTGGTGCCTGCCACTCCGACCCTTCCACTCGACGGGGTCGACGACGAGCAAATTCTCGAGTTCGCTGCGCGGGACCTGGACGCCGTCGATCAGGGCCGTGGTAGCGCCGTGGGTGGCAAAGTCGCCTTCGGTGTCGTCGTCGTCGACTCGCCGCGAGCAACGAACAGTATAGTGCGCCGCCCCGGGAGCTTTCCCTTCCCTCGCCTGGAGGTCACAGTAGATGGTGCCGATCCGACCTTCGTCTTCGTCAATCACGCGCAGTTTCCGCACCCCGGGCGCCCACACCTCGCCCTCCCGCACCTCCTCGACTTCGAACCGGATCCCGTACAGCGCCGTGAAGAAGCGCGAGAGGCCGGAAAAGACGGCTCCGACCGAGAAGAAAGGCGAGATGTCGGGGAGAGGGCTCGTCGAGGCCGCTGCCGAGGCGAGGTCGGTGTAGAAATCTCGGTCCCAACCCTCGATAACGCGCGCGTCTTCCTGGCCTCGCCCGCCACCCGTCCCCGTCTGGGCGAGATGAGCGGCTTTGGCGCGTCGGAGGATCTCGAGGTCCTGCTGCGCCCGGGGGCGGTTATGCCGCTCGAGAGCGGCGAGGAACCCTCGGACGGCCTCCGGCGTCTGGGCCATCTTGTCCTCGAGGGCGACGTCGGCCCAACTCTCGCGGCCGACCAAGCGAGCGAGGCGCGCTCGGGCCGTGAGGAGTTCGTCGAGCGTCTCGACGTGCGAGGCGGGGGCGGCATTCGCTGCGACAAAGAGGGCGCGGCGGACCGAGGCGGAAGGGTGATGCCGCGCGAGGACGCGGCCTTCGTAGCTCGTCGGGTCGATCCAGACTTGGCGCTGCGATTCGGGCACGTCGTCGCCGAGCAAGCGGCGAGTCATGGCTGCTCCGAACGCCGCTTCGAGTTCGGACCGGTCGAGGCAGACAGGTTCGCGCGCGTCCGGTTCGGACGCGTTCTGCAGGAAGCGACGACCGAGTTGGATGATCGAGGTCGAGAGCGAAACAAACTCGGCGCGCTGGGCCGGCGGGAGGTGGATCCCCGATTTCTCAAAGTCGCGCAGGAACGGGGTCGCGACGGCGTAGGCGGCAAAGAGGGCGGGCGATTTCGTCGGGGTCGAAGCGGGCAGCATGGCGTGCAAGGTTTTGAGCCCGTGGTACAATCCGACGTGGGTGTTGAGTTCGTTCATGTACTCGCACAGTTGCTCGTACGCGGCGTTGGCGCCCTCGACCCATTCGGGATCGGGGTGGACGTTCCGGACGAGTTCGGCGAGGTCGATGACGCCGCACAAGAGGTCGCTGAGGCGGTCGAGGTTCTTGACCATGGCGAGGAAGGCGCGCTCGGCTTGCTCGAGCGATTCGGGCGCCGGAGCGGGTCGACATAACCGCTCGACGAGGACTTTGGCGCGGAGGGTCGTTCGGTGTGCGAGCGCGGGAAAATCGGCGGGGGTCTTGAAGGCGGGCTGGTTGAACAAGCCGGAAGGAGCGCTCGCAGAGGGGGCAGCGGCATAAGCCGCGGCCGGAGTGTCGAACGCCTCGTGGAGGACATGGTCACTCGGCAGCGCGGTCCGAGTCGGCTGCTTCACGTGCTGCTGCTCTGCCCATCTCGCACTCGTCTGCAACGACTTGCAGGTGCACGCTGCTGCTGCTGCAGCTGCAGCTCCTTGAGGCAGGCGGGGTCGGGAGGCAGGCGAGGCCAAGGCGGTCGACGTGCGCCGGCTGGCGGACCGGGCAGTGCGGCCGAGCATGGATCTGTGCAGAGACTGTGTCAGGCGTCCAGTCTTCCGAACCTCTTATACGACAGGTTGCAAACCGAGCGACTGCCACTCGTCGGCGGCAACCCGTCGCAGTACGTCAAATAGCAGAGAGCAGCGCCTGGCGCACCTGTGTGACGCTTCTGTTCGCAGACTGAGCTCACTAGCAGGTCCACCTGCAGTCCGGCTAGTGTGTGAGCGGGCGGAGAGGGAGCGCTAGAGTCGAGTGGGGCCGCCTCGCGCTCCCGACCATAGCCGACCCGGTCCTCGCACTCCAAGCCCGCACGCTCAAGAGCAGTCTCATGCGAGTCGCCGGCGCGAGGGACAACCGCTCGGCCGAACTCGACAGCAACGGATTGCTTTAATGGAGCGGCGACGCGATCCTCCATGCCCTCGTCAGCAAACGTCTCCGTACAGTCTTTCCAAGAGGAACCGCAGCCGAGTTCAGTGTGCGTACTCCCGCACCCCCGCGACACGGCCCCGAAGATGTCTGAATGCATTAAATCGCGTTCTGCCCCTCGACGTATTGAAACAGGATCTGCGCTCTCGCTTGACCTCGAACCGCACCTTGTCACACATTTCGTGGCGCTACGGACTCGCCAAGAACCTCATCTTCAAGCAGAGTGGTTGCAAGCTCAAGTCGGCCCGCGAGGACGAGCAGCGCCTCGCCGCCAACGCCATCGAAGCCTACTGCGGTTCCGTCGTCGAGGCGGATCGGGGCGACGAGTCGGCGGTGGCCCAGTGGCTCGAAAGGTTGCTGGTGCCGCAAGTCTTTCCGGCGTTTGAACGCATCATGAAGAGCATGCAAGGTGTCCCCGATACGCGACCTCGCCTCGACACGGGCGATCCTGTCCGAGGTATGCATCCTGGTCCGGTGACCGGATGCAGAATCTGACGGGGACGGCTCATCACTAAATAACTGCTTACGTCTCTGAACACGCAGATGCCGAGCACCGCACATCAAGCGGCCGCCGCGCCATCTCTGAACGCCGCCACCACAAGTGGACAGATGAATTCATCCAGGGTCAGCGCTGGACTGCCGCGCTCGAAGTCAGAGGTCAAGTGGCCGGTGTCGGTACGGCTAGCAAGATCGCCGCGGCGCGGGAAATCGCGCTGGACGAGTACCTCGAATCGACGCTGCCGCCGCTGCGCTCGCCGCCACCGACCACGGACGCTGCCGCGAACCCTCAAGAAAGTTTGCCTTCGCGTGCTGGTCCAGAAAAGGACAGCTAGCTCGACGACGCCTGAACCTTGCTTGCAGATCTGCCCTCTCCATATGCTTGAGATTTTACGGACCCCTCGACTGTCTCTCGCAGCATTTGAATGTACGTCGAAAAGTGACGACCGCGGAGCAGATTGAGCACCGATAGCGTGAAATGAATGCTCGCATATACAAAGAGTACTCCGGAGAGCTGCACGCGAGTAGGCTGCGACGCTTCCCGAACAGGCGAACCCCAACGAGCCCATCTATCGATTCGCAGGTCGAAGGAAAGAAAGATGGAGATGGCGGCGAGGGCAACCTCTTGTCCAAGTCGCTCTTGCTGTACAGCTAAGCATTATGACAGCATGAGTCTGACGTTGCTTTGGGTGAAGCGGAATGAGCGAAGGCTCGTTAGCTTCCACGAATTGCGCCGCTTCTCTCCGAAAGCGACCTCTCGCTCGCGCCGACGCTTCCCCGGACCGCAGTCAGCGCACAGAAAGAACACGAAAGAGTGTATGGACCGGTCCTTTAGGGAAACACAACACCGGTTGCAGGCCAAGAGCCAAGTGGGGAAAAATGGTTTTCGAGGCAAAGACAAAGTGACAACTGGCGAATTCTTCACTCGTCGTCCTCCTCCTCCTCCGCGTCTCCCTCCGCCGATTTCGCAGCCGCGGCAGCAGCACGCTTGCGCTTAACGCGACCGGCACGGGCACCGCCGTACGGCGAAGTGAGCGAGAAGTCGATGTGCTTCTGCGAGTCGAGGCGGACGACAAACGACGGGACGTTGACGATCTGCTTGCCGACGCGGATGTGCCTCTGACGGATCAGGACGCGGGCGTGGTGGATCGACTTGGCGAGGCCCGACTTGAAGACCTGGGTCTGGAGGCGACGCTCGAGGAAGTCCTCGATCTTGAGCGCGAGGACGTAATCGAGACGCATGCGGGTCTCGTCGAGGACACCGATGCGGATCAGACTGTGCGCGCGCGCGCGTGTGTCAGGTGTCAGTTGCATGTAGATACCAGCGGGGAAAGAAGGGGCGGGTGGGGACTGACCGGCGGATCAAGGCGTTTCCCTCAAAGAGACGCTTCGGGTCCTTCTCGTCGAGCTTGAGGAGCTCACGAGCGGCACGACGGATCTTGGACAGAACGAGGGCGATCCTCCAGATCTCCTTCTTGTTCTTGAGGCCATACTCGCCCGCGAGCTTGAGCTCGGCGTCGAGACGGGCCGACTCGTAAGGACGACGAGGGACCTGTTTACGGGCGATTCATCGTCGGGTGCAGTGGGTTTGAAGGTGTGAGGCGCGGGCGGGAGGTGTGCCCCAGTAGGATGTCGTGTAGTGCGGATCGGAGTTGGGAGAAAAGGGTCAAAAGGAGGGGGAGATGTTTGGTTAGCCGACCCGGCCCAAGTCAGAAGCGGGAGTTGAGAGAGTGTCGATACGGTGCTACACGAGCCAGCACGTATTCGTCGAGAGGCTGGGCTGGGCGGCGAGGGCGTCGGGAACCGGGCTGTGGTTGGCGCGTGTGTGCGAGCGAGGTCCGCGCCCCGCTCCCGACCGAGTCGAGCCAAGTCACTCGTAGAGGCCAGAAAGCTTCGTAGCTGCATAGACTGCCCGCCTGAGCCCTCCCTGATGGCGCGTAGCCGTGTGCTGGATGGACCGCCCTCCCTTCATGGCGCGCGCTCCCACGCCAGCCCAGCACCCAGAGCCCCCTCGGCCGCCCTCGTGCAGCTCTATGCGCGCCCGTGCCTTTGAATACCCCGATCCAGTCCACCCAATGCCGCCAATCGACCGATGCGAGTTGTCGTGGTTGTCGAGGCTCGAGGATTGGTCGAGCTGGGGCAGAGAGGGAGGGGACGGCGACGACTCGCCTTGTAGGTCTTGGAGACGTTCCTGGGAGGGACAAGGGAAGGTGAGTGGGCAGTTTAGAATAGACTAGGGACTGTACGCACCTCGGGGCGATGGCCATGTTGCGAGTCGACAGAGAGCAAGTTCAGAGCGCCGCACCCGAGCTGGACTCGCGCCTTTCGCCTTTCGCGCCCGCTCTCGATCTCCCGTTCCGCTCGGCCGACCCTCTGGGCTCACCCCCAGCCTATGATCGCATGCTTAGCTTTAGTGCAGATGCTTTCGAACTTGGAAAATTCTACTCGACTCGACTACAGCCACACACCCCGCCTCGCTTTCGCCGCTGCCCATGCTTCCCCCCTCCTCGAGCTCGCCAACTCGAAAGATATTGCTGGCCATCGACAGCTAGAGCTGCTATACTCCTCGACTCGCAGCTCGTATCGAAAACAGCCTAGATTCTCTTGTTGCTCGCGCCATCCTGCTCGCGCTGCTCTTTGCCGCCGGCCCCAGCGTGCTCTTGCGCTCGCTCGCCGAACAAGAATCGAGCCCGATTAACCCGCTTGTGCGTTCTCTTGCTCGTATCTATTCGCCGAGATCAACACCATGGCTCTCGTCGGGCGTTGCTCTCGGGCTCTCGAGCTTTCGGTCAGTCAGTCTGCAACGCAGCGAGCGAGTACATGCTCCGATGCAGCTCGATTCGTCTGCAGTCCTGCCTCGGTCACCCGTGTTTCGGGGCTCGGAGACGCTCCGCTGCAGCTCGCAACTCGTGTGGCAGACTCTCCCGTGCAGCGGGAGCAAAACAGCGCGCGCGACGGAGAGGAGGACGGCTGAGGAAGTGTTTGCGCCGCCGCGATCGCGAGTGGCGAGTTTCCTTTTTACCTACTTTTTGACGCATTAAAAGGGCCTGTTCTCCTTGCCCCATAGGGACTTGTAGTAGAAGAACAGCCTTGCGAGCTAGACGGAAGCTTTGTAGAGAGTAACGCGAGGAGAGGAGGAAGCCCGGCTCGAGGCTGGCCCAGCTGCGCGCCCTGCTCTCACGCCGTGTACACGCGAACCGCTCTGCCCGGCCGACGCGCGAGCTCTTGAGAGACTAGGTTGTACTCGCAGTCCACTGCTGTGTCTGGCCTCGCCGCTACGTGACACCATCCCAGAGGAGAAAGGAGGTCCCACGCCCCCCCCCCCCTTTCCGTCGCACCGCACCCCATGTCGAGTACTTCGGCAGCTGCAGCTGCAGCGGCTGCCAAAGCCCGCAACAAGAAGAAGAAGGCCAAGGGTAAGAAGGCCGCCGCTACCACCACCACCGCTAGCGCTGCCGAACAGCACGGCACGCGACGAGGAGGAGCAGCAGGCGGCGGCGTGTTGCTCGGCCCCGACGACCTCGACGACGACGACGAGGACGAGTACGAAGGAGAACTGGCCTTGGATAGTCACGCTGGGCGCTTGACACCCGCCCAGCAGCAGCAGTTGGCCGCCGCCGCCGCCGCCGCCGCCGGTCACCAGCAGCAGCAGCAGCAGCCCTCTTCGACGCTGGCTCACCCCGCCGCCACTCCGTCCGACCTGCTCTCGACTGCGAGCGATTTGTACCGTCAGATCGAGGCAGCCGCCGCGTCGGCCCTCTCGTCTCACCCGTCCTTTGCCGCCTCGTTCCCCCCGAACGCGTCCTCGACCGGTCAGCAGCAGTCCGCCCAGCAGCAGCAGCAGGGAGGTACTACTACTGCGACGACCGGCAACAACTCGAACGCTGCCTCTTCGGCCGACGAGGCGTACTGGACTTCGCTCCCGCAACACTTGCGGCAGTTTATCCGGTCCGCTCTCCCCCTCGCCGCAGGGTGGACTTCAGGCCCGAACGGTCAACCCGTACCGGCTGCCACTCCCGGTACCACTTCGACCACGATCCCGCTCGCCGGACTCGTGAGCGGTCTCGCCGGCGCGACCTCGACCACCACCTCCTCGACCGGCACCACCGGCGGCGCGTTGCCGCCCTTGACGCACGAGCAACTCTCGTCCGCGGCGGCTCAACTCGCGCAGATGGTCCAGTCCAACTGGGGTCAGTTCGGTCTCGGCCCCGCGCCACCGAACGGGACCGTAACGCGGTCGGCGACCTTGCAGCAGCAACAGCAACAACAGCAAGGCGGAGCTCAAGCGACCATCTCGCTCGGCTCGTTCCCCGTCGGGATGCCGACGCGCGAACAGATGGAGGAAGCGATCGGTTCGATCGGGGGACAGTTTGCCGGGGGCGAGTTCACCATGACGATGGGACCTACCGGCGCTTTCCCCGCTCCTCCTCCTCCTCCGCCCGCGCCAGCGCCTCCTGCTGCTGCCGCCGCCAACGCCGAGCCGGTGATCGACGACACCGAGGACGAAGACGCCGGTGCGAACGAGGGAGGCACGTCCGCGAGCGCCGCCGCCAAGAAGAAGAACAAGAAGAAGAAGAAGAAGGAGCGAGAGCGCGCCGCCGCGGCTGCGGCTGCCGCTGCGACTGCCGCCGCCGCCGCGCAACAGAAGGAAGCCGCCGAGGCGGAAGCGTTCCGACAGCGCGCGCTCGACGTCGCCAACGCGGAAGCCTACGCCGCCGCCGCCGTCGCTGCCAAAGTTCCGGCTCCTCCCGGCGCATATCCTTCTTCTGCCGGCGCACCGCAGCAACAGCAGCAAACTTCGCAGACGGCAGTCAATGGCACGACTCAAGCGAACGCCGGTCCGAACCACCATGCGGCGCAGCAGCAGAGCAACCACCAGCACCCGAACAACACGAACGCGAACGCGAAAGCGGGCCCTTCGAGCGAGCGCGAGCAGATCCGAGACTTTTGGCTCGGCCTCAAGGAGCAGGACCGGAGGGCCCTCGTCAAGGTCGAGAAGGAGGCGGTGCTCAAAAAGATGAAGCAGGCCATGAGCGGCTCGCAAGGTGGCGCGTGCAGTTGCGGAGTCTGCGGTCGCAAGCGGTGCGTTTTTTCCCCTTTCCGCTCCCGGTCATGACTTGAGAGAGCTTCACACATGCTGACCCGTGACGGCGATGGTAAAACAGGTCCGCAATCGAGTCCGAGTTGTCTTCGCTGTACGACGCGTACTACGACGAACTCGAGTCGTATGCTTTGCACCAGCAACGGTACGCTTCTCTCCCGCCCGGCACGATCCCGCCGCCACCCGGTCCTGGTCCCTTCCCCGGTTCGGTCGACCCGTCCACACTGCCGGCAACACCTCCGGCCGATTCTACCGCCGCCGGTGGTGCCGGTGCCGCCGCGGGTGCGAAACCGCAACGCGGTCGAGTCGTCAAGCCGACTCGGGATCACAAGAATGTCCGACCGGCGGCGTTGTCTTCGCATCACAAGAAGAAGCCTCATACTTCCGGCGGGGACGTCCTGCCTGGGCATACGCACGGTCATACGCATGCTCATGGTCAAGCGGGCACCAACAACCCGAGTCATGGCGAGCCAGGCCACACGCACTCGACCAGTTGTCCGCATCACCCGCAGCAGGCGACCGGAACCGCCGCGCCCAGTACGGGGGGCGGCGTTGCCGAGTCGAGGCAGAAGAACAAGGCTGCGGTCGTGCATCCGGAGGAACCCGACGAGGACGAGTACGACGACGACGATGGCGAGTACGACGACGAAGACGATGAGGGCGAGGATGGTGATGGCGACTATGACGAGGAAGAGGAGGAGGAGGAGGAAGAGGAGGACGACGATGAAGAGGTAATGCTCGCTCTCTTCTCAACACGAGTTGCGCGTGCGCGAGACTGACTCGCCCTTCGGCACTGCCCGCAGTACGACGACGACGAGTCTCTCGGTGCCGCAGATGATCAACCGGCGCCGACGAAAAAGTCTCGACGCGCGACGGGCGAAGGCGACTTTTTCGGCTTTGGCAAGAGCCTGACGGTCAAGGAGGGGATCCTCACTGTCGCCGACGAACTCTTGCAGAACAATGGGCAAAAGTTCCTCGAGATGATGGAGCAGCTCGCCGACAAGCGCGTCCGGCGCGATCGCGAAGCGGCCGAAGCGTTCGACGACGACCAGTCGGGCGCAGAGGACCGCAGCGACGCGGGCGACTATGACGAGGACGACGACGAGGAAGACGAGGACGACGAGGGTTCTGACGACGAGGAGGAAGAACCGCTCACGGAGCAGGAACGCGTCGAGGAAGGGAGGCGCATGTTCCAGATCTTTGCCGCGCGCATGTTCGAGCAGCGCGTCTTGACCGCGTTCCGGGAGCAGGTGCGTTTCCTTCCGTCCGGCCTGTCTCGGCGCACGCGACTGAAGCTGACACCGTGCGGACTGTGATCCTTCCGGTTGCAATGCAGGTTGCCGCCGAGAAGCAGAACCAACTCCTCCGCGAGATCGAGGCTGAGCAGCGGGCGGCGGAAGAGCGCGAGCTCAAGAAGGCCAAAGAGGCTCAGAAGAAGAAGGACAAGAAAAAGTGCGTTTGATTCCCCCACGCCGACATCTGGTGGCGCACACCAACTGACGAGTATTGATGCGAATCCCCCACAGGGCCGAGAAGCAAAAGAAGGAGGAAGAGCGACTGCGCAAAGAAGCCGAGCGCGAGGCGGCCGAACGCGCCGCGAAAGAGGCCGAAGAAGCCCGCCTCGAGGCCGACCGTCGGCGTAACGAAGAGCAGCGCCAGAAGCGCGAAGCGGAACGACGCGCTCGCGAGGAAGAAAAGGCTCGTCGCGAAGAGCGAGCCCGGATCGCCCGCGAGGAGGAGCGCCTCAAGAAGGAGGAGAAGGCCCGTCAGGCCAAAGAGGCCAAGGCGCAAGCCGAACGCGAAGCTCGCGAAAAGAAGCAACGCGACGAGCAGGAGCGCAAGGCCCGTGAGGCCGCCGAACGCAAAGAGCGCGAAGAACGCGAAGAGCGCGAGCGCCTCGAACGCGAGAAGCGCGAGAAGGAGGCGACGGAGCGCAAAGCTCGCGAAGCGGCCGAGCGCAAGGCGCGCGAGGACAAGGAGAAGGCGGATCGTGCTGCTGCCGCTGCCAAGGCCAAGCAGCAGCTCCCGCAGACGCCCAAGTCTCCTGTCAACACGCGCGCGAGCGCTCCGGGCAAGCAGTTTGTTCCGGGCATGCCCAAGCCGCAACCTCCTGCACCTTCGCCAGCGCAGAAAGCTGGCTCGAATCGCCAGCAGCAGCAGCAGCAGCAGCCGCCCCAGCAGCAGCAGTCTCCGTTCATTCTCGGAGCTCCGCCTCGACAGCCTTCGATGTCTGCACCTTCTCCCGGGCCTCAGCCGCCGCATGCGTTGCCGAACCAGCAGCAGCCTCAACAGCAGCAGCAGCAGCAGCAACGTCTCGGTGGTATGCCGAATCATCAACAGCAGCAGCCTCCGATGCCGTCGTACGTTCAGCAGCGTCCGCCGTCCCAGCCGCCTCAGCCGAACGGCATGCCTTCGTCCAGCCAGCGGATGTTTTCGCCGCCTCCGATGGGTATGCCGCCCCAGCAATCCTTCGGCGGAATGGGCATGCAGCCGTCCTTTGTCTCGCAGCAACCGGGTATGGCAGGCGGCAGCCGCAGCGGACCTCCTGGCCTCGCGTCGGGCTCCAACTCGGCCATGGGTCAGCAGCAGCAGCAGCAGCAGATGGGCGGCTCGCCTCCCGGCATGCGCTCGCCTCCGCAGGTCAACGGCGTCTCGCTCGGCCAGCCGCCTTCGTCGGTTCAGCGGAGTGCCTCGGGTTCGGGCTTGACGAGTCCGCGCATGGCGAGCGTCGCACCGATCGGCAGCGCCATCGGTGGTCGTCCACCCTCTTCAGTCTCGCCGCATGGTGGTGCTGGTGGCCCGTCGGCCTCGTCCAGCAGTCGCACCTTTGGCTCGTCGGCTCTGCACGAAGACGACGAGATCGTCGTGCCGCCTTCGCGGTCTTCGATCTCGAACGCCTCGTCCGCGATGCCGATCGGGAGTGGCACCAACGCTCCCGGGACGTTTGCACCGGCGCCGACTTCGTCCTCGCTCGACTGGTCCTCGCCGTTCTCCTCGGGCGTGACTTCGATTTGGGGCGGCGGCGCCTCGCCGGTTGCCGCCGCGCCGCCTCCGCAACCGACGATGCCCGTGCCGGCCGTGTTGGACCGGCCGTCGATCTTGCGCGATCGATGCCGCGTCACCTTGCTCAAGCTGCACGAACTCGGCGGCACTTCGTTCGACATGCCGCTCTCGGTCAACGATATCCACCGCGCGATGCTCGTCCTTTGGGAGGACGCCGCCGAGGTCACTGTCCGCGAACTCGTCGAGAGTATGCTCGCCCCCGGCACTCTGCTGAACGGTGGCGGATCGTTCAACTTTGTCACCCAAGACGATGGCGTCCTCGCCTCCTGGTCTCCGTAAGGATGCCGCTTTCACCCACCTTATTGTCATCGGCCTGGACCGCACTCGCTTGCTCCCACATATCCCTTTCCCTTCCGAGTGTGCCCCTGTCTCCCGATCTTGTCCATTGCCTGTCTGCACAGTCGCACCTCGCTCGCAATGAAGCTCGTCTCAGTTTGACCATCCTGTGCTCGGGTTCGTCTTCGGGCAGAGTTTTTCTCTCTTTTGTTCGCGCGAGGATATAGCACTGTCCGCTGCACGTCTGCGGAAGCCGAAGTCGTCGGGAAAGTTGGAAATCCGCGCGATAAAGTTGCGGTCAAACCGACTCTTCGATCACTCTTCATACGGAGTTGCCTTCGTCCAGTCCGATTACTACAGAGCGGCGGCACGGGCATCTTGGCCTACTGTACATACTGTATAAGGCTATCGGGTCCCGTGTCGCGTGCCCCCGACGGTCATCTCGACCACCACATCGTCAACCTTCGGCACGCGCGTTCGCTAGCAGGAACCGCAAGGACGAGGCCGCCCAGTCGCAAGGAGGAGGGCTGACTGTAGCAGGCCCCATCAAGTAACGGTCAAACGGTTGCCGGCGGACGATACGCTTTCCGATTCTTCGGCGACAAGTTCACGCAACTTTATCGCGTCGCGTCATCCGCAGGGCGGGGCTTGGCGAACGGTCTACAGACTCGCACAAGCCGGCGATAGATGGCGCAGAACGAAATGCATGAGAACCGGTCAGATTCACCACAGCCGGTCGCGTCGACATCGACTGCCCGGCCTGCACCGACCAAGGATGGCGCCCTTAGCGGCGCAAGCCCAGTCCGGCCGCGTTCCGTGGTCGCGCACGCCGAACAGGGGCACACTCGTCGTCCGAGTCGAGCCGAACGATACGAGGGCGTCATCGCCAACGCGCGGGAAACTCTGCGTCGCGCGACGGGAGGCTACGACGAGGCAGAGCTGCAGGCTGGGCCCAGCTCTGACCCGCTGTTGGCGGAACGGCGGAGGAGGAGCGTACGTCTGAGCTCGGCCTCATTCGAACCGCTCCCAGAGAGAGATTGGCGCGAGACGGTTCGCAGCTTGCTCAACGTCGTCGAAGGCATGGTGCGTTCAAACCGGCCACGTCTCTAGCTCGATCCGGACTGACACTTTCTATTGAGGACACACAGTCGCAACAGCTTGCGTCGCACGATGAGCTGGCCACCGAGCTCAAGATTGCCCAGAGCAACCTGTCTCTCGCCTCGGCGCATTCCGAATTCCTGGAGGAAACTCTCCGCCGGCGAGATTCGCGGAACTCGGCATCGCATCTCATGTCAAGGCAGCATTCTACGGGCGAACAGCTACCCGGGCTGCCCTCGCAGTCGCGGCGAGGAAGCGCCGATGTCCCCGCACACGATTCCGGTGCCGCGACTGGCTTGTTCGGTCTCGGTCTTTCCGCAGAGCCCGACGCCACGGGAGCAAAGAGCTTCTTCCGCTTACCCTCGAAACGAAGATCTCCGAATCCCGCCGCTCCTGCTGCCACCGAATCAACGGCCTCGACATTTACACGTCGTCTCCGCTCGGTCGGGTCGTCTCCCGCCTTGAACAAAGGCTTCTTCTCCTCCGAGCCGGCACCGCCTCTCCCGCCTCGAGCGTCAACTTCAACCACCGCCTCGAACGAGTTTGGTACCTCTCCGAACCCCTCAGTCGACACGGGTAACTCGGCGACCCCCCTCGCCGCCGAAGTCTTCAGCCTCAGGACCCAAGTCGCGAGCCTCGAGACGGAGTGCGCTGCGCTACGGAGCAACAATGCCAGTCTGAAGCGCAACAACGAGACGCTCGTCAGCAAGTGCGCCGACCTGGAGAAAACAAAGGACGACCTGCTGAGCGAACTCGAAAACTTGAGCGTCGAGCTCTTTTCGGAGGCCAATGCGCTCGTAGGTTGCCATAACCTGTTGTCTTTTCGAGTACCCCGTGCTAACTTCGTTCCGTTTACTCATAGGTCGCCGAAGAACGTCGCGCACGAGCCAAAGCCGAAGAAGAAGTCGAGCGATTAACCATGCAACTGGCGACCGTTTCGGCCGACCTGGACTCGCTACGGAGCGGTGGACAGATCGCCCTCACAACAGCATTCTCGCCTTCTACCAAGTCGCCTCGACCGCCTTCCTCCTCTCCTTCACAGCCGTCGACGCCGCTCATGCCAGGCGGCCAACCGTTCTCTTCCTCGCCAACGACTTCGCCGGTAGCAGCAGAAAGCACTGCTGACCGTCCTCAATCGGTTGCCTCGATTGCTTCGTCGGCGGCTCGGAACTGGTTCTCGTTCGGCCGTGCCACAACCTCCCAGTCGACGCCGGCAACGGAGCTCCTACCTCCGTTGCCCACTCCCTCACCGATCGCCGCGGGCGTCGAGACTCTCGGCGGCACTTCGCTGACTGGCAAGCGGGACTCGCCGCATGCCGTTCTCAACGCGTCACCTCGACCAGAAACGACGAGTCCGATTCTCGCCGTCAATGGGACAAGCGTGCAGTCCGGCCAGCAGCGGGAGCACAACTTGCCTCCGCTTCCGCCGACGACGTCGAAGGGCAAAGAAAAAGCGCGCACTCTCGACCTCGGCATATCGATTCCAGACGCCGAAGGGATCGAAGATCAGCGCGGTGTCACTTCGGCGTTTTCCAGCAGCCCGGGCAGCGCAGACACGGCAGCGCCTGTTCGCTTGCCAAACTTGGGCGAGACGACGCGAGGGATGCACGCGTACCATGTCTCGGCGTCCGCTCGATCTCCCAGCCTGCGCTCCCCTCTGCTTCCCGCCGTGCCTGCTGATGGCGCCTTCGAGACTACCTCGTCGCCGGGCAGTAGCGACGCTGCCACCACTGCCGGACCTGATGCGACCGGAACTGAGGGTGTTTTGGCAGCACCGACGAGACGACCACGCCGGCCGGAGGGTCAAGCCGCCGCTCGTCCGCATGCGATGCACTACGAGCGAACGCCGCCCGGTCTGCATGCTGACTTCTTCCCTGCAACGGTCGGCGGCCCATCGGCGTCCGAGATGACGGCCGGAGCCAAGAGTCCCAAGAGCCCGAACGAGCTGCGGTGGGCCAAAGTGTCGGGCACGTTGCCGTCGAACGCCGCCACCTCGTCGGCCGTCTCGACTACAACCCAGCAGTACTCTTCGTCGCAGCAACGCTCGCATGGAGGCAAAGAGCCGCGGAGACGAGCAGCCACGACGGATTTGCGCTCGAGCCCTGCCCTTTCTTCGAACGATTCCGCCACCGGAAGGCCGCCTCGGGCTGAAGAGCCTCTGCATCGACGGCCTTCGGCCCCTGCGTCTCCAGTCCCCCCGCATTCTTCCCCTTCGCAGCAGCATCGTCCGACTTTGCTCACCGTCGATACCACCTCGTCGACTCTGGCGCCGCCCCTCCCCGACAGCGGTGCTCACCGACGACCACATTCTGCTGGGATTGGTGCCGCGCGGCCTGGCTTCCCGCGAACGAACGACGGGTCGGCGCCGTACTCGACAGCACAGGCGGCCTTGTCGAGTGGACCTGCCTCTGCCAACCCGGCAGGCAGCTCGTCGACGTTTGCCGGCCCGACGCCGAATCGGTCTCCACTCCTGAGCCAGGCTGTTCCTCCTCCGAACGGCTCTTTCTCGTCGTCGCCATCGTCGGCGACTTATTCGATGCAGCAACGCGGCATGACCCCGTCGACATCTCTATCGTCGCTACCTTCAAACTCTTCCCTGTCGAGCAGTGTCGGCGCGCCGAGCTCGAGCGGGCATTCGACGCTCAGTGGCGGCGCAGGAGGAGGAGGAGGGAGTCGACATGGTCTTGCAGGAAGCCCGGACGACACAAAAGCGGCGCAGGACCTCGAGAACCTGATGCAGAACATACTCGAGATGAGTGAAGGGTTGTTTGGGCAAGATGGGGTCGATGGAGTCGAGGCGGTGGCGGCAAGCGGCGAGCGGAAACCTCCGTCGGGACTGCCTGACCGCCCGGCCGCCGATTCCCAGTAGCACATTCCATTCGCGCCACAAGGAACACACTCATTTTCCTCGGACGCGCGTGTCGTGAGAAAGAGCAGCCTGGAGTGTCGATCTCGTCTCCGTGTGGTGCGCAAGATGATGATGTCGACCCTTTCATCACTCCCGCATTCCGCTGCGACGAACGGTGGGAGAGCTCCAGAGAGAGAAAGAGTGCTCTTTCGCTGTGCCCCTTGCTCGCCTACCGCAGTCTACGAGGGCGTCTGCCGCCTCTGCGACACCGCCTCACTCGATCACAAGGACCCGGTCACCGCGAGACTCGTCGCACGGCTTTGAAGCTTGGGTGCCGCAGGGCAGGAGCACGCAGCATTCGGACGACGACCCTTGCTGGGCTCTTCGGCTGCCGCACGACGCGACGAAGGGCTTGAGTGCGTTGCAGACATGACGACTCGGACGAGCCGGAGCGCTGCCAGTTCCGTCGTCGATGATACCGTCGTGTACCTCTACGCACTCCGCGCTGCCGTGCTCGATTACAACATTCAGCGGGCGGGTCATGCCGAGCACTCGCCGACCGATCCGAACGCGAAAACTCCTCCCGTAGACGCCAACACGACTCACGCTTCGTCCCTCGCCCGGCCACGCCTTCGCCAGGCCAAGACCGGCTCCATCAGACCCGCAGACGGGTGGACCAGCGCGCTGACGTCCCTCGGTGACGTTTTCAAGGACTCGTCGGCGGCGGCGAGCAAGGCGTCGCGGTTCCCGAAAGACTTTGTCAAGGCGCTCGACTTGCGCATGGAGCGGATCGCCCGCGGCGCCGATTCGACCTACTCCGATCCCCTGTTCCGTCAGACCGTCGGCGCCTACTACACGACCTATGCCCAGCCCGCTTTCCAGAAAAAGCTAAAGGAGAACCGGCAGATCGAAGAGGTCATCCTCATGTTTGTCACGACCGCTTCCGGGATCCTCAAGAAGCGGATGGAGGGCGACGATTGGAAGTCAGAACTCAACAGGCAGGTCGGGCGCTTCGTCAGCGTGATCCGAGACACGCTGCGGACGTCCAGCCGACAACCCGGCGAGCTCCTGAACCGCCTCGACACCTACTGCGCCAAACTCGCCGAAGACGTGCAGCCGCCGGTGCCTCTTCAATCGAGTCTACACGTCCAGACCAGCTCGCTCTCGGCAAACCAGAATCCTTACCCTTCCTACTCGGCCGGTGGAATCGCACCGTCTCCGATTTCGCCGGCGCCGGCGCGCGAGAGCATGGATCTGGCAGCGCTGGCAGCCAATCTTTCGTTGGACGATATGCCCTTTGTGCGGGCAGTTGGCGACATCTTCGGCAAGACGGATGCAGACTTGCTCAGAGACGTTGCCAGCTTGAAGCGGACCTGTACGGAGGAGGTGCGACAGATTCCTCCCCAGTCCCGCTTAAGCCTCCATTCGCTGATATGCTTCCATGCGCCCCGCAGGCGGCGTTCCGAGACCTCAAGTCCATCATCAACGCCGTCGCGCAACTGTCGGTCTCGAGCTCGCTCGCTCAGCCGTCGTCGGCCTCCCAAGGTTCGGGAAGCGGTCACTTCCCGTTCCGGCGAGACGATTTCGACTCGGAGGACGCGTTCCTGGCGTGGCGGAAACAAGAGAACGACGAGCTGCAGGAGCTCCTGCTCGAGATGACGATGCGGAATCCCGACTTGGTCAAGAGCAGCGCGGCGACGCTCGCAGCGCCTGGACCTCCCAATGACCTCGCCAGCAAGCGCAGCTCCCGTAGCTCGCTGGTGCTCGTCGGTCCGGACGGGAATATGACCTTCGAGGACGTCGACGAGCGGACGACGTTCGACGCCTCGTCTTCGCCTTACACCTTTATCCCGCCCGATCCTCGATATTGTTACCGTCGCCTGTACTCACTCGCTCTCGATCACGACTACGCCCTTATGTCGACGTTGCCACCAGACCAGGACGTCTCGTTGACTATCCTCTCGCCGTTGCACGAGCAACTCCTGCGGGATTGCCAGACGCGATGGCGCGTGCCGCCAACGACTCGGGCCGCCACGTTCGCGACTCTCATCGCCGGCTTGTATCGCGAACAAGGCGTGCCGGAAGAGTGCGCCGGAGAGGCGATCGACCTCGTCAAGCGGGAAGAAGAGAAATGGCGATACTGGCGCTGGCCGACTGCGGATCGGGACCAGCTGTTCCGCGCCCTGTCCGGCATGTTCGACACCCTCCTCACTCGCTTCTTTGAGATCTTCCAAGGCATCTTGAACCTCCCCTTTTCGTCCGTCCTTCCCCTCCTGCATGCGATCCACGAAGACGAACTCTACTCGGGCTCGATCGGCTCGATGCTCCCCGCGACCCTCGCCGAACTCGAAACGGGCATGCGGAAATTCATCGCCATGGCGTTTGAGGAGAAGATGGCGGAAGCCGATTCGCGAGAACGGCAGAGCGATCTCGATCCCTGGCTCGACATGCTTGCGTGGATTCGGGACGAAGTGCGAGGCTACGACCGAGCATTTCCCGACCGACTCCTTGGGTGCGTGAGCGCTTTGCCGCAACGATTGTCTCTGTCTCTCCGCTGACCGGTGGAAGCTTTGGAATGCAGACAAATCGACCCTCCCGCGCTCTTTCTCTCGGTCTCGGCTCCCTTCTTTGTCCGCCACGTCGACCTGTCCGAGATGGCACTCCTGGCAGCCGCGTCACAGCAACAAGGCGCCGCGAGCGATGAGGACTTGCTCGCGTTTTATCACGGCGTGCGCGAGCTCAAGGAGATGTTCTCGGCTTTCTGTCCCGAGTGAGTTGGCAAAGCCCGGAAGCTTTGGTAGCATGTTACTGACGAAGCTTGACGCCTACCCAGCGAGCCCCTCGATATCAACTTCTCGGCCTGGTTCGAGCCGTACATCCGCCGCTGGCTCGCCACGACAGATACTCAGACGAGCGAATGGGTCAACCGAGCGATCGCCAAGGATCAGGTGTGTCACGGCGTGCGGTACCATTACGAATGGTGAGTTAACTCTGCAGTGGACAGTTCGAGCCGGAGGAGACTGCCACGCATTCCTCGTCAATTGTCGACTTGATCGATTCCTGCAAGGCCCCTGTCGATTTCGTCACCAACCTCAAATGGCCGAACGAGTACGAGAATGCCAAGTTCCTGACCGCCTTGTCTCGAGTGAGCCCACCTTTTCCCGCACGGTTGACGGAACCTCGCCTGACTTTTCTCAACGTTGGCCCGTTTTTCAGACGATCGCCAAGTCGATCGAGCAATACGCACATCAGCTTGAAGCCATGTTCATTGACGAGATGTTCCCGCGCAAACCTGAGGAAGCGCTCAATCAGGACGTCGCGCGCCCGTCTGCTTGGCTTACGAAAGCCAAGATGGTCGTGCAAGGAGACAAGAAGCTCGAACCATTCGAGTTTCAGCCGACCGTGCGTGCTTTCGTTCCTTGACAGGAGATCGATGATTGTACTCACTCAGTTTGCTGCCGTCAGAGCTGCGTCAAGCTCAACAATATTCAGGCGGCGCGCCGACTTCTGGACACGATCTACAGCTCGCTTGATGCCGACAAGGTCTCGCGCATTGTCGAGATCAACGAGCCGCCTCCACCCCCCGAGTCCGATTCTGCCCCTCGACGATACCTGTTCACTCTCAAGATCGCTCTCTGCGAGGACCTTGCTCCGCCGAGCGGGAACCCCCGAACAAAGAAGCTCGATCCGTTCCTGATTCTGTCCGACCCGGAAGGCAACCGCGTCGCCAAAACCCGCACCTTGTACGAGACGAACGACCCTCGCTGGGACGAGACACTCGACATCTCGGTCAAGGGCGACTTATGGCTCCGCGCGACGATCTACCACCGCAACCTCGTGGACCACCATGACTTTATCGGCTGCGCTTACATTCACCTCGACCCACACAAGTTTAGCGATTTTCTCCCGCAAGATATCTGGTACCGCCTAGAGACGAGGAATCGCTCGCCGTTGGAGGGTCGGCTGCTGCTCCGGATCTCGATGGAAGGCGAGAAGGACGACATCCGCTTCTACTTCGGTCGGGCGTTCAGGTCCCTCAAGCGAGCTGAAGGAGATATGGTTCGAACCATGGTCGACAAGGTCAGTCAAAAGCGGTGCCGTACGGGTCAGGAGAGGCGCTTGCTGACTTGTTTCCCGTCCTCCGACCAGATGTCGCCCTTCGTCCGGCACTACATCTCGCACCAGAATCTGCGTTCGCTCCTCAAATCCGGCGCGTACAACCTCCCGGACCTCGACAAGGTGCGCGGCAACCTCGATAAGGGCGTTCGGAACCTGAACGCCTACGTCCGAGACGCGCTCGCCGCTTCGACCAATTCGAGCTCGCCTTCGCTGCTGATCCCCCCGGTCGAGGACCCGAACGCCCCGACGCCGATCACGCTGGAACGGCTCGAACAACGCAAGAAGGGCAAAGGACCGCTGACGGATCTCGAGATTGAGAATGCCATCGGTGACTTGCTCGACTACTTCGAGGTCACGTTCGCCGTCTTGAAAGAATCGCTCACCCCGGACGGCAAGTCTCGATGGCTGGCTCGGCGTCTCGAACTGGCATGCTGACTTCTTCAACATCGCCACTTGCAGCTTGGAATCTCGTATCGCTGCGACTGTGGAAGGAGATCCTGACGACCATCGAGGGATTACTCGTGCCGCCTCTGAGCGATCGTCCGACCGAGATGCGCCCGCTGAGCGAAAAGGAGCTCGATGTGGTGTACAAATGGCTCGGAGTGAGTGGTTGCTGTCCTCTTTCCCGCCTGGTGAGAGCGGTGGCAGCGGCACTGACTCCGCTCGGGCGCGTCTACAGTTCCTCGTTAGCTTCTTCCACGGCGCTGGGGAAGGCGTTCCGCTCGAGGATCTCCGCAACGCCAAGTATCTCGGTACGCGAAAAGAACCTCTCTCCGGGTCTGTCATGGCAGTCCTGATTCCCATCTTGAACCTCTCTCAGAGCTGATTGAAGCACGGATGTACTACGAGTGGAGCGTCGACGATCTCATGCGAGCTAGCGTCGAAGCCTGTGAGTTGAGGGGCCTTCTTTGCGGTATCGCGTCTTGCATGTTCCCGAGCGACAGCTGACGTATCCGCCGCATACGGCCCGCCCTGATCGCATAGTCCAACGGCAGCTCAAGAACCGCAACAACTCGATCGCGGTGCGGCGCAAGACGGTCCTCGCGCAGCGCAACTTGGGCACGATCCGCGAGCGCAAGAAGAAGAAGCAAGAGACGCTCGTGACCAGTTCGGGCGAAATGATCCTCCGGATCTTGCGGATGCGGTGCGTGGTCACAGACCGTGTTTTCCCCCCGTTGTTCGACTTGGTTCTGACGTGACGAGGGTTGCTGCGGTACGTTGATGCGCGCACAGGCCCGGCACGAGCGACTTTCTTGCGACTCAGATTGCGACGATGCAGCGCATGAGCGAACCGACCCGCAAGGCGCAGCGATAGGGTCTGCACTGCGCGCGTCTTCTGCCCGCCCCTCGGCGATCCTCGTCGTCGTTCAAGCGAAGCGACTCGCAGAAACGGGTGACGCCTTTCCGACCGCGCTTTCTCTTTCGACTTGAGTCGGTCCTCCGGCCCTTTGCTACTCCCATCCCCGGCCCGTCTATCCCCCTTCCTACCCTCTGTCTATACCCGTTCCACATTCTGGCGGTTTAATCTTGTCCAGCCTTGTTGTCCGTTGTAGCAGCATCGCACGCCTCCTTTTTCACGAAATTCGCAGACACTTCTCGCGGATTTCTGCGAGCGGCGCGGTGGGATCGGGGAATCTCATATCGAGCGACTGTGTGAGCTTGTAAGCTGGACCAGCGCGGAGATGTTTCACTCTTTTCGCCGCTGCGCCGGTTCACCTTGAAGTCGTCGCGTCGAAGTTGGCGAGTCTCTGGTCAGCGCGCATAGCCCAAGATGGTCAGTCCACGCGTAAATGGAATTGCAGGAACGAGAATACTGACCACTTTGCGCCCCTCTTGCCTCCCTTTGCCCTTCTCCCGTCGCACGGCGGTCCCACCTGCCGACTCCACGTTACCCCGACTTGTCGCTCTCGCACGCCGCCTCGCACGCTTGCTTGCTGTGCGGTCTAAATGCACTTTGGCGTGTCGGGATGACTAGGTGGTCCTCGCTGCGAGTATCGTCACCAAGAGCGGCAAGCGTGAGTAGCTCTCTCTCTTGCTCCACTCGCACCCGAACCAGAGTCTCGCAGCCCTGCCTTGACTGACACGCGGAATGCTGCAGCGTTACTGTCGCGTCAATTTGTCGGCCTCCCGCGGCCACGTCTCGAGTCGCTCCTGTCGTCGTTCCCTCGTCTCGTCTCGCCACAGTCCGAACACACGGTCGTCGAAGCGTCCGGAGTCCGCTTCGTCTACACTCCGCTCGACGACTTGTACGTCGTCTTGATCACCAACACCCAGTCCAACATCCTCCTCGACCTCTCGACTCTCTCGCTCGTCACCCGCATCGCAACCGAACTCGGCAGCGGAGGTCGCGGAGGCGCCATCAGCGAGGTCGATGTCATCCGCGTCAATTTCGAGATCCTCAGCGCGTGGGACGAGGTCATCAGCCTCGGCTGGAGGGAGAACGTCAACCTCCAGCAGGTCCGCAACATTCTCGAAATGGAGTCGCACGAGGAAAAGATCCAGGAGATCATCGCTCGCGTACGTTTGACTCTCGCGCGCTCACTTCCAGGTTTCAGCCGCTGACCCGTGCACGCCACAGAACAAGGAGCACGAGGCCAAGGAGGAACTCAAGCGCCGCGCGCGCCAGCTCGAAATGCAGCGCCGCGAGATGACCCGGCGCGGCCAGAACCCGTATGCCAACCCGTCTGCACCCTCCTCCTATGCCCCGGTCCCGTCTTCCTACAACCCGCCAACCGGAGGCCCCTCGTCGTACTCGGCCGGCTCCCCGTACGACGCGCCGAGCACCGGTGCCGGTGCAGGATTGTCGGCCAAGCCGTTCAAGACGAAAGGAATGCAGCTCGGCGCCGGCAAGGGTCGCAAGAAGGACGACGACCTCGCGGCGGCGCTCGGAGGTCTCCAGGTCGACGACGCAGATCTGGCCATGCTGCAACATCAGCAGCAGGCGCAGTACGAGGAACCGGCACCGGCTCAGCAGTACCAGGCTCCTCCGACGCCGGCAGCTCCGGCATCAAAAGATGTCAATCCGTTCGGCGCGGTCGAACAGGGAGAGTGAGTTCTTTGATGTTCTGGCCGCGAAAACTCTCCGTTTGTGGCAGAAGGAACTGACGCCCGTTCCTCCTTGTCAGCGTCCACATCATTGTGCGAGAAGCGTTGTCGCTCGCGCTCAACCGCGACGGCGGTGTCAACTCTCTGTCGCTCAAGGGCGACCTCGACCTGCGGATCAACAACGCCGACTACTCTGCCGTCGTGGTCCGATTGCCTGCGCCGGCGTCGGGCGCGTACCCGAAATCGGGCGACGTCCAGTTCAAGACGCACCCGAACGTGGACAAGACGGCGTGGGCGCAACGGGGCGAGATCCGGCTCAAGGAGGGCAAGAAGGGCTTCCCGGTCGGACAGGGTCTTGGTGTTTTGAAGTGGCGGATGACGGGCACCGACGAGAGCATCGTTCCCATTTCCAGTGAGTGCTCCATTCGTTTCATCTAGCTTTAGCGAATCTCTCAAGGTCTGACTCGCTGCGCTGCTAGTCAACTGCTGGCCGTCCGCCGACGCCGGTTCGATCACGGTCAACCTCGAGTACGAACTCGAAAACCCCGCCCTCTCGCTGCACAACGTTGTCATCTCGATCCCCCTCCCTCCCGGTGCCGAGCCTTCGATCTCTGAACCGCCCGCGCACGGCACGTACGCCCTCAATCCGCATACGAACCGGCTCGAGTGGACCATCGACGAGGTCAGCGAGGCGGCCGGGACGACCTCGGGCAGTCTCGAGTTTGAGTGCGAGGGTGACGACGCCGACGCGCTGTTCCCGGTTGCGGTCGACTTCGTCTCGCAGCGAGGCATGTGCGGAGTCGAGGTGAGCAAGCCTTTCCGCTACTCGTGACTGACCCCTTGTGTGACGCTGAGCTGATCATGTCTTCTGGCGAACTCCTTGTCGCAGGTCATTGGCGTCAACAATCCCGCAACCGAGAGCTCGGAAGTCGACTTTTCGCTCGACTCGCTCCTCGCCGTCGACCGGTTCGAGGTCGTCTAGGCCGGCGAAAAACAAACTCTCGTCGTCTGTCCCCTATACTGTTTACCCCCTGCCTGCTCCCCTTTGATCCTTTCCGCCTCTCGCTGTCCTAGCTGTCACCATCGTAGGATGAGTCTGTGAAAGTTGATGTGCCTATACCCCCCGTTCATCGAGAAGGCTTTTCTGAGAGTTGGGCGATATGGCGACAGTAACGGCAAGCAGGCCGACTGTACCTGGGCTCAAAGAAAGGGTAAAGGTCCTACGACGCGCGGCGGGCTCCCGGGCGCTTACAGGCCGCTGTTATACACCGGAAAAAGCCAGGGAAGGCAGGGCGCGATGGAAGGATCGGAACTCACAACGAATTAGGGTTTATAAAGGCACAAGTGCGGAACTAACCATCGATTGGTGTTTTGGCCGAGCGGTCTAAGGCGCTAGCTTAAGGTTCTCTGTAACCCGCTAGTCCGAAAGGGCGTGAGTTCGAATCTCACAGACATCAAATTCTTTTTGCGCCTTGGTACGGGCCGAATTCTTTTGCTTTACGGTGAACTCTTTTTTGCTTGCACTGTGTCTAGGCGGCGTAGAGAGCAGCTACATAGCTACCAATCGACCGTCGAGATTTAGGAGCGGTTTCGGTGCCGTCGACTGTCGACCTCCCCCGTCATCGCTTGAAACTGGTTTCGCTTCGACGTCGTATCCGAGTACGCTCAAGAGCTTGTCTGTGAAGGCATGCAGCATCTGTACGACTAGCTTGACCGTCTGCGTCAAGGCGTGCTCCCGGAAAGACCCGCTCCGAGTGCGTGGACCTCTCGACACCAGCCGGACGTTCCGCCTCATCGCTCCATCCTGCGCCCAACTTTGAGTGCCCGCGAGGATCTCGGCTCGAGTTCCCTAGCCAGGCAAGTCAAATCGGTCGAGCGTGCGAGCAGGAAGGAGGCCCTGACATCCGTGTCTTCCCCTCCGACAGTTAACCGCATTCGAAACTCGACTCCTGCCGCGCACCTGCACACGGCCAAGTGCGAACGTCCGCCATGGCGACGGGAAGGATCAAGACCTCCCTGCTTTCCCTGCCCGACGAGCTCCTCAGCGCAATCTTCTTCGAGGTCATGCGCGACGACGATGTCTCCCAGCCTGCCGCCTTGGTTTCGACTTGTCGCCGAATCGCCCCGATCGTCCAGCAGGAAATTTATCGGGAGCTAGGGGTCGGAGACAACGAAGCACAGTTCGACGTTCTGTCGGAGCTCTGCGCCAAACGGCCCGACCTTAGAGCGCTAGTGCGGGTCTTGCGCGTCGGGCGGGCAGCCCAAGAAGACGACAACGTCGGAAGGACGATTAACTACACCGCCGTGCACCCAGGCATCAGGCTCCTGCACTCGGACTTTCCGGCACTCCATGCTCTTTCCGTCTTCCACGCGACTCCTGCCGACATTTTCACAATTCTTAGTCGCATCGCTGCGACCACCCGCCCCGACATCCGCGAGCTGACGTTACCGTGCGCGCCCGGCTCGGTAGATTCCGTCCTCAAGAGACACAGAACAATATGGTGATATCTCCTGGCACAACTGCCTACGCTGGAAAACTTGACGATCACGACAACACCCTTCCCAGCCTCGATGTAATCGACTTTGAGCACGAGGACGGGCGGGCAGTCTCTCCTTTGCAAGGCCTGCACTCGTTGACCCTTGGCCACTGGATGCCTTGTACAGTCAAAACGCCAGCCCTTGCAACTCTGTTCCCCAACCGGAAGAGCCTCCGGCTCACATGCACGTTTTCCTCTGACCTCGAGTCTCTCCTTCGACATGCGCCGACGAGCCTAACGCAACTCACCTTTGGGATCCTCTTCTCTCCTCGTCTAACATTGCAGGACAACTGCCTCGCACGCCTCGAATGCCTCGAACGCTTGTGTCTACACGGAGTCGATGCTGCCGTCTTGCTCCCGTCGATCCGGAGATCGCGCATCAATCATCTGCACATCTCCGTCAAATTAGGGTTTACCGACGAGATCATGCTCAAGCTTGTGAACGGTCCTACGTGCATGGAGAATCTCAAGGAGCTCCAACTCGACCACGTGTCCTACAGGCAAGGGCCTCAATCTTGGACCAGGCACGAGCTGGTGCTCGCCCTCCGCCGCGATAAGCAGTATGATCTCGCGCAAGTCAAAGCCACCTTGAGTCCCAAGTCGCCGCAAAGCTGCTCACCCGACGGACTCCGCGAGGTGATGGACGCGGCGCACAAGAACGGCATCAAGGTCTTTGGGACAGCGGTCGATTGCCTCGACTGAAGAGACCGCTTCGACGAGAAGATCGCGCGCTACCTCGTCGACGACGCCCTTACGAGCAACGACTATACGACGATGGAGCGGTACCTCGGCGAGGACGGCGCCGGCAAAGCGATCCTGCGTCAACGCCCGAGACTTGCGGATTTGATTCGGAAGGGTATGACGTGAAGTCGGAGTCGGGGGAGACGGATTGAGGTGCTCTTTGTTTGTGTTTGCCTGCAATGCTTCCTTTCTGTCTACATCCGGATTGTTTTTCCGTGACGAGATGGCCGTGTCGAATCTTTCACTCGCTGCGCCTTTCCTCCGTCTCCCCTCTCTCGTTCCAGGCCATTCGTCAAAGCCGAGCCTTGCAGTCAAATCTGTCCGGCTCAGGCCGTGCTGGTCGGAACTTCGCGTCCACGCGAACGCACCGTCTATCGTACCTACGGATCGACTTTCGCTCGCTCGCTCACTACTCGCTTCTGCCGTCAGATTGACGATTACCTGTGCGTTTGACTTGGCTGCTGCAGGCTCTCAGGAGATCCGTGCCTTTGAGAATGTTGACCCGGCTATGCTCCTTCTCCAGATACGCCCTCGACCCAGTCCGACCGCCTCGCGCCGTCCACATCGTCGCCGAACCCGATCCGACTCTGGAGCATGGCGTCGACGGGAAGCGATACGGCGCCGCTCTTTCGACTTCCGGAGGAGCTGCTCGAGCTCGTCGTTGAACAAGCTCTCGCCGAATCAGTGCCGGCTGCCATTCTACTGCGAACATGCCCACGCCTCGCTCGGATCACGAGAAAGCTCACTACGCTCAACTCGAGTACGGGGGCAAGTGGGAACGATACGTCAAGCTGGTCCAACTCATGAATACGCGACCAGACCTGCGCACGCTCGTGAAAGACGTCACGATGAGGCCCGTCTACGAGCGAGACGACAGTGACGGTGACGATCGCGCGTACCCGAGCAGGACCCGTATCCTCGCCCACTTTCCCTCGCTAAAGACTCTCCGCATCCTTGGACCGCCACCGAACCAGGTCACCGAAATCCTCGCTTCACCACCTGGCCCTACCCCTCCGCTGCTTCAGCACGTCGCCATCAAGCTTTCTGCAGCCGAATGGAGCAGGTTCTCCGAGTTCTCTTGGTGGGAGGCGCTCGCTACTTCCCTGACCTGGGCGAGCTCACGCTCCACGGCAGATTCAACCTGGGGCGCAGTGGAAACGACCGTGCCGACTCCGGAGAGCGTTCCCAAGTACCAGCGATGCTCAAGGGTCTACACACTCTCACCATCCATTGCTTACCGGTCCCGACCGACGGTGCCGCTGCCTTTGCCGACGCATTGCCAGGTCTTACACATCTCGCGCTCGACGGCGGGGAAGTGATGACATCCCGCTGGCTCAGTATCGCATCCCTCAGCCTGACTCAGATCACGCTATCAGCTGCGGACGACTTCGAGCTGGATGAGCTGCCGCGACAGCTGGGACGTTTCCCTGATCTGCGACACCTTCGCTTGGTCGGCAACGGCGGCTTGAAGGACTTCGTCCCCTTTCTTCGTACCGACAAGTTGCGCCACCTCGAACTGCACTACGGCACTACTTGCGAGTTATTCCATGTCGTGGGTCCCCTCCTCGACCTGATCTGCGGTCCGAATCGAATCAGGCACCTCCGGTCGATACACCTCCGGTCAGACTGAGATCATTGCCAAACGAGCGACAAGCATTTGCGAGACTGTCTCCGCGCCGCGATCGAGGGCTCGACCGACGAATATACTGTGATCGATCTCAAGCCCGAGTGCGATCCCTTCCCTTCCATGACCACGACCTTGCCACCGCCGAGGACGTCCAGCGACTCGTCGATGCCGCTCGCTCGAACGGGATCAAAATCGTCGGCAACGCTCTCAGGTGTCTGGACTGGGAGCAGCGCTTCAACGACCTGACCGAGCGCTATTTCGTCGAGCACGCGCTCGCGACGAACGACTACACGATCCTCCGGCGGCAATACGGCAAGGAGGGTGCGATCGAAGCGATCCGGCGTCAACGACCGCTTCTGGCGGCGATGCTCTCCGGGGACGGCAACTAGGAGGACACTTTTATCGTAGGAGGAACCGGAGGGGGTTTGCAGTGATTGTTACTCGGACTGCATCGCATGACTTGGGAGTGAGAAGGTCATCGAAAAACGATCGGAAAGCATCAAATCCTCTCCTCCTCGCGTATAGCTCTCGTGCTCGCGTTCGTAGCCGCATAAGGTAGTAGCGAACGAGAAGAAGCAGGTGCAATTACACACATGAACCGTAGAGACAAGCTATTCACAACATCCCGCACCAGAACAAGCACAAGCTCAATCTCCTCGCTCCCAACCCCGCCGCGTCCTCGTGCCCTCTCCGTCAAACAGGACCCACCCGCACCCCCCTACTCTTCGTACTGGACGCCCATCTTGTCGAGAATCTCGCGCGCGTGCGCTTTGGCGTCCTCGGTCGCGCCGGCCTTGTGCAAGATACCCTTGTAGTATCCGGCGACGCTGCGCACCACAACACGCCGCAAAGTCAGCTCCTCCGGGCTCAGAGCTTTGATCAGGGCTCGAGGATGCAGAATCGAAGCAAGAGTAGCAAGAGACGGAATTCTCACCGGTGCCTGTGAACCTCCTCTTCGTGCGTCTCGCCTTCGTGCGGAAGAGGGACCTCGTCTCCGGCTTCCTCGTACTTGTGCCGACGAGGTTCGCCGGGCTTGTGCTCGTGCGAACCATTTCCCTCGTCATGGACGTGCTTGCTGACCGACTTGCGACGCTGGTGGTGGCGGCCCTCGGCCGACTTCGACTCCTCGGCTTCTCCGGAATTCTCGAACGGCTTGTGCGCCTTTTGCAAGTCGTGGAGGAGCTGACGGGCTTCCTGTACGCGTGCAAGCCCTATAGTCAGACTCCTGTAGGATCTTTTGGGCTCGGTCCGGCGGACTGGGCCAGGTGAACGTCCGACGGACACTTTTGGCTTCTTCGCTGACGTCGTCGCGTCCCAAAGTTGCCTTGTAGCCGCGGATCACGTGCTCGTAGTCCTGCGAGCCGTCGATTGTAGTTGTCAGAGTCTCCGCGGTTGGCACACCCAGCCCGACCGAGGCCAATCGAGGCCAATCGAGGCCGGCCGAGGACTGCTCGAGGAGACCTGGCAACTTACCGAAGTCTTGACCACTTCGCCCTTGGCGGACTGCTCGATGACCTTGTTGCCTTCGACACTGAGCGTGTGCGGGGCCATGCTGCTGTTCGTGCGTGATGTGGCGGCTGTGCGTGTGAGTGGGAGGTGTGCGCGCACGACAAGTGGCGGGAGAGGAGATCACGCAAAGAAAGGGAGCGAGCGCAAGAAGGACCGCGTCAGCGGCATGCGTCTCCTTTGAAGTAGCGCCCAGATGCCCTCTAGACTCACTGTCGAGAAGGGAGAAGAGGTAGAGGGGAAAAGGAAGAGAAGCGACGATCAGACCGCGTGAAATGACGGTGGCGCCGGCCGCAACTTAGCTCGATATATGCCCCTCCAAACATGGCACGGACTGGGCGGTTAGGATGCGCAGCTTGCTCCTGAGGACATCGTGGAGGTACTGGGCTGCTGCATGCGCTTTTCATGTCTCGCCGCCACTCGGTGCGCCTGCATGCAGCTCGAACCGTTCCACACACAAAAGCTATGAATCTTTTCATGACGCCTATTGGATCCATCTGGCGTGAGAATGATTTCAGATGCAAAAGAGTGTACGCACTAAAGAGTGCAAGGCATGCGGTAAAGCTACAGAGGTTGAAATGCGAAAGAAAGATGTTTGGGACAGCCTGCACGGATACAAAGTGACCACATTGGACAAGGGATTCGGTGCGTCGGTACAGAGAGGAGGGGGACGGATACAGCGGCAAGTGCGATGGGCAGCGGAAGCTGGACGCGATGGGTCGAGCTCACACCGAGATGAGGGAGGATCCTCGGCGACGGTCGGGATCGGACGTTTCCATGAGCCGAGCGCGTTGCTTCTGCGCCGTTGCCGACATGGCCCGAGCCTCTTTCGTCGAGACCGCCGACGAGACCATGAGCGGCCACAGATCGGGCTGATTCGCGAGGGCATGGATCAGGGAAGGCGTGGCCGCCGACGAGATCGAGTCGCGAGCGAGATGGACCTTGTCAGGATGAGAGTGAGCCTCGCTTGCGAGCGCGAGGTTCGCCAACGAGAGCGGGAGCTTGGCGGCGGGCTCGTCATCCAGCGGGGTCGGGGGAGTTTGCGGACCGGACGAGGCAGACGAGATGGTCGAGGAGGACGAGCACGACGACATGATCGAGCTGCGGTACGTCGTCGAAGGAGAGCTCGTCGACGTTTGCGAAGCCCACGACTGGACTCGCGGAGGCTGGGGCGGGTGCGAGACGCTGGATGAGCGGAGGAGGAAGGAGCGCAGAGGTGGTCGGCGGAAAGCGACGGGCGGCGCAGTGGGCAAGTCGACTGGAGCCTGCTCGGCCGGTGCTTCTTCCGCCACAGGCGCAGGTGAAGAACCGAGGACTGGTGGCGGCCGCCGAGGAAGAGGAGCGACGACAACTGGTGCCTCGCTAGCGTACTCGGGCGTGAGCCTCTTCGTCCGGTCGACCGGCTGGCTGAGCCGCCTCGACGGAGCAAGTTCCTCCTCCTCCACCACCTCCGAGACCGGCGAGTCGAGCGATCGTGCCTGTTGTCGCTTGCGCTTCGCAGACGATCCGCGCTCGAGAAGGTCGACGTCGACCGCGTACGCCATCTTGCCAGTTCGAGGCAGTGATGACAGTCCTGCGAGCGCCGGTGCTTCGATTTCGACCGGTACCTCAACCTCGACGTGCTGCTCCGGACGGAGAAGCGTGCCGAGGCAGGTGATCAATTCCTCTTCGGTGAAGTTGAGGTCAAAGTTGAGGATCGTCAAGAGTTGTCGCTCCATCAAGGTGATCTCGGCGAGTTGAAAAAAGCCAGCGTATCGCTGCCAGTGCTTATTTTGCGGTGAAGAGTCTGGCAAAAGCAAGGACGCCACAAGTCAGCCGACTGCGGAGGGAAGGATCGAGGTCGAGGTGCTCGAGATGGCTCACCGTTCAGGTATTTGGCGGTAACAATCAAGACCGCAAGGAAGACCCGATGGCGAGTCGTGTGGCATCCTCGCGCGTGCGAGGGTAACCGCTTTTTGAGGCGTTCGAGGTAGACGAGCGTGCAGAGGAAGGTCGGAACGTGACACCGCGACTTGCTCAAGATCGAGTGGATGAAGTGGTCGAGCGGCGGCAGGCTGTCGGGTGAGTAGGAGCTCTTTGACCGTTCACCGGGAGTGACGGGCGGAGAGGGCGGCAACTGCGGCGGCGGGCGACACTTGATGGCGTCCATTGTCCGCGCGCTCACGAAGTCTGCAGGCGTGGCCGCGGATCAGTTCTCGTTCGCGTCCTTTTTCGCCGATCAAGGGAAGAACGTACTGATCATCTCCTCGGACAGGGGCAGCTGCATCAGTTCGACCAGATCCGGGTCGTGCCAGTGCCGAGGAACGAGAGACGAAGAGTAGAAGCGCGACATGGTTGTTCGGGTCGCGCGGCGGACAGCTTTTGCACTGTGGCTGAAACGAGAGGTTGACTGCTATGCGAACGAATGTGAGGGCTGAGGTAGGCGAGGGGTATGCTGGTATCGTCTTTCGCCGAAATGGGCGATCGGTCGAGACGAGCGTGAAAACGAGCGGTCGAGGCAGGCGAGAACGAGCGTGCGCTGGCGGCTGTGCACAGGCAGCAAGCTGAGTAGCAGCTGTGCTCAGCACTCGAACAGGGTATAGCGAGCGGCAGGGACGTGAACAGTTTCAATCCGACCGGCAGGCAGGCCAGCGCAAAGGAGTGCGCATTGTGGTGACGGGGCGGGCTGGCCTTTTCTCCAGAGCGGATGCCGAAAGGCGGAAGGACGGGCTGGAACTTGGCCTGCCTCCTCGGTTTTGCGTGCATGTTGCGCGAGTGAGACTTCCGCACAGAGAAGGAAAGCTTGCCGGGCTCGGCGGAGTGTGTCGATCCGTGACCGGAAAGAGCGAGTTCGGACTGATCATGATCGGGCCATGCTGTTTCTGCACAGCCGCCAGGATGCAAGCTGATCCCACACGAGTGCACATTACTGTAATCTAGCCCTACAGTAGCATAGGCGGGGTGTTTAGACCAGAGGTGGCTGGCTCAGCGCTGTTTCCGTCGATGACCAGCCGACTCGAGCGCCGTGTTCGTCTGGCGACATCTGCCCCAGCGCGAGCAGCAGCACTATGCAACCTGTATGCCTTGAATGAGTCAGGGATGATACATAGCGCTCGATCGAGCACAAAAGCAACGAGGAGTTTCAGCTCGAAGAGGAGAAACAAACGAGGTCGAGCTGAGACATCTCGCCGGCTTGGGAAATCCGTCCGCGCTCGCGAGTCGCTTGGACATAAAGGCCGCGTCGTCAAGCTCTTCCAGCGTTGCAGCAACTCTTTTCTTGAGGCGATATGTACTGCAACTACAAAGCACTCGGTCCTCCGGAATACCCTTCGCGAAATGTCTACGTTTCAGACCAGCGCGGCGCGCATTTGAGCTCAATTTCTCGATTCGGCGCCGGGCCCGACAACTCGAGCACATACTCATACTCTGTACTTCCCCTCGCATCGTGGCTGGATCCCTTGTAGTAGGAGGGTGCGCAATTCGAGCGGGCGGTTCTGCAGCGTCTCACGAGAAGTGTGAGGCTTTTCCGAGGAGGACGAAGCAAAATGCTCTCCTCGTGGCAGACCGTGGCCGCTTCAAGGCTCGGACCGCTCGCGTTACCAGGACGTGATACTGACACTATGCCGCGGCAGAGCGTCGGCCTCCGTGAGCGATTCGATAGGTATGATGCGCCCGTCTGCGAAAGGAGAATGCTTCGGCTTGAATCAAGCGCCCGCGCAACTGCTAGCGGCCGCGCCCCGGTCGGCGTACCCATGAGACGTATCATGAGCTTTCTCACCCCTTCCTCTGACTCTGGGACGGCCAAAGAAGAGGTTGCTGCTCGAGGTTGTGAAGGAAGAGGATAAGCCAGTCAGCAGGACCGTCCGCTTGAAGCCAGGTAGCTGTGTTATGTCGGGACACGAGTAACGCGTTGGATTTTGCAAGTAAGAGGTTGGCAGCAGTATGAGCTTTGTGCAGTAGCGGGGTGGAAGCAGCACAATACTGAATTTGGACATGCGTTATTGGCGCGCTTTCTGCCACAGCAGATAGAGCGACCGCTGCCAACGAGCCACAGCGATTTTGAGCAGAGTCCCCTTGAGCGCGAGCTCTCTGTAGCTTCGCCGCTGATGGTGTCCCGCTCCCTCCAAAGTCGTCTGTTGCCGGTGAGCTTGACGGCTCAAAGCGAATAGCAGAAGACGACCCCGTCTGCGTCGGCCTTCAGCGGGCACGTAGGCGTTAGCCGATGATCGAGGCGACGACGCGTCGAAGTAGGCTGACAAGTGTAGAGTAGGGAAGCAAGAGAGCAAGGAGCAAGCTGTCGGACCCAACTCGGACCGGAGATGTCAACAAGATGTCAAGGAGATGCCACGTGTTCGACCGCCCAACTTTTCCCGACTCCGCGTCACTCTGAAAGATGAAAAACTCGGTCTGGGGAAAGAAAACACGGAGGGCGTGTGCAAGGCCAGCTCTCGCCGGGCGCCTTGGCTGGCTTCCTTCTCCCTTCCACAACCAGCAAGCTCAGAAGTCTCGTATGGCTACCAACCGCTCCCATCCCTCGGCCCAGCCGCCCGCAAAGGTCAGTCTCGTCAGCCTCTCCGGTGTCTCCTCCGATTCGCAAGCGCATCTTCCCGGCATCCCACAGCTCCTCGTCACTGACATTTCGTGCTCTGCTCTTTCCGGACACCGTGTTACTCCTACCTGCGACCGTGCATCTACCCCCGATCATACAGACCTCGCTTGTCCTGCCGAACCTGCCGCCCAAACAGAAGGGCTTCGGTACGCAACTCGTCAGTCGACTTTTTCCTCGCTTGTTCCGCTCTCGCTCTTTCAGCACCAATCTGGCTCGATACTATGCACGATCGGGTTGATTCCAAGGCGGACAATGCTATCCTTCACTCTCTGTACGGTATGGAGGGCGTGCGCGAGGCTAACAGGACTTGGGGAGGCCGATCGGTCGGCGCTTCGATCAAAAAAATGTCGTCGGATGATGAGGGCATCGACGTCGCGCCCCGAAGCATCGGCAGATTTGCGTCTTGTGCGCGTCTTGTGCCTTGGTGGTGCATGGCCAATGGCTCGAAGATCGCACCCGAGCGTGGGAACCTGCGAGTCCGGGTGGAGGTGAACAGCTTGTCGGAAACGATCGGGAGGACCATCGGATTACAGTCTCGACGTCAACACAAGTCTCTCTGCGAAGGAAAACAAGCGCTGACGCTTTTCTTTCCTGTCGCTACAGTACCCGCGGACTCCGTCGCGCGTCGACCCCAACAACCCCCCTTGGCCCGCGTACCGCGGTTACCATGAGTACTCGTTCGCCCACGTGCGTTCATGCTCCGTTTCGGGACACTCTCTATGTCCACTGACACGATCATCGAGCAGGCCACTATGGGCGTCCGTTTGCCGACCATCCTCGGCAAGGCGATTGACGACGTCGTCAAGACTCTCAACGACGAGGTCAGCGCGGAATCATCTCGTTCGTCTATACTTCAAGTTCTTGCTGACACATGCGGACACATTATCTAGTACGACGAGGACAAGATTGTCGACCTCACCGAGGTGAGTCTGGGAACATCGCTGGCTCGGTCATTGAAGCCGGGTGGCTGACGAGAACTGCCCGATTTTCGAAATAGTGCATCAGCCGCATGGAGGACCTGATGGACGACCTTCACGACAACGCCAAGCTCCGTCCCATCATCGACGATGGCGAAGGTGACATCCCCCTCTGGAACAAGATGATCGCGCGCTACTTGTGCGTCGGACCTCTCTGAATATTCTCGAGGCTGTTTCCCAGCGTCTAACCCATACCCCCATGCCCGTCAGCCGCGGCAAGGACTTCATGAACGCCCCGTGGCTGTTCGCCGAGGCGTACAAGTACCGTCGCTTGCATGAGTGCTTCTCGCTCTCCAAGTACTGGAAGACTTACGACGTCTTCTTCCGTCAGAGTGCGTCTCCTTCTTCTTCCCTCTCGTTGCTACTGCTGTTTCGACGCTGACTCGGCGATCCGTTTGCGCAGAGTGCGACACCTTCTCCCGCTCGAGCGACGCCGTCTTTGAGCTCTCGCTCCGCTTCGCCAAGCCGTGGGAGCAGGACAAGAGTCTCTCGCCGGAGCAGGCGCTCGAGGCCAAGCGCCTCATGTTCCACGAGCTCACTCAGATCTGCCTGTGGGGCAACTCGACCGACTTGTCCCTCCTCATCAACGTGAGTGTCGCTTTCTGGGCGAGGGAAAGACTCGACCTGAAATTGACCGGGTTTGTGGCGCAGATGACTGAGGAGGACATCAAGAAGCTCCAGTCGACCGGTGGCGACCACCTCGCCGCGACCGAGCAGAACATTCTCGGCAACGACCTCGGCAAGGTTTGGGAGTACATCTCGTCGAAGAAGTTCGGCACTCCCGAGAAGGGCGGCCGCATGGACTTTGTCCTCGACAACGCCGGCTTCGAGCTCTACTGCGACTGCGTCTACGCCGACTGGCTCATCCAGAGTGGGCTCTGCAGTGAGATCCGCTTCCACGGCAAGGTATGGGTTTCCCGTTGATTTTGATTCCCCACCGAAAAGGCGACCGAGCTAACGTTGTGCCCGTCCGTTCGCAGCGCTTCGCGTGGTTCGTCTCGGACGTCACCCGCAAGGACTTTGACTGGCTCCTCAACTCTATGGTCTACGGCCAGCGTGCGTCCCTTTTATCACACACGAATTCTCTCGATCTCACGTCGAGGTACCTAACTGATCTCGTTCTCGCTCCCCCCCCGCGCAGTCTTCCCGAACAACTCGGACGAGGAGATCGCCTCGCTCCGCGAGATGGGCGCTCGGTGGAAGGAGTACGTCAAGCAGGGCAAGTGGATCTACGAGGACCACGCCTTCTGGATCTCTGGCTACACCTTCTGGGCGCTCAAGGAGGAGGGTGAGTGCCACATTCTTTTTTGACCAGCGAGAACCGGAACGCATCACTGACCGCTCGCACGTTACGCGCAGCCCCTGATCTGTTCCTGCACCTCTCGGAGTCCGACCTCGTCGTCTTCAAGGGTGACCTCAACCACCGCAAGGTAAATCTCGCTTGCGGAGAGGTCTGTCTGCGTGTGGACGAAGCTAATCTCGTCTCTCGTGTTTCCAGCTCACTTTCGACTGCCACGTTCCGCCTTCAACGCCGTTCCCTGTTGCGATCGGCAACCTTGCTACGGAGTCGGGCGCGCCTCCTGTGCTCTCGCTCCGTACCGTCAAGTCCGACGTCGTTTGCGGCATTCCCGAGGGCAAGGCGGAAGAGCTCGACAAGGAGGAGCCGGGCTGGAAGATCTCTGGTACGTTCTCATCCCTCCATCCTCCTCGTTTTACGTCGCAATCGCTCACTGACGCGGATCTGCGGACTCGCAGGCAAGTACGCCGTCGTCCTCCTCTCCGAAGGTCGGAAGGGCGAGCCGGTCGTGTTCTAAGCAAGGGAAGCTGGGACAACGGCGCGCGAGAGTTTCTTTCTCTACACGACGGAACTATAGCCTGTACAGCTCATGTGCTATTTAGAAATATCATCATTGTATTTAGGCCCATCTCATGTCTCCCGTCGCCCTGCGCTTGAGAAGGCCGACCGCGCACCGACCAAGGCCGCCTTCGGTACGTATAGAGCCCGTCAGCCAACGCCGAGCGAGTTAGCTCTTTGCAGGACAGTGCGCTAGAATCTCGGCGTACTGACGCAGGGTCCGCGTGTCACCATTCCATCGCCGCTCAGTCCGCTCCGTCGGGGCCTCGTTTCAACTTCTCATCGACGTCTTCACTCGTACGCTCGTTCGCGTACCTCGGACGCTTGTGGTCGCTGCTAGCCATGGCTGCTACCTCGCTGGTCTGCTTCTCTCCTTCCTCAATCTCCTTCTTCCCACCCGATCCGACGAAACTTGCTCCCCTGCACCGGAAATGCTGTTGGCACCTCCTCTCGAACGCACGTCCTCGTGCGCCTCGTCAACTTCGTCGGCTGCGGGACAGAGCCTCCTCTCTGGCGTGACAGCTTCGACGGCTCAATCCGTACCCGACCTGTCGCCGCAGCCGCTGCCTTCCCGAGCGAGTTTGCCACTCCTCGATCCTTCGATCAAAGCGTCGACGCTTCGGCTCCCGCTTCAGCTGCCAGTCCCACCTACCGCGTTCGCTGACGTCGAAGTGAAGAACCTCATTGTGGACGACGAGCTCGGCGAGGCGCCGGTAGGTTTTGCCGTGGGCAAGCTGCGCCAACTCGGTGAGCATTCTTTCTCCCTCGCGAGTTTCTCCCTAACGAAGCAGCCGTGTCTGACCCTATAGACACGCACAGGGCCTTCACTTCTCACTTCGACATCTGCGACATGCCTTCATATCCCGGCAGGCCCGACTGCAGGACCTTACCTCCGCTGCTCGTTCCCGCCGTCTCGAGTCCTCGTCCCCGCCATCTACCTGCCCTCGCACGTTCTTGCGATCCACTCGACCGACTCACCGCGCACCCTCCTCCTCCCGGTTCATGGCCTCCTCTGGGGTGCGACCTCCCCGCTCCTCTCCTTCCTGACTTCCCGCCCGGAGAAGCAGCCACCTCACCCTTCGCTGCCGATGTCCAAACGTCCGCCGCCCGAGCAAGACGGTGCATCCCAGAGTGAAGCCCTTCCGGTAATCGAGCTCCGGCTACCTTCCTCCTCCGCGGTCCCTCTCCTTCAAGGTTGGGTCTACCTCCGATCACCGCCGGTGCTTCTCTCCGCTCTTTTGCCCGCCCCGCCAAAGGAGAAACCGTCTGTTCCTTCACCGTCCATCGCGCGCCTGCTCAATACTACACCAGCGGTCGAAGAGCAAGTGCAAACGCAACCGGTGACCTCGGACAGCTTGACCGAGAAGCTGTCCTGGCTCCCGACGGTCACACTCCTCCGACACGTTCACCTCGTCCATGGCCTGTGGCAGGACGTCGTCGCGCTGCAGATCGGCGACGAAGAGCTCTGGAAAGCGATGGGTCTCGCGTGGCGGATACTGGTCGCAGTATTGGCGAGGCGCGATCAACGAGCTAGCGCAGCGGCTTCGACCGCCTCCACAGGGACTTCTTGAGCATGTTGCTGCGAGTACATAGGTCCAGTAATACCAATACTTCGTTTGATATGTCCCGGCTTGTTCGAAAGCAGGGATAAGGTGAAGAGAATGTGATGATGAGAGAGGATGCGATACGATGAAAGAGGATGCGATAGGATGAAAGAGGATGCGGTATGATGGGATTGGACGCGGAAACTACCGGGCGCGAATGAGTCCCCAGATCCCGCGAGCCCGCTGACGCCAATCTCTGCCATAGACAAAATTTATGAGGCCGCTGACGAACGCCCAAGCCCCGCGGCCGCTCTTGATCGGGTAGGCCAGCAGCGGTGGAATGCTCGTTTGCACCCAGCCATGTAGGCGATCTTCGGTGACGGCTTTGAGGTTGCAGAGCGATCGGAGTCCTTCCGGTCCCGCGAAACGACCCGCGTTGCCGCTCGCTTTTGCGCCGCCAAAGGGCAGAGCTTGGTTGAGGTAGAAGACTGTATCGAAAGACACGCGTCAGCAAGAAAGATATCGTAGCCGAACGCGCGTGGACATACCTCCGAAATCTAGCGGTATAGGAGCACAGGAGTCAGTACTTAGATGACTCGCGAACGCAAGGAGGGCGGGAGCTCACCATTCGAGCAGACCATGCCGCACTCGAGCCGGTCCACCACGAATCGGCATTCGGCCTGATCCCTGCCAAAGACAGAAGCGCCCAGCCCGTACCGAGTGCCGTTCGCGAGTCGGACCGCTTCTTCGAGGGCGTCGTAACGCATCACGGCCATGACCGGCGCGAAGATTTCCTCCTGCGCGATCTCCATGTCCGGCGTCCTGCAACTCTCGTGCGTCAGCCTCATGAAAAGTAGGAGGAGGGGGGTGGACTTACACGTCAACCAGCAGTGTCGGCTCGAAGTAGTGCCCGCGCCGGTCGCTAAGGCGCCGACCACCGACCAAGCACTTTGCTCCGCCCTTGACCGCCTGAGCGAGCAACCCCTCGAGTCGGTTGAAAAGCCTGTCCGTGACCATCGCTCCGACATCGATTTGTTGATGCGCACTGTCCGGCGAGAGCACGTCGCCGAGCTTCAGAGCTTTAATCCGCGCGGTCATGATGTCGGTGAACTCGGCGTAGAGGCTAGAATGGACGATAAAGCGCTCGACGCCGATGCAGTTCTGGCCGCCGGACTGTATGTCCATTCGAGTCAGCGAGAGATTGGCGAAAAAGGCGTGAGGGAAAGTACACAGCGCACCTGGAAGGTCGCGCGCATCCACGTGTCGGCAAAGGCAGACAGATCTGCCGAAGGACACAGAATGGCGGGGTCCTGCGCGCGCGAGGTTACCGTAAGCGCGTGTGCGGAATAGAGTGACCTCCCTACAAGCTGACCTTGCCGCCCAGCTCGAGCAAGACCGGAGTGCCGGCTTCGGCTCCTTTGATAGCCACCTTCTTGCCGACTTCTTCGGAACCAATCTGTCCGTATCGCGGTCAGCTCGCTCCGGAACAGGTCAAGAGATCACACGAGTACTCACAAAGGTGATGTGCTTGAGCCGAGCATCACCGGTCAGCGCTTCGACGCTCTCGGGCAGCGTGACCACGATTTGCACAAGCTCGGGATCTTCCCCACAGGCTGCGAGGCAATCCCGGATCGCCTGTACGAAGATTAAAGACGACCAGGCAACGTTCTCCGACGGCTTGACCACGATCGCGTTCCCGGTGGCGAGTGCGGCGATAATGGGCGAAATCAAGTTGTCTATGGTCGGCGGAGAGACGTCTTCAGTACGTTCGGTTGCGCATCCGTGAGCGGCACACTCACGGAAAGGATAATTCCAGCTGACGATGGCAGCGACGACGCCGAGCGGTTCGTACACGACTTTCGAGACCTTGTGCGCGAGAAGGAGGTTGGTCCTGCAGGGCGGAGAGCTTGACCTCAGTGCTTGCCGTGCCTCATCCGAGTACTCTGACTCACGAGCGGTAGTCCGGAGCGAGAGCAGCTTCAGCGTTCGCGATAGTCCACCTCAATTTCTCGCAGGTCGTCAGGATCTCGCCAAACGCGGCATCGACGAGCGTCTTGCCGCTGTCCCTGCTCGCGACCTTGGCCAGCGTCTCTGCCTCGTCGACCGTCCACTCGAGCAAGCTCCGTAGTACACATCTCCGCCGAGTCCAGTCGCTGTGTCGGAACCCTTTTTGCGCCGAGACTGCTCTGCCGATTCGGTCCCGGATCTGTTCCGCCGTCAATGAGGGGACCACGTCGAGGAGCTGGGCCGAAGCGGGGGCATAGCAAGTGATATAGCTGGTCGCAGGAGAGACTGGTCGACCCGACAACAGCTCAGGGTCGTTCTTGTGGGCATTGAGGGAGGGTTTGTCGAGGAGCTGCCCATTCCAGGACGACCTGCATATACGGCCTCAGCGCTGTAGCCTCGTTTCCGGGCAAGGGTAGACGCACTCGATCTCCTCCGGCCTGGACCAAGCAAATTTGACCGCCCGTTCCTCGTAAGGGACGTAGAGCCAGCGACTGTAGAAGTAGATCAACGCGAGCGGCACGAGGCCGAGCAAGGCGGATCGCAGGTCGAGCGCGTGCAGGTCTAGCATAGCCTGCGTAGCTTGCTTTGACGGACGCCGAGCGACGGCAGCCGTGTGGGGAGTCGCGGTAAGACGAGGCACGAAGCGGGTGCGAGAAGTTCCACCCTTTCCCTCCGTTATACCAAGTTGCTATATATTTGCAAGTTAGAGGCCGTTAGCCATCGATTGGTGTTTTGGCCGAGCGGTCTAAGGCGCTAGCTTAAGGTTCTCTGTAACCCGCTAGTCCGAAAGGGCGTGAGTTCGAATCTCACAGACATCAAATTCTTTTTGCTTTTTCGTCAGAGCGCAACTCTTTTGCTCTCGCCGCTTGACTCTTTTCGCTTGCACTGTGCTAGGCGGCGTAGAAAGCAGCTAGCTACCCATCGGCCGTCGAGATTTAAGGAGCGGTTTCGGTGCCGTCTGTCGACCTCCGCGCCGTCATCGCTTGAACCTGGTTTCGCTTCGACGTCGTCTGCGCTTACGCTCAAGAGCTTGCCTGCGAAGGCCTGCAGCATCCGCACGCCTAGCTGGACCATCTGCGTCAAGGCGTGCTCCCAGCAAGACCCGCTCCGAAGCGCGGAACTCTCGACAGCCGCCGTACATTCCGCCTCGCTCCGCACTCTCGTCCGGGCTTCGGTACTCGCAAGACTCTCTGCTCGAGAGCTTACCTAGCTAGGCAAGTTGCGTGAACGATTGAGCGAACAGGGACCTGACCTTGACGTCCTCCCCTTCGACAGCTGAACCCCTGCATCCGAACTCGACTCCTGCGCGAGCCTGCAAGCGACCAAGTGCGAAGCTTATCATGACCACGGGAAGGATCAAGACCTCGCTGCTCTCCCTGCCTGACGAGCTCCTCAGCACGATCATTTCCGAAGCTGTGCGCGTTCACGGTCGCCGTACGGCCACCCTCGCATCGACTTGTCGCCGGCTCGCTCCAATTGTCCGGCAGGAAGTCTATCGGGAGCTCCTGATCGGAAACAACGAAGCGCAGTCCGACGTTCTGTCAGAGCTCTGCGCGAATCGGCCCGACCTCAGAGGGCTAGTGCGGGTCTTGCGCGTCGAGCGGCCGGTTGAAGAAATCCACAAACGAAAGATGATTACGACTACATCGCCGTGCATCCAGGCATCAAGCTCCTGCACTCAGACTTCCCGGCACTTCGTACTCTTTCCGTTTCCCAAGCGACTCCTACCGACATTTTTACAATCCTTAGTCGCGTCGCTGCGACCACCCGCCCCGACATTCGCAAGCTGACGTTACAGTGCGCGCCCGACTCGGTCAATTCCGTCTACAAAAGACACAAAACGATCTGGTGGCATATCCTGGCACGACTGCCTAAGCTGGAACACTTGACGATCACGCCATCAGACGGGCCCAGCCTCGTTGAGATCCTGATCGAGCACGTGAACGGGCGGGCAGTCTCTCCTCTGCCAGGCCTGCACTCGTTGACCATCGGCAAACCGATGTCTGGTATGGTCAAAGTGCCAGAGCTTGCAACTCTATTCCCCAGCCTGAAGAGCCTCCAGCTCACATGCACGCTTTCCTCTGACCTCGAGTCTCTCCTTCGACATGCGCCCACAAGCCTAACGCAATCTACCTTCTGGATCCTTTCACCCACTCGTACGACACTGCAAGACGACTTCCTCGCGCGCCTTCCACGCCTCGAATGCTTGTGTCTACACAGAGTCGATGCCGCCGTCTTGCTCCCGTCGATTCGGACGTCGCGCATCAAGTACCTGCGCATCTCGGTCAATGCAGCATTTACCGACGAGATCATGCGCAGCCTTGTGGACGGTCCTACGCGCATGAAACACCTCAAGGTGCTCCAGCTCGACTACACGTGTGGGTTTGATCCATGGGCCAAACGCGACCTGGTGCTCGCTCATCTGCGCGAAACGCAATTTGATCTCGCGCGAGTCAAAGCCACCTTGAGTCCCAAGTGGCCCCCAGGCTGCTCACCCGAAGGACTCCGCACGGTGATGGACGCGGCGCGCCAAACGGGCATCACGGGACGGCGCTCAATAGCCTCGATTGGAGCGACCGCTTCGACGAACTAAGCGAGCGCCTCCTCGTCGACGTCGCCCCTGCGAGCAACAACTACACGATCATCGAGGGGCGCCTCGGCAAGGAAGGCGCCGGGAAGGCGGTTCTGCGCGTCAGCGGCCGAGACTTGCGGAGTTGATTCAGAAGCGTAGGACGCGAAGTCGGAGTCGGAGGACCGATTGGAGGGTTTTTTGCTTGTGTCTTACTGTAATGCTCGCTTTCTGTCTTCATCCGGCTTCTTCCTCGCGACGAGATGGCCGTTTTTGATATTTTCCTCGTTCCCCTAGGCCTCTCGTCGCGTCTTTTCTCTCCGGACTCGGCGTCGGAATAGCTGAGAGTGCGTGCCAGGTTTGCAACCGCTCTCACGATGTGACACATGGACCCTCTTCTGCTCCAGCTCGAGCCTGACAACCCGCAGCTTTCGGGCCGCTTTCATCCTGGATGCAATGACCTCTCTCTCGGAATATCCGCGCGCCAAGCAAGTCCGCGACCAAGAGTGTATTCAGCGGGAAGAAGATGTACTGGCAAGACGTACGGAATATGAAAGGCAGAGCAAAAGAAAGATGCGAAGGGAGAACTGCGGTTGCGAAGGGGGGGAGGCAGAATCGGAACACGACAATGAACATGGGGGAGTGAGGTAAACACGGGTGGGGGGAGCGAGCGGGTACATATATGAGAAGTAGGAAAGAAAGATCCGATAAGAGGAGTGGGTGCATCAGACAACCGGGCCGAGTTCGAGCGAGTCGAGGAGTTGATCGTACTGCAAGGAAGACGCAATCCCATCAGTCTTGCGATCAAGCCTTGCGCGAAAGAGAGCCACGAGGCGACTTACGACATGCTTGAAGCTCCACGGTCCGCCCTTCATGCGCTTGAGGTCAACGCAGTACAGGCGGTCGAGGTTCTTGACGCGCGTCAGCTCGACGACGAACCGGACCTCGTCGCCTGCGTCGGCGGACTTGTCGCTGCCGTAGACGGGCATCGGCTGCGGCGAGGATAGCGAGAGCATGCTGAATTGCGAGACGGATGTCGTCATCGGCGACGAGAGAGGGTCGGTTTGGTCCTGGGCAGCCGGCGAGCCAGGAGTCGTCGGGGTCGAGAAGACCGACGCCGTGTTCAACGAGGGCGTGCTGAGCGGCGACGGAGCGTGCTTCTTGCCGAAGAATGAGCGGAAGCCCATCGAGGGCGACTGCGTGAGCGAGTGCGTCGAAGCGACCGAGGCGCGGCGATTGACAGGCGAGGCCATCGAAGCAAAGTTGCCGTGATTGACCGACGCAGCCAACGCCTTCTTGCGGCTCTTGCGGACGCACTTGATCTCTGCGCAAGCGGTGAAGAGGTTAGCAGCGCTCGCGATGGAGAAGGCGCTCGCCGTCGTCGCAGGAGGGACTTACTGTAGTCGCCTTCGAGCACCATCTCGACACCCATGTTCCACAGGACCTGCTTGACTTCGGCAAAGACCTCGTCGGGCGAGCGGTACGTGACGGCGTTCTTGTCGAGCGCGCCTTGATGGAAGCGAAGCTTGGCCGGACTGAAGGCGCTCGCGGCGGCTGCCGCAGGTTGCGACGCAGCTCGCGTCGAAATCGTCGGGACCTCCTGACCATCGACTTGACTCGTCTGCACGGGAGCAGCAGAGGGCACGGTTGCACTCGAGTTCGAGGCCGTCTGCGCGGGAGTGAGAGGAGGGGCCGACTCGTTCACGGCAGTCGCCTGTTGCGGGCGCTCCTTCGGAGCAACCATGACCGGCGTCGACATGCGCGAGCGAGTGCTCGTAGTGGAAGCCGTCGACCCATACACGGACGAGAGCGGCCGCTCGCGTCGCTGGGAGTCGGCGGCGATGGGAGCGAGAGCCGAGGTATCGTGCCGAGTGCTGCGGCGACGGAACCAGTCCATCACAGCCTTCGCTTTGCCCGAAGGCGTCGGGTTGACAGGCGAAGCTTGCTGCTGCCAATTGGCTTCGAGGTCCGTGTTGAAGCGCTTGTCAGACGTCGACGGCGGCGGCTGAGTCGGCGCGGCAGCCTCGGCAGTGTCGATGCTCGGGCGATCACGAGAAGCGGCTATGGCGGCTTCGACGTTAGCACGAGCCTGCTTCGGTAGCTTCGAGTTGACGCTGCTCCGGAACGGCTGCAGACTGAGCGCTTTCTGTCGGCGCGTAGACCGACGGCGGTTCGAGACGTCGTCGAGGGGGCCATCCGAGGAAGGCACAGCCGGAGGAGCAACTGTGCCCGTCGCTTCCACGCGAGCCGGGTTCCGACCGGCTCGGTCGCTTGGACCTGCGTGCCCGTTGAGCAGAGAACGGATGGAGAACCGGTCGGAAGACATGGTCGGGCGGTGGCGACTCGTCGTAGAAGGAATCGAATCGACGTTCGTCGATTGCGACGCTTGAGTTCCCGCGCTGGTCTTGGGCGTCGGTACGTTCTCATTCTCGTGTGCGCGGGCAGGAGGCAGGGCCTTCTCGGTGTGCAGAGACGAGACCGGCGAGCCGGAACTTTTGCGCTTCCGAGCCGCGCTGGACGACTGCGGCGAGAGTGCGGCCACGGTCTGGTTCGGGATCGGGGTGGCAACGGGAGAGGGAGCGGGAGACGTGGACGGGAACGGCACGCTCGCTGCGATCGGCGCAACGGCTGCTGGTTGTTCCGCGGCGACCGGAGGTGGCAGCGACACCGTCGGTTCCGGCACCTCCTCGACCGACTCCATGATGACGTCCTCTCCGGGTGCCGTCTCGGTCGTCGTACTGATGCTGACGCCTCCGAGACTCGGATCAGGACTCGGCGGGGCGCGTTCAGGGGTGGGTACTTCGAGCCGGTCCTCGGCCACGGTGCCTTCGATGCTGGTCGGCAGAGAGGGCTCCCGGGACGCACCACGGCGACGAGCAGCAATCGCACCGCCGTCATACTCGAGTTGAACGGTCGCCCGGTGGGCAGCTTTGCGTCTCCGAGCAGCAGCAGCCAGGGAGGCGGCCTCGTCTTCGAGCTCGGCCGCACTCGGTCGCCGCAACGGCGTGGCGCTCGCACTCGCACTCGCGCTCGCGCCGCGGTCGAGCATGTCGGCGTCTTCGGCTTCCGTGGTCGGAGGGGCCGCTGCCGGAGCAGAACGAGACGGGATCATCGGTACCGAAGACGGCGTCGCCGTCGCCGTCGCCGTCGCCATCGAGGCGGGAACGGTGGTCGCAGGCTCGTACGAGAAGGGGAGGGCTCGAGCGGCGACAAATTCGGTCTGCGTAGTCGGCGGAGAAGACGGGACGGAGTATTGACCAGATCGGCGCTTCGGGTTCGCAGACGAAGGGATCGGGACGGGACGGCGCGAAGCGGACGAAACCGAAGTGTTCGAGCCGGTGCGAGATCGTGGCTGTTGTTGCTCGTCGGCAGGACGAGCGGGTTCGTCGTTCGATGGCGACAACGGCGGTGTCTCCTTGATCGGCGGCGATGGGGCGAAGGGCTCGAACCCGTGCTGCGGCAACGGGGCCGAAACGGCCGCGGAGGAGGCGGAAGTGACCATCGCCGAGCGGTGTCGCTGCTGCGACGTCGTCGGCGCCATCGCCGTCCCGGCAGGGACCACCGAACCGGACGCGAGCGGAGCCGTCGCTCCTCCCATCGCTCCCATCGAGCTCGCCGAAGTCTGACTGCGCGTCATACTCGGCGCGAGCAAGCCTTGCGCGGCGAGGAGTTGCTGCTGCTGCTGCTGGACGAGCCACTGCCGCTGGACTTCGAGCGCCTGGCGCTTGTGCCGTTCCATCTCTTGCGCGGCAAACTCGAGCTCCTCGACCGACTTGTCGAACGCGGGCGCGTACCGGCTCAACCACGGGTGCTGGGTCACGTCGCGGATCGTGCAGCGCTGCTCCGGGTCGGCGACGAGCATCATTAGGAGGAGGTGGCGAGGCTCTTCGGAGATCCATTCGGGAAAGACGAGCGGGGTATTGAGGATGTACTTGTACAGGAGGTTGATGTTGTCGCCTTCGGGGTTGTTTGGATCGTCGTCGTACGGCAAGTAACCCGCGAGCATGGCGTACAGGATGACGCCGCACGACCAAACGTCAACGGCGGTGCCGACGTACTTGCCGTCTTGGACGACAAGTTCCGGAGCCGCGTAGCACGGCGAACCGCACGACGTCGCCATGAGGTCGACTCGCTCGTCGCGGAACCGGTTCGCAAAGCCAAAGTCGGTGATGATGACGTTGCGGTTCCGGTCGAGCAACAAGTTCTCGAGCTTGAGGTCGCGGTGGACGACACCCTTGGCGTGCAGGTACGAGACTCCCGAGATGAGTTGGGCAAAGAGGCGAGACGCGTCCCGCTCTTTCAAGTACCGATGCGCCAAGATGTGGTCAAAGAGCTCGCCGCCTGCGGATTACAGGACCGGTCAGAGCCCGTCCTCGGTCGCAAGAAAACGTGGAAGCCATGCTGACATACCTGATGCGTATTCGAGAACGATCCCGATGTACTTTTCGGTCTCGATCACGTCGTACAGGCGCACAATGTTCGGGTGGCGGACCATCTGTGCGTAGGCGCGCGAATCGCATTGATCAGTCACGAGGGTCCCGAAGACGGGTCCCAGCGTGAGTCATGCTCAGGTCACCGCAAATACGCACCTTGAGGACCTCGATCTCCCTCCTGACTTTTTCGCCCCTCTGGACCGTATCGACATTCCCGCGCTTGATCAACTTGATCGCAACGTCTTCCCCCCACCGTTCCGAGTGCACGCCGAGTTTGACTTTGCCAAACTCGCCCTCGCCGAGGGTCTGCAAGAGGATGTAAGGTCCGAAGTAGACTTTTTGGCGCGGCATCGGGTGAGGCATGTACAGGTGCGGGTAGGGGCCTTGTCCGGCGAGGGACGCGGTCGAAGAGGAGGAAGGCAGGTAGCCGACGGATTGGCGCGAGCGAGACGAGACGGACCCGCCCGGGCCGACGCTGGCCGCCATCGTCCCCTCTTGTCCCGGTTGGACGTACGGCTGCTGCTGTTGGAACTGCATCGAGTTGGGGGCGGTTGCTCCCGGTCCAACCGAAGCTGACAAGTACGCATGCTGACCCGTCGCCGCTGCCGCCGAAGAGGAAGGGTAGCCAGGCATGAAGGAAACGGGCCTCTGAGGCAGAGTCGCATGTGCCGGCGTGCTCGCAAGGGCCTGCTGCTGCTGCTGCTGGTGGAGCGCGAAAGTCCGCATGACTTGCTGGTACTGCAACTGGAGGTCGGCTCGCTGCTGCGTCGTCATAGGCTGCGACGCCGCGTGCAAGAAGCGTTGCTGCACTTGAGCGATGCGAGGATCCGTCATGTCGGGAACGAGTTGCTGCTGCTGCTGGGGATGCGCCTGTTGAGACGGCGGCGGGTTGCTGGTCCCCGCCGAGCTATACGAAGCCGTCTCGAGCGAGGTACTGCTCGTCGCGGTCGAGTTGGCGCCCGCTGACCTCCGCTTGTTCGGGTTGAACGGAGGAATCACGAGGCTCGCATCATAGGCCGATTTCGATCTCGTGGCTGAAAGAGGTGCGGCGCTCGGTGGTGGTGCGCGCGCAGGGGCGGTGGTGATGGACGGCAAGGGGATTTGGGGAGGCGACGAGCTGCCGAGCGGAGGGGAAGAGTATCTCGATTCGGCCGACCCGTTGTTCTGCTGCTGCTGTTTCACTTGCGGCTGATGAAGATGGTTCGCAGGTTCGTACGACGTCGGTGGCGTTGAAGTCAGATCGCCTGGCGGAGAGTAAGGGAACGGCGCGGTTGTCGCCATTTCAGGCTGCTGGCGGCCCACTCCGGGTCGAGTAGAAGGACGTCGGTGTTCTGGACTTCACTCGCTCGACGCGTTCCTGTATGGATCAGGGGCGTGGTCAGTTGGATGTGAACTCGCCGTGTTCGAGCGGCATGCTAGGAACGCGTTCGCAGCAAGGGGCGGACAGTCGTCTCCTCTCGGCTTCGCCGAGGCGGTATACCGACTGTGCCCTCGTGGTCAAGAGCTCCTGCCCCCTCTCGTCGGGCAGCGCGACATCCAGACCGTGACGAGGCCTCCAAACACCAGGCCGATTCACCCGAGAGGGAGAGGCTCCACTCTCGCGTCGATGAACGAACCAACGAACGCGTTCCCGCCACAAGAGCCTAGGCGTAACCCCATCGCTCGATAGCACTCTCTCGTCGCGTTCTGCCCAGAGAAGGGGCGCGAGCGACAAGAGAGCGCCAGGACCTCGTCGGCGATTCAGAGGCGAGGTCGATCCGGCCTCAGGGTCGTGTGGCCGGCTGAGCTGGTGTCGATCTGCGAGTAGGACTCACGTAGATACAGACCCGTAGACTGGACTCGTATCCCTGGTCAAGAGTCCCTCCCAACGGCGGCGACGTCCAAGAGCGGCGGCGGTCGAACCTCTCCAGACCTCGTGTCCAAGTCAGTCGGCAGAGAAGCGGTGCGGGCGTCGCCTTGCCCAGCGAGTAGAGAGAGAGAGGGCCGGTAGGTGCGGGACGCGTTCACAGCTTGCTCGAGCTCTGCGTGCAAGTCGCGAGTCTGGCTTAGAGCTGGTCCTTGTTGGCCGAGAGAGGAAAGCGGATTTTTCATTTTCGGCGAAACCACGCGTCTCTCTTCGACGCGTCTGTGGGGGGGTACGCGGAGTACTGCACGGGCCTTTATGAGCTGACGTCCATTTCAGCCGCTCGCTAGCAAAGACTACAGAAGCAGGCTAGACCATATCGACGCGCAAGGCCCGCAGATGTCAGCGCAAACACGGCCGATGTGTGCAAACGCGACGGGTCGTCGATCAGTGAACATCAAGACGCCACTCGAGCAGACGCGCGAGCTCATTGCCCACACGCACGGGTTAGCGCAAAGGAATGTTTACCCGTGCGGGCCGTGATGGCCTCCGGGAAGTGAGTACAAGCTAGAGGTACCCGTGCAGGCTGTGGCCGAGTTCCGATGTTCCGGATCAAGCTTGCTAGCTCAGACGAGCATGCAACCCCTGGCGTTCTGTGCCGTCGCCGCCTGTTTCAAGGCTGAAGGGGGGTGACACGATTTCAGCGTACAGGTTCTTTACAGCATGGCGGAATCGAACTCGACTGTTCCGTCGGAAGAGGGTGTTGCTGCGTCTGCAACGCCAGCGAGCAACCTCTGACCTTCCGGGACAACCGTGGGCAGCGAATCTTGGTACGACGGCAGCGAGGCTCTTCCACGCTGGACAGCGTTCAAGAGCTGATTCTGAGGCGCTTGAAGGGGGTGGTCATCCCGAGTCGAGTCGAGTCGAGTCGAGTCGTCGAGGGTCGAAAAGCTCGCGCGCATTCAACTCGTTATGGCACCCGGGTGAAGTGCACAGGCATAAGCGAGTTGGGTCGATGCCGGTACAATGGAGGCGGTACAGCCAGAGGAGCATGTCCGGTCTCACGGCGGTGAAACGTCGGACGGAAACGGAGAAGGAAAGCTCGATGGCGCGTGTCGACAATTCTGTGCCTACCGGGCCGGCGTACGCATGCACAGCCATTGAAGGGATAGCAGCGTTGTCCACGGTAGCATGCGTCGATGATCGGAATCTGCAGCCTCTGTGCGGGAGCCAGCAGAGACAGCTGAGCGGTGTGACGCCGGTACGCTGACGGCCAAGGGCGCGCGCAGGCGAGAGGCAGAGCGATGGTCTGGCATAGCTGGAGCTGTGATTGTAATGAAGGCACTGCCGCATCAAGAAACGGAGAGTCTTTGTCAGATGGAGAGATCAGACCAAGTCCGACGTGCTCGCCCTCTCTTCCTCTCCTCACGTCGACTCCGTACGCACACCGACGAGATACACAATGACTGAAGGTCCGTCCTCGCCTCTTCCCAGCCTCGCACCGCGTCTCCAGCTCGCCCCCAGCCTCGCCGCCCGCGTCGAGCGTCGAGGTGGTCCCACGCCCGCGTGCATGAATGGCCTCGCTGCACCACGGAGAGCGTGAACCCGACTCAAGGTCGAATCACACGAGTCCCATTGAGCGACCCACCCATCGCCATCCGCTGGCTTCGTCGATTGGAAGCGGGAACACAGCCTCGTCACACCCACACCGCCGGAAAGGGGCAACCATTGCAACTACGCATGGGAACGAGGCTAGAGCCCGCCGATTTGGGCGATGCGTGCCACGGTATCGAGCAGCTGCACCGGCAGACGCGGCAGCGGAGGCGACTCGAGAGGATGGTCACGGTCCCCGCTTCAGCCCAGCTCGGCTCCCTCGCTTCGTTCTGCATCCGCTACGGCTACGGTTCTCGGTGGTCACAGTCTCCCGGCTCGATTCCGGTAGCGTTCAAAACGGTTCAGTGCCTCTCCCGCTCCGCCTCGATTCGCAAACTAACCGGCAACGAAGCAAAACCAAACACGACCCTCGGAAAATCGACTTACACTCGCAACTTCTTCTTCCTGTTCTTCTTCCAACTTTCCCCTCCGACAGAGTGGCAGCAACCCGCCGGCGCGAACCGTTCCCCCTCGCCCCGCCGCGATGACCGCGAGCGCGCCCGCAGCCGCTCGCGCTCGCCCGTCCGCATGGAGACCGACCGCCGTGACGAGCGTCGCGACGACCGCCGCGATGATCGCCGTGACGACAACCGTGGCCGGTTCGTCTGCCTTTGAACCTCTTTTCCGCATATCGGGCCGACCAGTAACTGACTAGGGATTTTTGTCGTCTCCTTCCCTTCCGGATTTTCACCCTCTTCCGATCGTCGTCAATTGCGCCAACGCTCCGCCTCAAAGTAGCGCTGCCGAGCAGAACCCGGGTAACAACCTGCACGTCTCGAGTCTCTCGCTCAAGGTCGAGGAGCGCGACCTCGAGGCCGCCTTCTCCAAGTACGGCCGTGTACGTCGTCGTGCCTTTTCCCCCTAGCCAAAGCTCTTCCACTCCGGGGAAACAATACAATCGTCGTGGTCATTAACCGCTCTCTTGTTGGCCTTACAGATCCAAAAGTGCCAGGTCATGCGTGACCCGCACACGAAAGAGTCGCGCGGCTTTGCCTTTGTCATGATGGAGACGGCCGAGGAAGCCGAGGCTGCCATCGCCGGCCTGAGCGGCACCGAGCTGATCGACCGCGTCATCAACGTCGACAAGGCCCGTCGCGGTCGCGCTCGCACCCCGACCCCGGGCGCGTACCACGGCCCGCCGAAGCGCGATGCCTTCGGTGGCGGGTTCGACCGCCCGTACGAGCCGCGTGGGGGTTACTCGTCCCGCGGTTATGACCGCTACGATGACCGGCGCTCGTACGGCGGCGGTGGAGGACGTGGTGGTTACGACGACCGTTACGGCGGACGCATGTACGATGACCGTGACCGCGGTGAGCCCTCCTTCTTCTTCTCTCTCTCGTCTCCCTCTCTCCCACCCCTTGTGTACCGTAATCGCGCGCACACGCACTGACGCCGCTTCTCCCTCGTTTGTGTTCTGTCACTCCCCGCGGGCGCACCCTCGTCGACCAATGGTCCTCCCGTTGCCGGCGACGCAGCAGGTTACGCCATCCCGATGCGCGACGACCGCCGCTACGACGACCGCGGCTCGTCCCGTTACGACGACCGCGGCTCGCGCTACGACGACCGGGACCGCTACGGTGGCAGCAGCCGCTCGGGCGGATACGACGACCGCAGGCGTTACTAGATCATTCCCGGTCTTCGCTTTGATTCCCTCGGTCTAGTCAATCCCAACCACCCTCTTGTCTGCTTGTAAAGAATGAGACGTCCCCACGAGGGACTGCTTGTCGAACCCCCTAAAAACAGTAGCCTCAACTTTTTTTTGTGCCATCTCGTCTTGCTTTCCTCCAATTGGCTATCTGTCTCGCCGCTCGCGTGAGCCCAACGATCGAATGAAAGCTTGCTTTTTCAGGATGAGTCTTTTTGAGTTGACTACACTACAACAGGCGACTTTCGTACACCCGAAATGCCGGAATGTTTTCCCATCTCCTCCTTGCCGGTCGCGCTCTTACTGCGACTGCTGGCTCTTTCGTTGCGCCTGCGGGAGAGAAAGAGTCACGTCGAGGTCAGCGCATGGTCCGCAAAACATGAAAAGGATAACTCACGAGCATCGCAAGCAATGCCTGCACTTGGGCAGGCGTGCTCCCGCCACCACCAGCGGCGGGAGCGGCTGCCTGTGCCAATGCCGGCGCCGATACTGGCGATGTCTCCGACGACGGCGTAGGAGGTGTCTCGGCACCATAGGCGGGCGAGATGGGCGAAGCACTCCCCCGCGCCGCACCGGCTTGCTGCAAGAGCTGACTGACTGCGGGCGGGAGGGAACCAGTCGTCGGTGTAGGAGGAGCAGGCGATCCAGCGTAGGCGGCAGGAGCGGGAGGTCCGCCGGCCGCTGGAGGAGCAGGCGGAGGAGGACCCTGAGTCGCGTTCGGCCCGTTCTGAGCGGGACCGCCTGCACCTGCGCCTGCGCCGAGGTTTGAGATGAGACTCTGGTTCGCGACGAGGTTGGCGAGCAAGTCTTGCATCTTCTTGGCTTGCTCGAGACCGTGAGCCGCCGCTCCGGGCGCGATGGCGGCGACGGCGGGAGGCGGCATCCCTTGCGGCGGAGGTGGTGCACCCATCATGTTCGGGGGGCGCGGGGGCGCGGAAACAGGAGGAGGCCCGCCCATCATCATGTTGGGCGCGGGAGGAGGAGGACCAGCAAGGTGCCCGCCGCCGTAGGGGGAGGCGCCTCCCATGGGCGGAGGCGGACCACCGAAACCAGCTTGAGGATGAGGAGGCGGAGGGCGGCCATAGCCACCCGCGATGGGAGGAGGTCCAGCCGGATGTTGCGGGAGACTAGGCAGTCGCGAGAAATAGGGGAACGTGAGCAGGCAGGACTCGGCGAGACAATTCGCTTTGAACGAGCTCACGCTTCAGGCTTGTCCCACTCGAACTGGAGGTCGGCCTTTCCGCCACCGAGCGGCGCACCGTTCATCGCGTCGTAAGCTTGAGCGCAGGCCTATCCGCCATCACATCACCACCAGCACGAATCAGTGATCTGTCTTCAGCAAGATCAGAGGAAAGGGAGGCGAAAACTCACCCTCGAGTCGTAAAACTCGATGAACTTGACATCCGGCCGCTTGTCACTCGGGTAGACCGATTTGATCTCTCCGAACTGGGCAAAGCGCTGGTACACCTCCTGTTCCGAGACGCCGTTCGTCTGCCCGGCGGGAGGGTCGCGAATCAGGATCGAGAGCGTGCCCTGTCATGTCGGCCGCAGGTTGCGAGCGCGTCAGCATCTCTTTTCGTCGAGGCGGGCGTCGAGGTTCATCGAGTCGAAGACAGTATGAGAGAGTCGGAGGCTGACCTGGCCTTTGTCGCGATCACAGCCCTGCGCGAGGTCAGCATCCCTCGGGAGCGAGTAATGGACGTCGATCTAAAAAAAAAGAGAGGGCGCGAGATCAGTCAGATGAACCGGCGCACCCGGCATGACCGACCGGAAGAGAGGGGCTTCGCAGAAATTTTGGGAGGACAGCCGAAAACGCACCGGACGGCCCGCGATGGGGAAGCTGTGCATCCGGTCTTTGGCCATCATGGCCGCGCGCGAGTCGTACTGCGCGAGAGAAATGTGTCAGGGTCCATTCTGAGATTCTTCAAGAAAAAAGGGGAACGCACGTAAGTGACGAACGCCATCGCGCGTTTCTCGACGAGGTCGAAGAACGTTCGGATGTCGCCAATCTCGGCAAATGGTCGCTTGACAATCTCGGGCGTCAATCCGAACTGCGGGGGAGCGAGAGGGTGGATGGGGATTTGACGCGAGAGGTTTGGGGGTTTACGCGAGATTTGCGCAAAGAACGCAGGGGGGGAGAAGAGAGCGCAGAAACGCGAGAAAGATTGAAAAGAGGGCATGTCAGTTTTCTTCTTTGGTCCAATTCCCTGTCCTCCTTTGTGTGTTTCCGTACTGTCCCTCCCTACTTTTGCCCAAGAGGGAGAGAGAGAGCGAGGAAGCGCCTTTTCCCACTTCCATCCTTTCCCCTCGCTGTGCATCCCAGACTCGTTGACCCCCGAGAAGCGCTAACAGGGGGAGAGGGAGGCAGGCAGTCAAGATCGCGGGCCGCACCTTCAAGTTCCGAACAAAGAGGGTCCTGCACGGTCGCTCGCGGTTGACGCGTTGCCGGATCACTTCCGACTCGTTGCGCTGCTGGCCGGCTTCTCCAGCGTGTGCGAGTCGTCGGACCGGATCTGGAAAGAAGAAAACGAGACCGAGAAGGAGAGTGACCCCCAGAAAAAGAGCACCCACGCGCCACACGTGAAGGGAAAGCAAGAGGAGAAAGGGGAGCGTCAGTTTTTCTCGAACAACTGTGCTGGGGGTGTTCTCTTTTCCTGCTTTTGTCAAAGCGAAAGAAGCCGAGGAGCTTCGCTGCTGCCGTCCTTGCGCGTCCTAATTTCTTCTTCTTCCCCTTCCCGACGCCCTCGCGCAACGATCCGTGTTGCTGAGCATTCTCGCGCTTCGGTTCGGAGCACCACCTTCCGGGATACGTCGCCGAGCGCGCTTGAAAACCGAGTCGCTGTGCACGGCGGCAGGATTTTCGCTGGTCCGTCCGAAGCTGGTCCCTTGCGCTCCCTCCCTCGCGCTATCCGGCTCGCGGCTTGCAGGGCACGACATCGCTTCGCCATCGTCAAGGTCGTGCTGACAACGATCGATCGGGGTCCTTGCCACTCTTTTGACCGCGGGGCGCGCTTCCCTCGCCTTCCTTCTTTCGTCCGATCTGACGGGATTTGGCCTCTTTTTTTTTTTTTATGCGCACGCGCTATCCTCCCACCGTTTTCTTGTTGGTTGGCGACGGGCGGGCGAAAGGAGGAAGAAGACCCCGCATAGCCTTTTGCAAGAGCATTCCGACGACGAAAGAGCAGAGCACCCGGAGAGGGCGGGAAAGACTGCGGGGCGGCGACGGGAACAGGAAGAGAGAGAGACTCACCGCCGAGTTCCATGCGCTGGAAACCTGATCGGGACGACAGTCCGCCTGCTGGATCGTAACCACCACCACCACCGCCGCCGCCGCCACCTCCAGGGCCGCCGCCATACTGGTTGAATCCGCGCCCGCCTCCTCCTCCTCCTCCTCCAAAGTTGTCCCGCGGAGGAGGTACGCGGCCCCAACCGCCTTGCATGCCTTGCGCCGGCCCTGGCCCTGGCCCGTGGCCGTACCGATTCTGATTCTGATTCTGATTCTCGAACCCACGTCCGGGCGGTCCACCTCCTCCTCCAGTACCGCCACGCGAATAATCGGGACTCGCGCTACGCCTGTTCCTGTTGGCGTTGGGACCCCATCCCCGTCCCGGGGGTGAGTGTTGTCCAGGGCCCTGCATCATATTCGGGTTGCTGGACGAGGACGACGAGTCGTACGGGCCGTGCCTGCGCATGTTGCGATCGGGGCCGTAGCCCATGTTGCCTCGGATCGGTCCCGGTCCCCCCGGTCCTCCAGGTCCTGGCTGGAATGGGGGAGCAGGGGGAGCGCCGTATGGAGGATAAGCGCCGGGAGGAGGTGCAGCAGCTGGGCCAGGAGGCGGCATCGGGTAGGCAGACTGGGACTGCCCAGCTGGGGGCGGGTAGCTGTTGTATCCACCGCTCATCGCCCGATATAGGCTCTCGACTATGCAAAAGAGAGAGAGAGAGAGAGAGAGAGCGCGACCGCGGAGACGAGGGAGAGCTGCGAAATAGATTCGATTGTAAATAGCATTTGTATTACAATTCATCACGACGACAACGGTGACGACGACTCGAGTACTCGAGCTGCCAGCACTACACAAGCACCGCGCGAGTTGAACTAGACCGCGCCGTACTCGCTAGCACCAGCCCTCGACGACACTCAAGTGCACTCGACTCGACCGTGCTGCGTCCGTCGTCGCAGCGCCACCTCGTCCCTTGTGACCCGGCTCACACCCCTGCGTACAGTCGGAGAATATGGCTTCCACCAGCAGCACCAGCTCAGCTCCAGCTCCAGCTCCAGCGGCAGCTGCAGCCCCGATCACGTCGTCGCGGAAACTCGTCCTGCTCGGCGAATCGGCCGTCGGGAAATCGTCGCTCGTCCTCCAGTTTGTCAAAGGACAGTTTGACGACTACCGCGAATCTACAATCGGCAAGTCCCTCATAGTCTCCACCTGTCTGGTCCTCCGGCGTGGATGTTGACCAAGTCCACCCCGCAGGCGCCGCCTTCTTGACCCAAACCGTACCCGTCTCATCCGGCAACTTTATCAAGTTCGAAGTCAGTAGTCCACCTCCTGTTGCGCGCGCGCGTGCATGATCCCGAGTCCTGACCGAGTGGGGAGAAAAACCCCGGCGGCCGCAGATCTGGGACACGGCCGGTCAGGAACGGTACAAGAGCCTCGCGCCCATGTACTACCGGAGCGCACACGCCGCCGTCGTCGTCTACGACATCACTTCTGCCGTGCGTCCCCACCTTCTCATTCGCTGCCTGCTAGATTGCGGGAAAATTCAGCGCCCTGACCTCGCCCCATCCCTCCACGGACATTGTCTGCAGCCCTCGCTCGTAAAAGCCCGCTCCTGGATCGCCGAACTGCAACGCCAAGCCGATCCCGGAATTGTCGTCATGCTCGTCGGCAACAAGCTCGACCTCGCCGAAGCCGGGCAACGCCAAGTCTCGACCGAAGAGGCGCAAAAGTTTGCCGACGAGGAAGGGTTGATGTTTATGGAAGTGAGCGCAAAGACGGCTCAAGGGGTCAAAGAAGTGTTTGACAAGATTGGTGAGCCTTCCTCTCCTCCCCGTCGTGAAAGGCCCCTCTCTCCTGTTGAATCGGTTTCCAGCTGACTGGTCGAAATCTCTTGCACTCCTGCAGCCGAACGGATGCCGATCGACTCGCCCGCTTCTCAACGATCACGAACCGGCGGAGGCGGATCCCTCGCCGGTCGGGGCGGCGTCGACCTCCAGCAAGGAGGAGGCGTCAAGGCCCTCACCGACGGCTGCGCTTGCTGAACGGAATGCGCCAACCTCTCACCTCACCTCCGTTCGGTTCGGCCCGCTCCACTTCTGGGATATGGACTTTTTTGTTCGTTTGCTTTTTTTTGGAGACCTTGTTTTCTTTCCCGAGCCGTCCTTCCTTCCTTTGCGGAGCTTTCCCTTCTCCCCCATTTCCAATATACAAGCTTCTTCTGAATCCTGTCGTCCACCACCCTCTCATTGACTTCTACAGACCGCTCTGTTCTCTCTCTCTCCACCCTGTGCTTGTAGGTCATCAACTCCGTCACCGTTACTCTCTCGCCTTTGTACCAACTTTGCGCAACGATTTTGAGGGCTGTGGTTTCTTGCCGAGAGCTGCCACACCATGTCAGAGGAAAATGAAGGGTCGTACAACATCCGGGTAGCCTTGGCTCTTTCCGCATCCCTAGCAAATCCTGAATCCCCATTTCCTCAAGGAGGCCGCTAGGACGCGCTCGACCTCCCTCTACCGGCGGTCCCCCTAACGATCCCTCCTCCTCCTCGCCCTCGTGCCACTCCTCCCCCTGTTGCTGTTCCCCTACCCAATCCCGACCCCGCACCGCGTGTCGGGATCCCAGACGTTGACGAGGATGTATTGGGGGAGGAGCCGGCGCGGGAGGAAGCAGTTGTCGGTCGAGATGTTGTTGTTGTTGTTGGGAGTGGTGGTCGCGAAGAAGAGGGGGCGTAAGAACCGCGAAGAGCGCCGGACGAGACGCTGCCGCGGACTGTAGGGGGAAGGGGGAAGGAATCCGTGGGTCAGTTCTCATCAGAATTTCGTTCACGATTCGGCGACCTGAGGGGCTCGAGAAGGACACGTCGCGAGAGCATCAGCAAGAGCGGGACTCACGACCTCGACCCCTCCCCCTCACACCCACGCCACCCCTTCCAGCACCTCGTCCCGCCCCCGCCGAAGAAGACGCCACCGCCCTCTCCGCCTGGTCCCTCCTCCACTGTTCCTCCTGCGCTTTCCGCACCCGCTCCGCTTCTTCCCGCGCGGCTTGTTCTTCCGCTTCGCGCAGAGCAGCCTCCTCGGCTTCGCGAGCGGCTTGTTCTCGCGCGGCGAGGAACTCGTAATCCTGTGAGATCCGGCGATCAGTTCCGATGACTCGTAGTAAGAAAGAGGACGAGGGAGATTGGAGGACGAGAGAGACGCACTCTTTCGACTCCTTGCCATTCCCCGTCGAGCAAAAGATCCTTGGTATGCTCGGCTTGGCTGGCGATTCGGGCGTACAAATCCAAGAGTTGGTGCGAAGTGTCGATCGTCGCTTGAAAGTTCTGTCCGTCCCGAGAAGTCGTTAATTTGAGCTAGACAATGGTCCTGCAGGGAGGGAGAGACCCCGTTGCGCCGCGGAAACGCACCTCCATCTTGCCCTCGGTGAGTTTCAAAGCGCCGAGCACGTCCTCCAGTACCGCATTCATAGTCCTCAATCCATCGCGCTCGTCCCGCAACGACCTGACCCTCGCGAGCTCTTCGGGCGCGAGTCCGCGCGACTCGAGCGCCGAATCGGTCAAGTCGTCCTCGTCCGGCTCGTAGGAGGACCCACGATTCTCTGTCTGTGCTGCTGCTGCAGTGCCTGATGTTCGAGTTGAGGAAGCGGCTCCTTGTGCCGTTGCTGCTGCCGCTGGTGCGAATATACTGGATCGAGGACTGGCGAGAGCAGGAGAGCGCAAACCCGGGGCGAGGATCGAAGAAGATCCTAGCGGACCGCCGCTGCCGCCGCCGCCGCCAACACCGGAGTGCGGAAGTTGTCCCGCCGCCCCCGTTGTGCCGCGTGATGAAGTCGAGGCGGCCATCGACCCGCCAAAGAACAAGTCTGCCGAGCTTTTCGCAGGAGGTTTCTGTCCTCCTCCTCCCGCCGAGCCATCGAACCGAACAGTCGGTTCGTCGTCGTCGTCGTCGTCGTCTCTGGCCTGCCCTGGCGCCAATTGGAACGGGTCTGCGTCTGCTTCGTCGTCGAGGTCATAGTCTCCGCCGACCGCGAGCGACATGTTTTCATCCTGCAGCAATCCTCCGACGCTGGGTCGCCCTCCACCTCGTCCACCTCCGCCGCCCAGGGAGAACCGCGAAGGTAAAGGCGAAAAGGTGGTCGTCGAGTCATCCATCTCTTATGACGTGCGGCTGGAGTGCTCGGGAGATGTCCTTCTTTGATGATGTTGTTGTCCGACTTGAGGTGGAGAGGAAGCGTCGGTCGAACGCAAGCTCGCGATGCCGGCCTGCCTGGATCTAGTGCGCTGTAGCAGCTGCTGTTGAGAGACAGTCTATGCAAGCCTATAGACTGTCGAGCTGGGAGGGCTCAAGCGAAACAAACGCGTCGAGGCGCGGTCCGTTCATCTCCTCCGGCCGGCCGCCGCGGCGATTACACCGCGCTCTGCCTCAGCTGGTGCACTGAGTGTATCGACGGAGCTGAGGTAGGCATTCCATTCTGGCCAGCGCACGCAGACAGGCAAATTCTTTGAAACCGACCGACGCGAAAAACTCGAATTTGCATCTTCACGAACGTCTCTCGGCTCCTTACGTGCTGTAGTCAACTGTCTATTTACTGCTCTGTTCGGACTCTTGAAGCTCTATCGCGATGGCTCAATATAGGTGGACGTGCGTCGAGTGGGGCATAACCTGTCAAATGCGCCGATTCCGAGTTGAATTGAGTGCGCGAGGTGGCGATCAAAGTCAGCTGTCTCTTCTCAGCGGAAGCTAGGTACAACTTCCTCCTTCCGCGAGAGAGAGCTCGCATGCGCCACTCACCTGCTCCTGTCCGACCACGCGAGTCCACAACAGATCCATCTGGACGATCTCGTCCCTTTTCGCAACGAGTTGGTCGACATCCTGTGAGTCCCGACGGTGCCGAGCACCAGTCAGTCAGGTTTGGGTCGTACAGCCACAGCCCTGGATCCCACTGGATGTCAATGGGGAGGCTCACCCAGTTGGCAGAGACGTAGCGACCTCGCAAAAAGTCGGCCTTCCTCGAAGTGGCGAGCCCTGCACCGGCCCAACGCTGTCAGCGCTTCTTCTCCTGCTCCTCATGATCGGCTCATCGTGACCAAATAACACGAGCTCTCGAAAGAAGTGGTGACGCACAAACTGCGAAACCGGCCGCGAGTTCCGGCTTGTCGGTGAGCGAGTCGTGAGTGTCGGGCGGCATCGAATCCCGCGCGAGCTTGGTCATCACTCCGCCGCTGCGTGTTCACCAAGGTCTCGCCGGTGAGTTTCGATCTGAATCAAGAGGTGAACCAGGGGAGACTGACGGGTGTAGAGCAAACGTCCGGACTGCGGGTTCTTCAAAGTGGACAAATTCGGTGAAGCGGTTGATCATGGATTTGCCGCTGAGGACGCCACAAAAGGGTCAGTCCGCGTTGGTCATCGAAAGAAAGCTTCGGAAAATCTGGGAAATAGCAACAAGCTCCGTCAACTCACGGCTGATAGCACGAGAAGCCCGGCCTGGTCCCCGCCGACCCGATACTGCTTGTATTGATCACCGTCACCTCCTTCTTGGCATTGTCTCCTCCGACGCCTTGCTCCTCGCCTACGCCTCGGGCATGAGCAGCGCGGAGGAACGCGCGCGTGGCGAGGTAGGTGCCGTAGTGGTTGATGTCGAGGGTGCGCTTCCATTCGGATGGGTCCGAGTCGCGGATCGGCACGCACGGCTCGAGGTAACCCGCGTTGTTGATGAGGACTGTAAGGAGGGTGGTGAATGTCAGTTCCTCGTGCGCATGGCGGAGCATCTGCCCCTCTCGAGACCGATTCGGAGCGGGAACACTGCAGACCATCCTGTCCAGTGGGAAACTGCTCACCGTCGAGTTCTCCCGCCGCCTCGAACAGTACGTCGACACTCGCAGGGTCGCACAAGTCTGCCACGTGCACGAGCACTTCGCACTCTCCCTCCTCCGGCGTTCGATGATCCCGCGTCGCCTCTTCAATCTCCTTCTTGACCTCGTCCAACTCGTCCCGACTCCGACTCGTCAAAACAATCTTTTTCGCTCCGGCTTGAGCAAACGCAAGAGCTTCGGCGCGACCGACTCCGCGTCCGGACCCGGTGATCAAGACGGCGAGACCTTGAGCGGCGTGGGCGAGAGCGTGAGCGGGCGAGATGGCGTCGTACATGTCGTGTCGGACTGCCGAGACGAGGGGCGGAGCTGATTTCGGGAGATTGGTCGCCCTGTGAAGAGTCGCATGAAGCACGCATTCGCGAGGGGAAGCAGGAGCATGTCAGCTCGCCGAAGTGGCGACGAGGCAACACTTGAGTTGCGCGATGAAGCAGGTTCCGGAGGAGGTGCCTATCCACTGAGACTGACATGTTTGAAGTATCGGATGCTGGTTCTGGATGCAAAGCGGTGCCAGACAGTGTGTGTAGCGCTGGAGGAAGCTGCGTTTCATCGTGACGCAAATTGCGGCTCGCGGACAAGCTCCGCGCACTCCGCGGCGGCCAGCGCCGGCCCCACTTGCCGTCGGAGGCCGGAGGGACACCCACGTCCAGCCGCGAGTACGAGTACACGCAGAGTACCTGGAACGAACAAGGCTCTGCGCCCTCTGAGACGCGAGTCGGGCGCAACTCTTCGGAACTCGGACCTCGTCGCTTCTCGCCGACGCAGGTGCCGTGCGCCGCTGCATGACGATGAGGATGGCCCGCGGCGAGTCAAGTGTATACGACCTGCAGAGTACACTACGCTTGGACTGACTCGCTCTCGAGTGCCCACAGGCGAATCGGCGTCCCTTGTCGACCGGTTCAACTCGCTGCTCGCTATGCTCCGTCTGCCCGTCCAGCTCCCGTTACTCCGCCTCGCAACGCCCACCCTCTTGCTCACAGTGCTCGAAGCCATCCTCGAGACGCGCATCGTCGACGTCTCCGCCGAGTGGCGCGCCGATGCTGATCCCGCCACGAGGCTCAAGGTGGTTCAGTATCTCCTGCGGGCGATTCACCAGGTCACGCTCGGAATCGCAACCAGGACAGGGCTACTCCCGCCGAGCGAGGCCCAAGTGGACGAGCTTGAACCACGCAAGGTTGTCGACCAAGACGAGCAGTCGCTCGAAGCGGTCCTCGAGGTCTTGCTCTGGATCGCCGACGCCCTCGACATCAAATCGAGGCCGCAGCCGTCTCCTCAACGCCAGCGCGCAGTCCGAGTCTTGAGGTCGTCGCCACCACCTCCAGAGGACCCCGAAGCGTACTCGCGAGCTGCCCCTGGATCGATGCAGGGCAAGCTCTTCTCCCGTCAATCGCAAACACAACCATCACCGCGTCGACTTCGCACGGCCCTATTTGACATGAGCTCGCCCTCGAAACGACACCTCGCAACGACTCACAAGCGACCTCCTTCTGCAGCAGCGTCCGAGCCCGGTCCGGTCCCCCAGCTCGGGAGCTCCGCATCACCTCCTCCTCTACGCTCCGGACCGCCTCGAAGCACTCCCACTCGACGCGATCGCCTCTCCACCGCCACCACCACAAGCTTCCTCGCCGAACTCGCTCGGGCTCGTTCGCCCGCTCAAGCGGCGTCAGCGTCGTCGTCGCACACGTCGATCGAACGAGACACGATCGGCGCCCGGTCTCCGCCCACCTCGCCGAGGAAGAGCATCGTCGAAGTGATGCGCTCGCTCGAGCTGCGCAGGACTGAGCAGGCTCATGCGGCACCTGGCGTCGATCGAAGGCCGAAACGAAGTCCACAGCGGGGAGGTCCCCAGGATCCGGTTCTCCGCAAACCCGCCGAATCAGCGCACCCTTTCACTGCACGCTCAGGAACGAAGCTTCGTTCTGATTTCGCAACATCGTCACCACCGCCACCGCCGTCTTCGTCTTCGTCTTCCTCGACGAGCTCTGCAAGCGGTTTTTCTTCCCGCCCTCCCTCCAATCGGAAAACGGCGCGACGACGCTCGCGGCCTACAGAGGCAGACGGGCGTCCCCCCGACAGCGGCGGATCGACGACGATCGACCCGCTCCCTCCCTGTACTTGTACTTGCACGGTCTCCGAGAACGGGTCGACACCAACTCGCCATCCGCAAGAGCGTTCTCCCTCTGTGCCTTCGGCTTCGCCCCCCTCTCCAGCGCCGCCTACTTCAGCGCAGCCGTCTCGTCATCCACGAGGGCGTTCTCGTTCCGGTTCTGCGACTTGGCCTTCCTCCTCCCCAGCGTCATCCACCCCGACGAACAAACGGACTCCGCCGCCGCACCGGGTACGGGTCTCTCGAATCTCACCAACGAATCGGAGCTCCACCGCAGCTAGTAACACTCCGAACGCACTCGAATCCGGTCTCCTCTCTGTCCATTCCTCGACCGATCTCGAGCTCGACTCGCCTCCGGGCTCAAAACCTCCTGCCCCGTCTGCCGCGCCTTGTACGCCTCCTCCGCTGACTCACCCAACTACCATATCGTATGGTGCGAGCTCCATAACAGACACGACCTCGCCGTATACGCTCCTCTTGCTGGCCCATCGGGATCGGTTGCGAGAGAAATTGAGGATCCTCGAGCGGCGTGAGAGGGATCGCAAGGCGGCAGCGGCGGCGACGGCGAGAGCCGAGCCGCAAACTAAGGCACCCCTGCCTGGCGGGGATCCTGGTATAACGGCCGGGGTAGCTGGGTAGAGACGCGGGGTGAGTTTTATCTTTCGACACGTGAAAAGTGGCTCGGTCGCTTACTGCCGCTGCCTTCGACGGACTCAACCTAATCACAGCTCAGTCCAGTCGCTGCACAATGCATCATGCGCCCATTCCGCAGCAGAAACTCGAGCCGCTACACGCGTGCATTTTTGCGCCGCGGACTCAGCTCGGATCTCGAAATCTGAATTTTCTGCGGCGTGACAACGGGCCCGCTTCTCTCTCTGCTCGCGTTCCCGCCGACATGCAGGAGAGTAGTCGCACTGAACAAGGAGGTGCTGAGCTGATCTGCCATGTTTACTGACGAGGCCCGTGCGCGCTGGTCCGACCCACTTTGGTTCCTCCCCTCTTTCGTTTCGCTCATCACTCTCTCGCTCTCTCTCGCGATCTCTCTCTCTCCCCGTCACAGTCGCCTGTGCTCTCACGCGCGAGCTATGGCAACTCGTCTTTCGCCGCTGTTCCTCCTCGGCTTGCTCTTCGCTTGTTCGCGAATCTTCTTCGCCGCGGCGAGTCCGGTCCGCCCGTCGACGGACCTGTGGGCGGAGGAATCCCTGGACGGGATCGATCCCTCCTCGTTCAGCTCGCTACTGGAAAGCGAGGCCGCCGTGCCGCTGTACAGGCGGTGCAAACAGAAGAAGCGATTCGCGATGACCTTCGACGACGGACCGGTGCGTTACCCGAGTTCTCCTCACCCTTACCTCCCGAGATGGTCTTCCTGAAGGGATCATGCATTCGAGGTTGAGATGGAGTGTTCCAATTCCGGGTAACTGACGGCAACTGGACCTGGATGTCCACCCGCACGAATGTCCCACAGCTCTTCGGCGGACCGACCGCGACCCTGCTCGAGCAGTACGGCGGGAAGGGAACCTACTTCCTCAACGGCTACAACTCGGCCTGCATCTTCGATAAATCGGTAGTGGACGACTTGATTAGACGCTATATAGCTGGCCATGTCATTGGCTCGCACAGTTGGAACCGTGAGTCCGGTTTCTCTCAGCAGAAAACGCATACGATGGCCTGCACAGTCCCTCTGTGAGATATCTGCGCTCGCATACTCATAATCCATCTCGCCCCACAGATGTTGACATCACGACTTTGACGCCCGAGGAGCTGCACTATCAGCTTGACCTCCTCGAGACTGCGCTTTGGAAAATCCTCGGCGTCAAGCCTCGCTTTTTCCGCCCTCCGTTCGGAGAATACGACAACAAGTCACTGAAGGTACTGCAGGAGCGTGGCTACTCTCGTGAGCGGGGAGTGGTGTTTCCGTCGGCCGGGCGGTGACGCGCCATCTGAAACTCATTCCTTCTTCATCCTTTTTACGGATGCAGTGGTCCTTTGGGACTTCGACTCTGAGGATTCGAATGGAGCGACGTCCGAGGACTCGATCGCGAGCTACAAGGACGTGCTCCGGACTTTTCCGACGCCGCACATCGCTTTGAATCACGAGGTGAGCACATTCGCTCCAGAAAAAGGTCTTCGATGAAGAAGGCTTCTGATCCGGATCTCCTTGCTCTGCCTATCACCAGATCGAGGAAAGAACGGTGTGGAACGTCGTTCCAACTGTGGTCCCCCTGATCCATGACGCGGGCTATAAGCTTGTCGACCTGGGGCAATGCCTCGGTATCGAGCCGTACCAGGCGGTGGGAAAGCCAGGTCGGCGCGACAAAACCTGGACCTGCGACGGGACGCCCGGTCCTTGGCAGGTGTGACCTCACGCGGTCTTGTCCTGGACCGACGAGCGCAAGGTCCGGATGAAATCGAAAAGACACCATCCAACTGAATCTCCTTCTCATCCTTCATGAACAATCTTACTGCGTTACAGACCCTCCCTCCGCCTTCATATACATCATTCACTCATCCCCGAGTAGCCATCATTCGCCCGGCTCCTGTGCAACTTCTCGCCATCCACGAGAATGTCCTCTTCACGCGCGAAAAATGGTCTCGTTGATGATTGACGCTGTCCTTGACGGACTGACCCCAGCCACAGCTCACCCCAGTTCCTGCTCAATGAGAAACTGCCCATTGTATGTCACAGAAGGACTCTGGCCGCTTCACACGTGCTTTTTGCTGCTCCGACCGAGCTCGGCCCTCGGAACTCCCTTTCTTTGCAGCGCGATATAAACCCCGGACCCCGTCTCTCTTCCCCACTCAGGTACGAAGCATAGTCGCTCTGAACAAGGACGCTGGCGAGGAAGAGCCAGACCATTGTGCTGTCAGGTGACGGGTCCCGTGGGCCTGAAGTCTTGGTTTCCCCCCTTCTCCCCACGACTGCCGCTCATCATTTCGCTGCTCTCGCTCCCAAACTCTTTCTGTTCTTCGCGCTCGACTGTGCTCTCTCCCAAATCATGGCACCTCCAGCCTCGCTGCTGTTCCTCCTCAGCTTGCTGTGCGCTTGCTCGTGGATCTTTGCTGCGGCGAGTCCGATTCTCCCCGTCTCGAACGCCGACAAGTCGCCGGAGAGGCACGCTTCCTCTTCCGGTTCGCTTTCGACGAGGCAAGCCGCGGTGCCGCTCTACGAGCGCTGCAAGCAGGCGGGGCACTTCGCAATGACGTTTGACGACGGTCCGGTGCGTCGTCGAGTGCCTCGCTCACGGGGATGTCCCTTGTCACAAATCCAAGTCCCCGAAGCCTGCCCGCATTAAAATATCTATGAAGATCGACTGACCGCGACTCGCTCTTGGGCGCCCCACAGTACTTCGGGGGACAGACTGCGACCCTCCTCGAAGAATACGGTGGCAAAGGAACCTACTTCGTCAACGGCAACGACTGGGATTGCATCTACAACCAACGCCGCGCGGACGACTTGATCAGGCGCTACAAAGCTGGCCATGTCGTCGGTGTTCATGGCTGGAGTCGTGAGTCCCGTTCCTTCAGCACGGACACGAGTGCGGGACGCTTTCAATTCTTCCGAACGCTCTAATACCGTGCGCCCGCATCCGCTAGACAGCGACATTACGACTTTGACGTCGGGGGAGCTGCATTATCAGCTCGACCTCATCGAGGCTGCGTTTCGAAAGATTCTCGGCGTTAAACCTCGCTTCTTCCGCCCTGCCTACGGAACGTACGACACCAAATCGCTGAGGATCCTACAGGAGCGTGGCTACTCTGGCAAGTCTAGCATTCTTTTGAAACGACCGCATCAGCAATTTTATCAGGCCGCGACTGACTGTCGTTCGGTCCTACGCAGTCGTCCTTTGGGATTTTGACTCTGAGGACGCGACCGGAGCTACGCCCGACGAGTCAATCGCGAGCTATGAAGACCTGCTCGAGACTTTTCCGACGCCGCATATCGCTTTGAACCACGAGGTGAGTCATTCCTTGGTCCGGAAGAGGACATTGCGGATCTGATTCGGCTATCCTCGGCCTGCCAGACCAAGGAAGGAACCGTGGACTATGTCGTGCCGACGGTGGTCCCTTTGATTCAAGACGCGGGCTACGAGCTTGTCGACTTGGGGCAATGCCTTGGTGTCGAGCCCTACCAGGCAGTCGGAGCGCCAAGTCGGCGCGACGCTACGTGGACCTGCAACGGCACGCCAGCTCGAGCTGGTGGCCAAGCGTGACCGAACCGCACAGCACAAGCAGTCAAAGACATTGTTCCGGTCATTTTCCCTTCACGAGTACCATACTGCGTTACAGACCCTTTCCGTTCATGAACACCATCCCGTCTCGAGTAGCCTTCGTATTATCTTTCGTTCACGAATTTACGCGCAATTGTTGCGGCTCTGCCCCGCCCTCTCGCCCCTCACAGTCGCGCACTGTTCTTGCCCTGGCGAGCATTGATGCGCCGACCGCGCTGCAAGACTGGCTCGATGTATTCGCTGTACAAGCGTTTCTGATCCGCCGCTTCGCCGATGTTGAGCTTCTCATCAGCTTTCGCCTTTGCGAGCATGCGTTCGTAAACGGCACCGTCACGAGCGACCTGTAGAGCGAACGTCGATCAGTCCGTTGTTGGAAACTTAGGAACGTGCGCGTGAAAGATGAGCTTACGACCGAGTCGAGCTCCCAGTCCGAGAAGCCGAACGCGTCGGTCAAACCGACCAGTTCGGGGAGGAGCACTCTCGCCTGCTTGTCGAGCGCATCGCGCAGTACCTCGAGTGCGGGGGTACCCTCGGCGCGCGATTTTGCGGACGACGGGGCAAACGAAGGAGGTGGTGGCGAAGCGATGATGCCGAGTTCGAGCAGTGCCGGGACCGCCTTTTGGACGCGGTGGAGGAGGAACTGCACCATGGGCGCGGAAAAGGGTTAGCAATGTCCAGATAGTAGAGGAACGGAACCAACCCGGGAGTCAGCATAAGACTGACGAAAGTGACAACCTGCTTGAGCACCTGCTGCTCGTTCGATCCCGCTCCACGAGCGAGCGACCCTCCCTCGGCCAAAGCGTCCACCATCACTTTTGCCAAAAAGGCTTCGACGACCGCCTCGCTCAAAGCGACACACTCCCAACTCAAGTCGCCAAACTTTTTCCCGCCTTGCGGTTCCATCATCTTGGCGACGCGCGCGACGGTCAACGCGGCTCGGAGGGAAAGCAACCGCTGCAAGAGGAAGTGGTCCTGCCATCCGTCGAGCGAGGAGGGGAGTTGAAGAGGGAGTGTGGGTGGCGGTACGAGGGTGGCGAGGTAGGCCGAGGATGGCGTGAGTCGAGAGAGCGCTTCGCGAGGGGCCTTTGCCGTGACCAGGTTCGTGAACGCCTTGAGTGCAGAACGAGCGACTTGCAAGTTCAAGATGCTGCGGGTCGTGGAGTAGTTAGCTTCGAACATGATGCTGAGCGGAAATTATGGCTCGGTAGGACCACCCACAAATTGTCACCTTCGTAAGTCGTACTCGGCAATTCGGTCGCGTAGATCCTTCCGATCCCAGTCGAAGCGAGGAACCCGTGACCGCCCATGGCGCGACGGACCGTCTCGACGCCCTCGACCACGTTCGACGAGACGTACGTCTTGAGTCCGGACGAGATGGCGTGCGTCTCGGCGAGGAGGGTCGTCTCGCCCGAGGCGAGCTGAGTCGACATGGTCCGGTACAGCGTGGCCTATCTCGCAGGGAAGCAAGAGAGAGACGAGCCAAAGTGAGGTCAGCTCTTCTCCGGCGGTCTTTGCGACAGGTTACGAGAGGGAGAGAGAGCACAGAGGAAAACTGACCATTTCCTTTCCCGCCGAAATGAACACGTAGGCGTTCACGATCTGCGGAATGACCCGCATGTAGACCGAAGGGTACTTGATGACTTGTTGCTCGCGCGGACCACCACCACCACCAGAAGCGGAAGAAGCTTCCGGATCCGCGAACTGGCGACGCATGTGCAAATAGCGCGTCGAGATGGTCGTCGCTATTTTTTCGAACGTAAAGGAGGGGGGCAAGGACAGAGTTAGTGCGCCTGGCTGACTGGAACAGACAGATGAAATCCTATCTCCGCTGCATCACCTCGAGCCAGTTGCCACGCCAAACTTCCAATCATCTGCGCTCGGATGTAGACCATCCCTCCGAACGACAACTTGCTGTGCGGCGGCTGAACGTACTTGGCGCCTCCCCCGTCCTCGCTCGGCTCAACCCTCGCAAAGCGCGAGAGCATGTTCTGGCGCGGGACGCGTACGCGGTCGAAGCGAGCCCAGCCGTTGTCAACACCGGCCATCGCACCGTGCACTTTCGGGCCAATCTCGCCCGCCTCGATGCCGGGCATGAGTTTGTGATCGTCGATCGAGCGCACTGCAGCGGCGGCATACTTAGTTCTCGTGAAATCGGACTGCAAACGTCGCTAGGAACCCGAGGAAAACAAACGCACGCTGGACGATAAAGAGATGCGGACCCTTGTCTTGACCGTTCAGGATCAATCGGGCCTGGACAACTCCGTGCGTCGACATGAGGCCGAGAGCTCCGATCCACCTGCATCTCTCCCGACAACGTAAGCTCTCCGGGGTGATATACAAACAAGGGCTGAGAGGCGGACGACTGACCACTTTGTCGCGCTGATCGGGCCCGAATGGAGCACAAACTCGTCTTGTTCGGCATCGTACGTCGCCGTCGTCTCGAGGTGCTGAACGTTTGACCCGTGTCCGAGTTCAGTCTGGAGGTAGCAGCCGAGGATCTCGTGACTGTAACATTTCGGGAGCCACTCTCGCTGCTGCTCGTCCGACCCTTGCGACTCGATCACGGGCGTGAAGGCAATCTCGTGCAAGTTGAGCCCGATCGGTTCGTCGACGAGCGAGAGCGCCGCGGCGTACTCTTCGGCGTTCCAATTGTTCTCATCGACGACGGCGAACAAGTCCCTCGTCAGCCGGAACCCGCGCTCGAGCTGTTGCGCCCGCGAGAGGTAGGGTCTCGGAGTCTTGTCGAAGCGGGGGTCGGAGGCGAGGACGTTGGCGACGCGGCGGCGGAGAGTTTGGTCGCGCGATCCGGCCGAGAGGAGGTGGGTGAGGGCGTCTGGGTCGAAGGAAGCTTGCTGCCTCGCGGCCTGGACGTCTAGCGTGGTTTGAGCGGTAGCGGTAGCCATTGACTGGGCAGGCGTAATGAAGCAGCGAGGCAAGAGGGAAGCCAAGCGAGGTGCAAGCCTCGATTCAATTCTCGCAGGTGGGGAAGTGGTCGGCGACTCTGGAGAGCCGGCATCGAGCCGAGCGGAGCCAGCCAGTGCACGAGAGTAATGCAGAGCAGCTACAGGCCAGCAGCGTGCTGCCCGTCCGGGCATACCCGGCGTTGCGGGGGGCACTCACCGGTGCACCTTGCGAGAGCTGCTCGATGCAACAAGCTCGAGGCGCACAGGAGAGGGGGCTCGAAGCGGGAGCAGGGTCGGGCGGTGGGTGTGCTGACTGCACATGTTCGAATGTCTCGCCCGGTGTCAAAGGAATGAGCAGTCGTGGAGAGGAAGCGAGACGGAGAAAATCTTGTCCGCTGGCCGTCGAAGCTGGGCTGCGACTCGAACTCACTCTACACCGCGACCAACTATACGCATACAATCACCGGGATGTCTTCGCTCTTTGGAAACCGCGCTGGCGCAGTCAGCAGCCCGTCCGACTCGGCTGCCAAGGCGCAGCAGATCAAGCAGGAAGTCGCTCAGCAACTCGGTACGCTCCCCGTCTCTCTCTACGCCTGCGGACGCCGAGTACTGACTGAATGCACACACAGCCCTCGCGAATGCTCAGGAACTCATCAACGTGCGCCCTTCTTCTGGCCGATGCTGTGTTCCCGAGATCCCCTCTAACCCTCCTGGTGTTTGCCCCCTCGAGTAGAAGATGAACGACAAGTGGTGCGTGTACCTTTGTACTGCATGGCAACAGCACTCAAAAACAAGTCATCTCACCAGTCTCTCTTGACCGCCCGCAGCTTTGTCCGGTGCATTACCAAGCCGGGCACTTCCCTCACTCCCAACGACGAGGCGTGCCTCATGCGGTGTACTGACCGCTTCCTCGAGGTGCGCATCAAGAGTCCCAGCTGCTCAAGGAGAAGGGAGGCAAAGCTGACCCCCGCTCCCTCGACGACCATCTCAGGCCTTCAACCTCATCTCGGCCAAGTACGTCCAGCGCGTGCAAGCCGAACGCGAGAGTGCAGCTGCCGGCGGCAACCTCCTCCCGCAATGAGCTCCTTACCCGGCCTGCCCTCCCCGTTGTACGAGTTTTGACCTCGTGCGCGTGGACAGAGGCATGACCGAATCTTGTACATTGCATCCTCCTCGCAACGCATGTAGTATTCAATCGATCCCCGTCACTCGCAACCTTTCCCACTCCTCTCTCGACGACCGGAGCCACCCGAAGCTGAGCGCCGAACAGAACAGGAAGACAGACAACATTTCAACCGGGCATGGGAAACGAAACAAAAGTCTAGATACGGAGGATGATGTGGCTGCTGCTAATTCTCAAAAGTCCCGAAGTTTCGCATACTGCGTCGGCGCAAACTTGCCCTTGAGGTACTTGATGATCCACAACGGCGCGGCCGAGATGGCGACGATGAGCGAAACCTTCCAGACGAACTGCGGCGTCAACACGAACGCGAGGTCTACCGGCGCCGCCGCCGAACCGTAGAGTCAGCATCTCCTCGTGATAAGATTGGCTCGACACGCGCGAGAGAGAGAGAGGCAGAGGGGAAAACGCGCACCAAAGTACTCTGGCAGGAAGAGGATGCTGACGACGTAGAGGGCGAGGGTGATGACCTCACTGACGACCATGAGCATATGCCACGTCGTAATCTCGACCGCGACCATGATCAACTCGTTCAGGACCAGCGCCGAGAACGAGATCGAGACAATGTTGAGAAACTCGTTCTCGAACAGGACCAGCGACGCGAGCATGATGGCGCCGCCTGAGAGAGAGAGTGTGTGTGTGGCCCGAGGTCAGCCATACGGGGCGCGCGCGTGAGAAACTCAGACCACACACCTTGATAGAGCGAAATCATGAGCCAGGTGAAAAAAGTCTTGTACGACAGGTTCCGTCCCTGCGGGGGCAGATCCAGGACAGTATCCTTTCAGATTCAGCAAACCGAGCGCAAAAAAAAAAGAAAAAAACCGGCGGCGGCGGGGGCGGATATGACATACCTTGGTGAGCTCCTTGTACAGCTCGGGGTACAAAAGTGCCACGTCTTCGTTGACGTCGCGGTCGAGGACGAGCGAGAAGACGGGCGCCATCGTGTACAGCGTGGCGTACCCGACCATCAACCAGCCCTGGTAGATCGCGATGGGCGAGCTAGTGCAAGCAACAGGTCATCGCAAGCCCCGTCAGCATCTGATTCTGATAGCGAGGAGGGCATTGCGTCAGGACGCTTACAAGTAAAATACGGAGGAGAAGACAGCTGTTGTAGGGGAAGCAGAAGCAACACCGTCGTCAGCTCTCATCCCGTTTCCACGAGCGAGCGAGAATCGCCGCGAACGCAGCGCGCGCACCTTGGATGACCGAGATGATGAGACCGCGATGGATGACAAACTGCGCGAGCTTGGCACTCCGCTTGTACGAGTTGCGCCCGTGCCAGACCAGGAGCTTGGTGAGGTAGCTGAACTGATTGATGGAGAAATCGGCGGCGAGAGAGGCTTGACGACCCTCCTTGCCGACGATGCCGACGCCTGTGAGCTGGTCGTGTCAGGATCGAGTCGGCAGGAAAAGAAGAAGGCATCTCAAGCATAACGATCACGAGCAGGGCGGAACGGCACGTACCGACATCGGCGGCCTGAATCATCGAGACATCGTTACCTCCATCCCCGATACAGCACACTCGCTTCTTGGTATGAGCGCGGATCAGGCGGGCGACGTCGGCTTTTTGCGTTGGCGAACAACGGCATGCGACGACGGCCGAGAGCTGGGTCGAAAGCTCGATGAAGTCTTGGCGGAAGTGCTCGATGCAGAGCTGCGGGCGCGTATATACTTTCTCGCATCAGACGCTTTCCATACCACTGGAAGGCTAGCACACCGAACGCACTTGTAGGGACTCTCCGTCGATGACGAGGCAGCAGCCGAGCTTGGTCTGCAAGAACTCGAGTTCATCGCGAGCTTGTTCAGGCGACTTGACTGCATCTCACCGGGTCCTCATCAGTTTCGCCCGATCGCACAATCCCTTCACGAAAGCCGAGACGACTCACGCTTCGCAATCTGATGAATATACTGCCCGCGACTGACAAGCTTGGTCGAGATGGCGATGCAAGTCGCCGTCTCGATCTTGTCGCCCGTGAGCATCCAGATCTTGATCCCAGCATTCCGCAACAGCTCGATCGTCATCTTGACATCTTCCTGAAGCTTGTCCTCCACGCCAGTAACCCCGAGCAATTCGAGTTCGACTTCGAGGTGCTGCGAGATGACGTTGGCGGCGGCGGCATTCCGATCGCCGAGGCTGACGCGCGCGTCTCGGTACGCCTCCTCGAATGCCTTCCAGGCTTCCTCGGTCAGTCGTCTCCGCGCCATGACGAGCGTCCGTAGGCCTTCTCGAGCCATGTTCCCGCACTCTTCCTCGAGCCAGTCATTGTAGGCGACGATTCGCGCCATGACCACGTCGGCGCCCTTCTGGTAGAATGTGATCTCGCCGTTCTGGCGATCGCGCACGACAATACCCATCCGCTTCGACTCGGACGTGAAGGGGAAAATGTCGAGGACATCGTAAGACAAGACCGCACCGGCGGCCGTCCGGAGCGACATCGACGTTCGGTCACGCTCGACGAGCGTAAGTCCGACCGACTCGGTGAACCGAACGATGGCGACCTCGTCCGGGGAGGAAGCTTGATATGTGACCGTCCCGTCCGTCTCATCGATGACCGGAGTAACCTGCATCGGAAGCGGAAGGTCAGCCTTTTGAGCGGACATGAGTGTACGAGCTCTGAGCACCGCACGTTGTGGCATAAACCGAGAGCAAGGATGACATCCTTGACACGCGAGCTCATGTCTCGTCTGCCGCGACTTGCTAGCGCCACACCGGTCGATAGGTTCGGAGCAGCTGAGGAGAGCACGGGTCAGCGGAACGTGAGCGCAATTCGAGAGTATTCCAACGACTTACGCAGGTGCTTCTCCTCGCCCATCGCTACCGCAAGCTGGTGCGCCACCTCATCCATCGAGTCCACTCCATACGACAGCGTGCCGAGGTGCAGCTTTTTCATCTCCATTTCTGTCCAGGAGAACGAACGGTGAGCCCAAATCAGGTACACATCGCCATCGAACCTCTGTCGGACTCACCATTCTGCGTGAGGGTTCCGGTCTTGTCGCTGAGGAGGTACTCGATCCGGCCGAGCTCTTCAGGCAAGGTGGACGTGCGGACGATCGTTTCCGGAATCTCGTTGTCGTGCATGATCTGGTGAGCATACACCGTCTTGCCCATGTCGAGATTGACGCGCAGGCTGTCCGAGGTGAATCAGCGACCGCATTTCCTGCCCCTATAAGAAGGGGAAGGGGAAGCAAAAACTCACGAGATCGGAATGATACTGGAGAACAAGATCAAGAACCGGAACACGTAGACCCACCAATGTCCCCTGAAGCCGTTCAGAGCGACAAGGACCACCGACAGGACGAAAGTGACGGCGCACAGAATCTTGGCGAGCCTGTTGATCTCGTGATCGAGCAAGCCGACTTTGGTCTCGGGCTGACTCGTGTTCATGACGGCTCGGGTTTCCCGTCCAGTGTAGACGATAACACCGACTGCACTACCGGCAGCGAGGACCGTGTTGGCCCAGAGCATGTTCTCGGCGGTCAAGGGCTCGACCACCTCGCCGCCACCTCGCGTGTCCTCCGCCTCGCTACCAACGTCGGCCCCCTCCTCCTCGACGTGGTTCGGTTTCGGCCAGCTGCGCAACGTGATATTACCGACAAAGGTATGGATATCTTTCGTAGGCGGGTCCGCATACGCTTCTCCCACGACCTGCAAGAGGTCCGCGTCGGAAGCGAGCGCCTGCGTCTTCTCGACCGCGACTCGGAGTTTCCAGTCCGTCTCGCCGTCGAGTTGGTCGGTACGTACGAAGCACGTGCCTGAGGGATCTGACGTCCGGAGGAGCAGGATATCGGCGGGGACGCGGTCGTTCTTCTCGAGGTGGACGAGATCGCCCACTCGGAGCTGGGAAGACGGAGTCGGCTTGAAGGGGGCGGAAGCCGGATTGGAAGAGGAGGCATGATGAGAATGAGGGGATGGAGCGGCAGAGGAGGTGAGGAGGCTGTAGCGGGCCGAGTTGGCGTTGCGGTCTCGGAGGTAGCGGATGTAGTCGTCGTACGCCTCCTTGCCGATCGTGACGGCCAGTACGAAGGCGAGCGGCACAATGTAGGTCGCCAGAAAGCCTGATGGAAGTAACGGTCAGCTCGAGTCTGCGCGAGACGCAGTGGGGGAACCTGCAACCGACGAACCGATGCGGAGTGCCGGGACAAACTGCGACAAGGCGACCAGCAGGAAGTAGAGGTTGTAGAAGAACTTGAACTGCTCGTACAGGACGAGGGGGAGGAAGGTGACGAGGTTGTACTTTTGGTTCTTGACAATGTTGGGCGGATGGGGCGACTTTTTCCGTTGAGAAGGCGTCTCGTTCAGGACGATCGTGCGTGGTTTTGACGAAGGCGGAGCAGAGAGCGCAAAGAGTCGCTTGAGGGAGAAGGGTTTCTTCTTCTTCGGCGGCTGGCCAAGCAGTCCATTCGTTTGTCCGTCCTGTGCACGGTCTCCGGACGTCAGCTCCAACCGGCGTAGTTCTCGCCACACTTGGAACGCACCCGATCACTGCCACCGGAGGCTAGCAGACCAATCTCTTCTTCCTCGACCTCGAGTCCGGTTCTCCAGCCTTCATCGTAGTCTCCGTCACTCTCGCCTCGACCACCGAGTCCGACCGGAATGACCGCCGCAGCCTCGTCCTCTCTCCGACTGCGAGGTGTCCGCCTCGGGAACCCACGCGCGTGGTTCGCACCTCGCGACGACAAGTCCACCGGCCGTGCACTCGCAGCAGACGAGCTGCCGGCGACGCCTCCGAGGAGCGAGTCTGCTTCGCTCTGCGCGTCGCCTCCGTCCGTGACCGATTTCGCGGTCCCGTTGCTGCTCTCGGGATAGGCGTAGCCCACCCGCGCCGCTCCTCGCGGTGCTGTCGATCGAGATGCAGTGGAGCTTGCTGTTCCCGCCGTCGTGGTAGTTCCCGTTCTGGCGGAAGAGCTGCCCCCGCCGCGCAGACTGGCGGTACTCCTGAACTGTCGGAGTGCGTTCGACTGCCGGTGGCTGGCGCTGTCTCGGGGCACAAACCCGCTTGCCGAGAGTCCTTCCGTTCCGTTGTCCCGTCCCGCTCGACTGTTTGCGTTCAATGCCGGGCTCATCCCTCCGCCAGGTCTGCGTGCCGAGCCGAGTCGGAGCAGAGGAACGTCGGTCCCGTTGGACGGCGACGGCGGGTTGGACGGCGACGGCGGAGCGGTCGAGGCGGCAGACAACGGCTCCAAGATGGGTGCCTGAGTTGGTCGAGCGGTCTCAGCAGGGTGCAGCGTCGTTGAAGGCGGGTTCCCTTGGTCGACGAGCTGGTGGGGAGAAGTAGGAGTCCGATCTGTAGGTGCAGGCAGTGGCCGGCTGGGGGACATAGAAGGCCGCTCAGCCCCTCTCACTGTGCAAGCTGATCGAGCCGCTTTGTACTGCGGAGCAGGGAGAGCGGTGACGAGCAGATCGAGAAATCCAGAAGTTGCACCGCCTCTTTTCTCTCTCAGATCATAGCAAAGGCATATGCGGACTCAAAATGGTACAATCTAGGTTTGCAGCACTGCACAGTCGATGTAGCCGCCGACTGAGGAAGGGGAATCTACTCGTCGAAAGGCTTAACGTCGTGCATCTTGGTCGCGACCGGAGTCTCGACCGCCTCGGTCCCGTAAGGCGGGTCCATGCGGTACATCTTGGTCTGCAAGGGGAGGGGCACACCGTCAGTACAAGGTAGGTTCCGTACCAGAACAAGAGCGCAAGGAAAGAGAAGACTAAAACGCACCCTGACGGGGATGTCGTAGCCTTTGGTTCCCTCGCTCTTCATGACCGACTCGACCGGCTCCTTCGGCGCCACCTCGGGCAAACCGACCCGCTTCGTCGCAGCCCCCTTCTTGGCCTGCGCCGCCGCGTCCTTGTCCTTGGCCGGGGTCTTGCCACCCGCCTTCTTGCCACCACCACCGACAGCAGCCTTCTCCTTCTCGCCGCCACCCGGGACTTGGTACTTGAGCGCGATCGAGGACGCCTTGCCGTCCGGGATCAGGATCAATTCGGCGGGTTGGTCCGGCTGGGAAGGGTCGAACGCCTTGTCGACGATGTAGAAGCCCTTGCGCTCGAACTGGATGATGCTTCCCGCCGGCAACGAGCGGACGTTGTGGTCGGCGATGGCCGCAGTCCTGTGCGTTTGAGATACGAAAGGCGGACAACGATCAGTAGCAGACCGACCCAAATAGCACAGCGATCGTCAGGCCGAGGAGACAGGCCGCGCTCTCAAAAAAAAAAAAAAACGCACCGGAACTCGGTCTTGGGGTTGAGCAATTCCTCGACCTTGTCATCCTCCTCGAGCTTCTTCTTCGTAATGAGGTAATCGTAGTCGAGCAACGTGACCGGCGTCACCTCGGACGGCGCCGCGATCCACGTCACCTTCTTCTTGGTCTTTTTGAAGTCGCCGGCGAGGTGCAGTTCCATCTCGAGCGATTCGACCGGTCCTCCGTCGGCGCCGGCGCGCGAGATCTTGCGCACGATCGCGTTGCCCCAGTCCATCAGGGTGATCTGCACACGGGGATGGGTGCAATACGCACTTCGCGATCAGCAACGGGCTCACCCTCCACATAGCTCGCACACCCGGCTCAGAGCTGAGCCAAAAAGGCGAGCACGAGGGAAAAAGGGAGGGCCCTCGCAGCCGAGAACGCACCTCCTCGTCCGGGTTGAAAGTCGCCGCATCGGCCTGCTCGACAAAGATCTCGTCGGCATAGTAGGTCGTCTTGGTCCCGACGTCGGGGTTCTTCTTGTGCTTGAGCACCTCCTTCGATTCGAGTTGGCCAGGAGCGGGCTTGCCTTCGCCGCCGATGATCTTGACGCGGACGCTGGGTTGACACGCACACATGACAGAGAGGGAGGTTGTGTGGTCAGTTCAGGATCCCCCCGCCCCAAATCTCGATGGTCCGTCAGAGTTCCCAAAAACCGAACCCAAAACTCACAGTCCCTCCTTGTCGAGCGCGACAAACCTCGGCGCGACGGGGTCGATCACCTTCTTGTTCGTGTTCCAGATGCTGTCCCACTCCAAGTTCAAAAAGGCCTGCGACGGCCCTTGCTGGAGCATGAACTGCGTGATCGCTTCGACCGTCATGCCGCGTCGGCGGATTCCTGCGCGCGACATTGCGTACTCTCGGGTCAGTCTAGTCTCCTCATCGCGTTGACGCACGACGACCGGCGGGAATCGGGGGGTCGGAAGAAAACTCACCTCGCACAGTCGGGAACCTCGGGTCGTCCCACCCCGAGACATGCCCCTCCTCGACAAACCACTTCAGCTTGCGCTTGCTCAACAACGTATACACAAACGCCAACCTCCCAAAGTCCCACACCTCGACCTTTCTCGATTTGGTCGCATCGAGCATCCACTGATACTGCGGGTTCCGGTCCCGGTACTCGTTCGTCCTCAGCGCGTGCGTGACCCCCTCGAGGGCATCAACAACCGGGCACGCGAAATCATAAGTCGGATAGATCTTGTACCGCGTTCCGGTCCGGTGGTGCGGGAGGTCGTTGACGCGGTAAATGACGGGGTCGCGGAGGGCCTTGTTCGGATCGTCGATCGACATCTTGGCGCGGAGGCACCACCGCTTGCCCTCGGTGGAACCGGTCGCCATCTCGGCGAAACGCGCGAGCGATTCTTCCGGCGAGAGGTTGCGGCGGGCCGAAGCGACGCCGTTCATGCGCTCGTCGCGCATCTGAGGGGGCGCGGCGTTAAAAACACATCCCATGTTAGTATTATCCCCGGCAGGACATTTTTTTTGGCTGCCAATCGTGAGCAGCAGCGGCGGCAGCAGTCGGGTGCCCGCCACTACCTCTCACGCCACCAAACAAGACGTCCCCGACAAGAAGAAGAGCTCGCTCTGCGCACAGAACACGCACCTTTTCCTGCTCCGTGTCGTCGGCATAGGCCTTGCCGTCCTTGATCAACTGTACGGCCATCTGCTGGAGGGTGTCAAAGTAGTCGGACGTGTACGAAGTCGCGTCGGCCTTGATCCCGAGGAGGGCGAGGTCCTCGATGATGGATTGCTCAAACTCGGCCTGCATACACGCGAAAGAGAGGGGGGAGGGGGAGATCAGTACCGGGTCAGATTGGAGTTCTTTCCTACGTCAGAGAGAGAGAAAGCGGTACCTTTTCCTTGCTCGGGTTGGTGTCGTCGAAGCGGACGAGGAATTTCCCGTCGTACATGCGCGCAAAGTACTGGTTCAAAACAGCAGCCTGTGTGCTCTCTGTCCGAGTCAGCCTCCTCAAGAAGATTCGCCATTGTGCAGTCTCGGAGGGTGTGGGTGCTCGCCTTTGCGTGACCGATGTGGAGGTAGCCCGAGGGCTCTGGGGGCAAGCGGGTGACGACGTGACCCTTGACGGCGTTGGGGAGTCCCAACTCGAAAGTGGCGTTGGCCTTGGCGCCGCCCTCTCCCGCATCTGCGTCGCCCTTGCCCTTGCCCTTGCCCTTGCCCTCGGCAGCCGGAGCCTTGAGTTTGGACTGGGCCGTAACGTCGGCGATGGCCTTGACGACTTGAGGCCTCGTGAGGAGGTAGTTGTACCACCTCTGAGTGTGCGGGGCCTTGGTGAGCAACCCGAGGGCGATGACATTGTTCTTGAGTGCGCCAAAGAGGGCGTAATCTCCGAGGGTGGGTTCGGTCGACCCGGTCGCGACGAACGGGCGGAGGGTCAAAGTGCGTTCGACGAGTTGGAGGAAGCTCGTCGCAGTTTGGAACGTGGGCGGGAAGGGCGGGATTTGGAGGATCAAGCTGTGGATCTCGGTCGACTGCTTCTGAGAAGTGCCGACGAGGCCGTGGTCGGCAAAGGCGTCCCCGAGGGCCTTGTAGCAATCGACGAGGCCATAGACGGTGGCCTTGTCGGTGGCCACGCTGCAGTTTGCGTCCTTCTGGTCCAAGGCGTGGACGTACTCGAGAGTGAGCGAGGCGGGAGGGAGAGAGAGGCACGCCGCGACCAAGCCGATCGGCTGCGGCGACGACTTGGCGATCACGCGCACAGTCACCCGGGACATCCTAGGACTCTTCGGTCTCTCGCTAGACTCTGGAGCGGGAACAACGAGGTGAAGACGAGAGAGAGCGAAAGAGCTGAACTTTCGAGTTGCGACTCGACTCTCGGACTTGTTGCATACACAGCGATCCGCTACAGGGACAGAGGGATGCAGTCTCGCACTCAGCTGCTCACGCCGTCCGCGCTCCGCCTCGACTCGCGGTTACCGCTCGAACTGCGCTCCCTCTCGTTCGAAATCCTCCCGTCTCCCCCTTCAACCTCGTCTATAGGGGGACGGGGAGGGGGAGGACCACCAGCCCACGCAGACGGCTACGCACTCGCTTCCCACGGTCTCACTACCGTCGCCAGCTCTGTGTTCGGGCCCCGAGAGGCCCAGAGAACCGGTCCCTGGAGTGGTGGAGCAGGAGCAGGGACAGGCGCAGGAGGAGGAGGAGGCGCAACGGCAGGAGGGGCTCAGAAGGGCGACAAGGCTCAGGTCAACGTCGAGGTCGGGATCGCAGCGTGGGCAGAACGAGTAGGCCAAGGCGCAGCAACCGAAGGCGGCGTCAGGAGAGCCGGCAAAGACAGGTCAGTCGGTCCCCACTCGTTCTATCACACCCTTGGACGCATTCGACTGAACGAGTAATGTCCACGCGCTCGCACAGGCGGACGATCGAGATCGCGGCGGCCGTCAAAAACACGTTCGAACCCGTCTTGCTCTTGCACCTCTACCCGCGCAGCTCGATCGACATCTACCTCCAGATCCTCGAAAACGACGGATGTGAGTTCGTTGACACTGCTTGTTCCTCTCCGAGACTCCGAGATTGTTTGCTCTCTTGCCACGAGACGGAGGCGGCGCACGGGTTCCAAAGAAAAGGTCCTCCGGGGGGGGCGACGACCAGCCGGATCCCTCGCTTCTGCGGAAATCCGAGCACGCAGAGCTTGTGGATCGTAGACGCACAAAACGAGAGAGAGAGAGAGAGAGAGAGGCTGACTTGTTTTCTCCGGTCCCGTCAACCCCGTTTTGCCCCTCCGTGTGACCGCCATGCAGCCCTCCTGCAAGCGTGCATCAACGCGACCTCTCTCGCCCTGATCTCTGCCGGTCTCCCCCTCTCCGACTATGTCTGCTCCCTCACCCTCGCCTCGTACCCTTCCCTCCCTCCCTCCGGCCCCCCTCAAATCCCCCCCTTTGAACTCGTCTCCCCCCCGGTGGCTCATACCAATTCGTCCGACCCGACCGCCATGACCAACAGCGGTTCGACCACTTTACTCGACCTCGTACAGGCAGAGGAGCAGGCCCTCCCCGCTTTGACGGTCGGGGTGTTGCCTCGGAGTGGCAAAGTCACGCTGGTCAACCTCGAGACTCGAGTTGGAGTCGGGAGGTTTGAAGAGATGCTGAGATGGGGAGTCGAGGGGGCGAAAGTGGTCCAAGGGGCGATGGAAGAAGCTGTGAGGGATTGGGCGGACGGGTTGGCGAGACCGCGAAAAGAGTTGGGCAACTTGTTCCCCGGGTTGGGATCGGGTGGCGCAGGAGGAGGAGGTGGAGGAGGGGTCGACGACGACGAGATGGACTTGTAGTCGAGGCGGGGTCGGCGCATACCATTTGGTCCCTCGCCCGTTTGCGTGTATGGGGCGAGAGTACACGATAGGCTAGAGTCTGGCAGCAGTCGCCCAGTCTGGGTCGCGGTTCAGAAAGCACGTGAAAGTGCTCGGACGGTGGTGCCTTCCTTCCCCTCTCTCTCTCTCTTCACAACGTAAGGCGACTCGCGCGCGCGCTTGAATGTGAGTTACTGCTTGACACACCAGAGCCACAGTCGCTCCCACGCTCTCCGTATCTTGACCAAGACCCGCCGACCCGAGATGCCGTCTCCTCGTCGTCGTCCCGCTCCTCCGGGTCGACGCCCTCATCAAAAGCGCCGCAGTTCTTGGTACAGCCATACGCGGATCCTATTCGAATGGATCAACCTGGCCTTGTGCAGCACCCTCGCGTTGGCGTGCACGGCGAGTCTGCCCCTCATCGTGATCGCCTCCCTCGTGAGTCGCACTGCTCGCTTATAGGTCACACCCGGTCGAGCCGTGGTGGTCTACAACTACCGGGAAGGATCGTGGTGAGCTGCGACGATTGTGATTCACTGGAGCTCTGTCATCGTGTCCCGCCAGCTGCCGTTTGTCGGATTCGTCGCTGTCCCCGCTCTAGTCGCGGTCGCGACCTGCCTCTGTGAGCCGACGTTCCACCTTGCAACCTACAGCACCTTACTTTTCCGCTGAACATTTCCCATCTCCGGCAGTCCTGCTCGTCCCCGCTACACTCCGCCTCGCTTTCGGCGACACCAACACCGTCGCGCCCCTCCCGATCCGCCTCTTCCACCCTCTACAGAATTTGCGCCTCCTCGTGACGACGTGCCGCACCCTGCTCGACATCAAGCAAAGCGGTCTCATCACTTTATACCTCCAAAGCCTGTCGAACCGGCTCTTGCACGTTGGCGGCGGCGATGGGCCCTCGGTCCGCTTCAATCGGTTTGAGCAGCGGCGGTGGGGGGAGGAGGACCAGATTCGACGCGGGATCGTTTACGTGTCGGCGAACGTCGAGCTCGGCTTACCCGCCAAGCGACTCGATATTTACCTACCCCGTCAGAGTAGCAATGCCGACGATGACGACGAGCTGGACAAGGAGAACCGGCCGCCCGTTCCCGTCGTGATCCTCCTCGGGTTCGCATCCTACCGCCTCGCAGCCGACACTCAGTCCTTCCCGATCCCCAACCTCGCCCATCAAACTCAATCATCCCTCGGAGGAGGGGTCGGCGTCGTAGTCCCTTCCCTGACCGCTTTCACCTCGTCGTCGGACGGCGAAAATGAGACGACGATCGAGCGCATGGTCGGGGAGACGAGGGAATGCATCAAGTGGGTGGGAGAGAACATTGCGCGTTACGGTGGAGATGCGGGCAAAGTCTGGGTGATGGGGTACGGGGCCGGGGCGCACATCGCTTCGGTACGTCGTGCAGTCTTCACTCACGGGCATGTCTGACTCGTGCGTGCACTTCCTCCCGCGCGTGCACGGGTACTGACTTGAGGTCTATGTCGGTCACGACGTACAGCTCACGCTGGTCCAATCTGCCGTCGTCGCCTCCCGAGAGGCGTACCTCTCTCAAGAAGCGGCGATCCGAGCCCGTCTCGCACAGCAAGAAGGGCTCGTCTCGGTCGACGCCGAGAGCGTCGCTTCCCCTTGGCTGGAGTTCGCTGCGCCGGCTGACTCTGAATCTGCGCTTCGAGCACCACCAGCCGAGAAGCGGCGCCAACGCGAACGGAGCGAGACTGACTCGTCGAGTGACAAGGCGACAGAGGCAGAGCCAGACGAGGCAGACGAAGATGGAGATGAAGAAGATGAGATTGAACGCTTGTTGCGACGGGGCAGGTCGACGCGCCGATTCGGGACGCCATCAGTACTGCTCGGCGAACAGCAACAACAGCAGCAGCAACACCATCACCGTCGTCAAGACTCATGGTTGGACGTTGCCGTTCCCGCGCATGAGCACATCCCGCTTGCACCGATCCCGCTCGACTACCAGCCTACCATACCCACCCGCGCAGTCAAGTCGAGGAGCGGGGATTCGGACACCTTGGACGAAGAAGGAGACGAGATTGAGATTTCGGACGGGGTCCGGTCCTGTCGACTCTTTACGCTCGCCTCGCTCGAGGAGGAGGAGGAGGAGGATGTCGTCTACGACCCAGTCGGAGCGGCGGCGAACGAGCAGTTGCCCTCCGCGGATCCGGCCAAGTCGTTCGCGACTGAACCCGAGTTTGCTGCTTCCGCCTCTTCCGCCGCCGCCGACGACGCGCCGCGCTCTCTCGCTTCCTTCGAAATACCGCCTCATCCGAGAATTCCCTCCGGCGCTAAGAAGGTTGGGAAGCGCGCGGTTCACAGGGGAGGAGGAAAGGGAGTCGGGCTCGGCAAGCAGGTCGAGATTCGAGGGATGATCTTGGTCGAGGGGACGTACGATATTGTCAAGCAGGCGAAGTGGGAACATGATTGCGGGGTGGAGGAAGGTGAGTCGGTCTCCGGCAGGACTACTGTCAGGTTCATTTGACGCTGCTGTGGCTCAGCGCGTAGTCGAGATTGTACCCGGGGTGTCCGTGCACAGGTGGCTGACCGAATTCGCGCAATCCCGCCGCAGTGTCTTCGCTCACTCGGCTCTGCGCGGCCCCTCATCGCGACTACTTGCACGCTTGGTGAGTCTCATCCACAGTATGCTTTGATCGGGAGCGCTACATCCCCCGAGTGCAAGTGGTCGAGCTGACGAGCAACTGCTCCTCGCAGTCCCTCGCATCTGCTCTACGCCGCTTCCCCGATCCTCTCCCATGTTCCCAATAGCGATAGCACCGCGGCATCGACACCCGTTCCGCTCTCTCGCCGCTTCCTCCCTCCGAACGTCCTCCTCATCCACGGTGGCGCGGACCACCTCTCGCCCTTCTCGCCCGCCGTCCTGTTCCGGAACTTGCTCCTCGGCGTCGGGCTCGAGAGCGATCACGTCCATGTCAAGTTGTACCGACATCTCACCGCCATGGGAGCTTTGGCAGGTGCGTGTCGCGCGCAAATTCACCAGTCGATGCGAAAGAACAAAGACTGATTCCCGAGTCCGCAGCTCTGACGGGAGAGACGGAGTAAACTTCCCTCCTGTTTGACGAGATTGCGGACGTGCTGGATGCGGATGAGGAGGACTCCGGGTGACGCCCTCCAGGCTCTAAACCCTTGATGTTCCGCAGAATATTCCCCGTCGCCCCGAAACTCGTCCAGAGAAGTGTCTGTCATCCTCGCCCCTCCGGGGCTCACCTACGCCTGTTTATATCCTTTACATACCCTCTAGCTTCATCCTGTCGTTGTGCAATTTACCCGCGGAGTTATGCTTTTCTCCACTTCTGATCATCTCGAGCTCGAAGGCGTGCACCGCCTCAGCGCCTCACACAAGCCGCATAGCGTGCAAGTGAAGCCAGGTTCGGCCATACAGAGCTCTCTGAGCCTCGCGGACAGATCAGGCGGCTCTTAGACTCGAGATCTAATCGAGTCGACCTCTCGACTCGCCTCCGCTCAACAACGCTTCCACTCGCGGCTGCTACAGCACCCGCCGCGTAGTACGAACGCGCACAGAGCGTCGGACAGCTCGCCGAGTACGACAGGACAGGCGTTCCGCATCCTACGACCAAAGGACTACACCTCTCCGCTCCCCTTGAAGCAGCAATGAGCGCCGGCGAAGATTTTGGCGGCTGGACGCCCGCAGCGGGCGAGTCCCCCGCCGAACGCGAGAAGCGCATCAAGCGCGAGAAACGCGCTGCCATGCTCGCCGCCGCAGGAGGGCAAGGTCCCGCCTCGTCGACCGCACCTCCAACTGCCTCGACTTCGAATTCGCATGCCGCTGCAGGCGCACCGCGGGAAAACTACGGAGGGTGGCAGCCTGCGCCGGGAGAGACCCCGGCCGAGCGGGAGAAACGCATGAAGCGCGAGAAACGGCAGGCGATGCTCGCAGCGCAGAACGGAGCCGGCGCCTCGTCGTCGTACGGCACAGGCCCGCCGCCCCCGCCGATCACGTCTCAGCGCGCCGAGGGAGAGTCGTACGATGGCTGGACGCCGCTCGCGGGAGAATCGCCGGCCGACAGGGAGAAGCGGATCAAGCGCGAGAAGCGGGCCGCCATGCTCGCCGCGAGCGCAAACGCCGCCGGTCAAGCCGTCCCTTCGGCTTACATCCCTCCGCCTCCCGAACTCGGCGGCACAGGCGCTTCGTACGCCGGTTCAGCTGTCGGACAATCGGAAGGAGCGCCCGGCTCGGAAGCTGGGGGCGACAAAAAGTCGAAGCACGCGCAGAGCCTCACGCCGGCGCGGTTGCGGTACCTCAAGCGGAAGAAGCAGACTCGGAAAGCCAAGGTCAAGTCGGCGCCGAAGAACAAGAGCACTGTGGTAGCGGAGGGCGAAGCAGCTTCGGCTGCGGCGGTCGCGGGCACGAAGCGCCAGCGGGACGAAGACGACGACGGCGAGGAGGGCCAGAGCAGTGGCGCCGAGTCGGACGCAGAAGGTGGTGCAAGTGAAGGAGCCAAGAAGGCGAGGCAGGCGACCGCCGCCGCCAGCGAAGCAGCAGCGGCAGCAGCCAAGTGGCCGGAACTGAGCGAAGCAGAGCGGCAAGCCAAGCTCGAGATGATCGCAAAGAAGAAGGCGGAACGGCGCGAGCAACGACTTGCCAAGAAGGCCGAGCTGAAGCGGATCAAGGCCGAAGGTGGCGTCGTGCCGCCTCCAAAGCCGCGCATCGTCGAAACGACCAAGCGGAGAACGAACGCCGCCCCCGAGACGACGACGACGACCTTGGTCGTCGAGCCGCCGGTCGAGCCGGAACCGGAACAGCCTACCGAGCCGACCGAGGAGGAGATTGAGGAGCAAAAGCGTCAGGAAGAGCTTGCGGCTCGGAAGGCGCTCAAGGCGCTCAAGAAGCAGCAGCGCCGGCAGCCGAAAGAAGCGGACGCCGTCGAGGAGGACGCAGAGATGGCGGATGGTGGCGCCGAAGCCGATGCACCGACGCTGATCCCGACCGCCCACGCACCGGACGGCGACTTCGAGGCGAGCAAGGACTCCCCTGCCGAGAAGGAGGCGGAAAACGCTCCAGCCGAACCTGCAGTGCTGCATCGCCTGCCCGGAGCGACTCGACCCGCGCCTCCTTCCGCCAAGACGCTTTCGGCGCTCAACGTCCACGAGCAAGTACGGGACAAGCAGGTCGTTGACCCGACTACCAAGGTCAAGATCGCCGAGGAAGTCGGCGCCGACGGCACCGGGGTCAGCGAGAAGGGTCGGAAACGGTTGCGCAACGACATGGGCGTCGAAGAGTGGTTCGCCGGTGCGCCTCCCCCTTCGTAACCCGTGTCCTGCTGCGCATTCATGTTGAAGTCTGACGTGCGATCTCCTTGGGTCTACTCTTAACAGTCCAAACCGCGGTTCTGCCCCTGTTGCTGCCGCTTTCCGCCCAGCCTCCCGCGTTGTACGAACCTTTCCATCCGCCGCGAGATATCTGCGTGTCTGCTCCGACGGGAAGCGGAAAGACGTTGAGCTACGTCGTCCCGATCGTGGAGGTGAGCTCTGATTCTCACCCTCTTGGCACTGTGCGCTCGTTCTGACGGACTCGACTCCAGACCTTGCAACACCGGATCGTGACGAGGCTTCGAGCTCTGGTACTGCTCCCGACTCGAGACCTTGTCGGTCAAGTGCGCGAGACGTTCGAGTCGTACATGAAGGGTACCGGTCTCAGGGTGAATGGGTTTGAACTCGATCACAAGCTCAAGGAATGAATTAATCGGAGCTCTCGGCAGGTCGGCATCGCCACGGGTCAACACTCCTTCGCGCACGAGCAGAACGTGCTGGTCGGAGATGTGAACAGGTAAGCAGCGCAACGGAGACCAGGCCGGTCGGGAGCAAAGAGTTGATCCCGATGCTCTCGCAGCGACGTCAAGGGTGGCGTCAGTCAGGTCGACATCCTGATCGCGACTCCCGGACGACTCATCGACCACCTCAGGTCGACACCTGGCTTCTCCTTGCAGCACCTTCGATACTTGGTACGTTTGGCGCCGTTGACCGGCAGGCCGTAGTCCTGAAGAGCTGACGGAACTCGACTCCCTCACAGGTCGTCGACGAGGCGGATCGCCTGCTCACGCAGTCTTTCCACGATTGGTTGCCGACGGTGCTGTCGGCTCTCAAGCCGACATTCTCTGCGGCCTCTCTCCGCGAGGATGAGACCGTGCCCAGAAGTCGACAGACCAAGTCGCTCCCGCGTTCCGCACAGGTGCCGGAAGCAGACGCTCTCGCACCCAGTTGGTGGGATGCGGACATTCAGGGCGCGCACACGTCGAGTGATCTCGACGAGCCATGTCTCGGTTCCGTGAGTCTACTGCCGAATCTGTCGAACCCCGTGCAGCCGACTGACTAGCGCTTCCCCCCTCGCAGTGCCAAAAACTCCTCTTCTCCGCCACCTTGTCTCGTGACCCCGCCAAGATCGATGCATTGCACCTGTACCGGCCAGTCTACATTTCGGTCGAGGACGCGCTCGACCCGCACGCCGAGGACGAAGGCGTCGACAACGAGATGAAGTTCACCTTCCCAGCCGAGCTCTCGGAGCACATGATCATTTCGCCAGCCTCGCACAAGCCGCTGTATTTGTTCCACCTCTTGCACACCCTCGCCATCTCGTCGGCGCTGTGCTTTACTCGGTCCGTCGAGGCGGCGACGCGGCTCGCCAAACTCGTCGAGTTCTTCGAAGAGGCACGGGTCGCGAGTGGCATCGAAGGGAAGAAAGTCGTGGTGCGGGCTTTCTCGTCCGAGCTGGCTCCGAACGAGAGGAACAAGGTGTTGCGCGACTTCAAGAAGGGCGAAATCCAGATGTGAGCACGCCGCCAAACTCGTGACGGCAGGGCGAGGTTTTGCTGACGCCTTTTTTTCCTCGTACAGGCTCATCTGCTCGGACCTGATTGCTCGCGGCATCGACATCCCGAACGTCTCGCACGTCATCAGTTACGACATCCCCGCGGACATGCGCAAATACGTCCATCGAGTCGGTCGTACTGCCCGTGCCGGAAAAGAGGGTGACGCATGGAGTCTCGTTGAGGAGCAGGAGGTGAGTGATCGTCGCAAGGTCACCGAAAAGTTAACTCACACTGTCTCTGTCATCAGGTCGCTCCGTTCCGGAACATCATGGCCAAGGCGCAGCACTACCAGAAGATCGAACGCGTCCGAGTCAAGGACCAACTCGTCGAGCCATTCGTCCCGGCGTACCAGACCGCTCTCGAGCGGCTCAAGGCGCACTTTGCCACCGGCCGCGAACAGATTTAGCGCTGCCTCCCTCATCGCTCTGGCAACGCGCAAGGATTTCTTCTTGCCGACCCAAGCGCACTAGATTCTTCGTGGAGGATGCGAGAGATGCAGCGATGCAGATTAGTGAAGCTACATGGGGCCATGAATACGAGCTACAAACTGCGGGAAGAGGCTAATGATATAGAAACAGCGATGGGACAGCGAAAAGAACCCACCCTCAGTCCTCGTCGTGGTCGCTCCAGCGACTACTGACGATCCCGCGCGGGCGTTGTCCGACGAGGTGTATGCTCGCAGTCTGCACGTCCATCGCCTCCGATTCGTCGAGCGAGGACGCGATCGAGAAGCGCGATTCGGGAGAGGGTTTCCCGCCAGTGATCGAGGGAGGCAGTTCGGGTAGAGGACACAATGGCGGGCCGGAGAAAGTCGAGTTGTCGGTGGAGGGGTGCGAGGCGACCAAGACGGGATCAAAGTGGGACTCTCGTCGTTGGCGGAGCGGGGAGGGGAGATGAGGCTTGCTCGAGAAGGAGAACGACGGGTTACGCTCGGTTAGAAGCGCCGGCCCCGGTAAGCCGACCCGTCGAACGACGGTGTTTGTATCTCCCCGTACCTGGAGCGAGGAGAGCTGCAGCTGCTCGTCCACCATCGGGTTGGCGACCCATCCCGACGCATTCGCGCTTCGAGAGAGGCGGCGGTCCAGCGCTGCTCCAGGCGCTGCGTGATCGGGCATGCGCAGCTCTTCGCCGTACCCTTCGACGTGGCTGATAGCAGCGACTCGCGACGTGCTACCGCAATGCGTGAGCGAAAAAGAGCGATTCTTGTTCGCCGCTTCTGGATCGACGGAGAACTGACGAGGACGCGTGAAGGGTGCCATCCCCGGCGCGTAGGACGAGGCTCGCCCGAATCGCTGATTCGGATCGAAGAATGCCGGAGGCGTCGAGTCGGGGGTGACTCCGTACGCTGTGAGGTCGATCGGCGAGTAGCAATCCTCCGGGTCGGACGTTGCCGCCGACGAGACCGACATCTTGCCCTGCCGGCTGCTGCTCTCGGCCCAGAGGGAAGCGTCGGACGAGATGGACCCATACGACGAGCTCTCGTACGCAGACGAGGCGTTGCGAGGTCGAGAACGGTGACGAGTCGGCGAGACGGCAGGTGAGTCGAATGCTCGGAACGGCGTCCCACGAGCGTGTTCCTGGACGGGAAGGGTCGGCGTCGGGATCATGCTGTAGCTCTGGAAAGATTGCGAGCTCGACTCGCGCCTCGGACGGGTTGTCTCTGCCTTGGAGACGACGCTGATCGGTCGCGGCGGAGCGCCAGTGCACGTGCGGCGCGGTCGCAGCGAAATTTCCCAAGTCGTGTACGGGATCCCGAGCGCATCGATTCCCGGAACGCAGGTCCAGCCGATCTCGAGCTCGTCGGGTCGTCGCGAGCTGCGGAGACGGAGTGTTGCGCCGCCGTCGAGCGCCAAGGGGACTTGGCCAAAGTGGTGCTCGGTGGCGGTGCCATCGTTGGGGGTAGCGCTGAGGAACAACGTCTCGGCGGAGTTGGAGGTCGTCTCCGCGGGACGGTTCGGCGTCGGGTGAACAGGCTCGGGACGTGCAGAGGGTCTCCAACGCGCTTGCGAAAAGATGTCGGGAGAATCGGACACCGTCCGACGGTGGGCTGGCGGAGGACACGGTTTGCTCGCATGCGTCGATGTGTCGCCGTAGTCCATAGGAGGGGACCGAGACGGAGGACTCGAAAGAGGGCGCCATGACGCCGGGTGCTGTGCGATTTTCCTCGTCCGTCAGTCTTTACGTGTCCAACCTACGGGAAGGGAGAAAAAGAGCTTACCTCGGGGAGAGAAGTAGGATCGTCAAGCGGTATTTGTCGTGTGGGTGATACACCTTCGTGGACCGACTTGTCCCTGGGGCCACCGCCGCCAAGTGCACTGAACTTTTGGCGCAAAGGGCTGAAGAACCCTCCTCCTCCGGCGGACCCGACTCCCGTCTTGATCGGAGCAGGCCTCGGCCTGATCTTCTTGTCGCTTTCCGTACTTGCTCCTTTGCTCTGTCTGCCCGTCGTGGGTGAGAGCAGGGCGTTGCCGACCTTGGAAGTCGGCGAGATCGGTTCCGGACCCGCCGTTGCGACCGCTTCGAATCGGGCAGCCATGACGGGGTACGAGATCATGTCGCCGGTGACATGCTGGATAGATCCGGACCGAGAACTTCTATGCGGTGCCGGTCGAGGGAAGGATGCCGAGGTCGGCGAGGGAGTGGAATCGAGTTCAGAGGGAGAAGAGAGCGAATTGTGCGGCAGCGGCGGTCGTGCGGGTCGCTTCGGCGGAGTCGAGAATGTCGTTCCCCGCCTGTTCGCTGGTAGATCTGCACGGTCCACTCGGCGAGGTCAGCACTCTCCATGCGTGGTGGTGAAGTCGCGTTCCCCCTCCTCAGAGACTCACCATCTCCCGCAGCTCCGAGGAGTTCCATCGGGAGTGCGACGCCGCCCAACCCAAGACCAGCCTGTGTTGGCAGTGCAACCGACACACTCATGCCTCCCACCGTGTACGAGTCGAAGCGCGGCGGCGACAAAGAAACAGCCCGATCACTTGTCTTCGCGGCGGGGCCTCAACGAGCGGCGTGTCCCGGAAGACAGGCACGAGTGCCGTATATCGTGTGGGGTCGAGCAAGAGCTTGTGGCTCCGAGCTCTATGTACCCAGCTCGACGGGAACCGGCCGGACGCCGACCGCAGTCTGATCTGGGGGGCCGAGACCGTTCGGAAGCCGGCGAACGTCCTGAGGCGCGTGCACGTGCCTGCGCTTGATCAGCTCTAGTCGAGGTCAGACGTCCGGGCGGCCGTAGGAGCTCGCTATGGTACGCAGACAGCGATGGCACAGGCAAAGACGAGCTGTACAGTATCAGTGGGTGCGAGGGGATGCGCGCATGCATGTCAAATTAAACGGCCCCCTTCTTTGATCGCCGGACAACGCGGACTTGTCCGAACTAAAATTGCCGCGTGCATCTGTACCGTACTGTACGACTTTCCCAGCGGTACAGATGCAATTATGCGTCACTTGCCGCGTTAGGGTCAAAGGCGGGATCAAGCCATCTTTTCGCCACCGAGGCTTGACCTTCCTAAAACGATGGGGTTGCAAGAACGGGCACTCGCCGCTGCGTTGCAGACCCGCGGCAAATAGTAGAGTTACGAGCAGAACGCGCAGACTCGCTCTACTGAGGGTCCGGCAACCGACGCCACACGGACCATTCCTTTCCGCCCTGATTCCGATCGACTTTCCTCCCTTCCTCCGTCTTGCGCTTGACCGCCTCCATCACCGCCAGCTCCCGCTCGCGCTGCAACTCGCTCCCTTCGTAACCCTCGACCCCTTCACCTTGTTCGAGTCCGAGGTTGTTGATCTCGTCTTCGGTCAACCGCTCGAACAGCGGGAACCCGCCAATGTGGCCCGTCATCCAGGTGTGCAGGTCCGGGACGTCGGTGATGGTGTACAACAAGCCGCCGGGGCGGAGGATGTAGGCGTACTCGGCGAGGAGGGTGGGACTGGTAAGATCGGGGCATCAGCCCGGCGGCCCGGCGCAAACTTGGAAGGTGAAGAGAGCGCACGAGATGATGCGAGCCTTGTGCTTGCGCGCCTTGAAGTGAGGATCCGGGAACAAAAAGAAGAGCTTTGAGAGCTGAGCGGGGCGACGTGAGCTTTCTTATTAGAGCCAGTTGACCATAATGCAAGAGAAAAGAGAACAAGCACGCACCTGACCCTTTTCGAAAAAGTTGGGCAAGAACTTCATGGCGTTGGCGCGCAAGACGCTGACGTTGCCGTACGCGTACCCGTTCGGCGGCATCAATTGCGGCTTGACGCCTCGGACTTTGGCCACCTCGCCCTCTGCCAGCTTTTCGGGCTGCTGCGGCTGCTGCTCGACGGGCGGGACCTTGTTGTCGGTCTTTTGACGCTTGGCGGCGCGTTCGTCGCCTCCTTCCGCTTCGGCAGCGGTATCCTCGACATTGTCCGGGTCGACCGAGCCGGGGTTGAGGCGGAGGGCGCGGATCTTGTCCGAGACGTACTGCGTGACCTGGACACGAATCTCGAGACCTGCACTCCAACGTTCCCGCGTCAGTCAGCTGATCCCGCACCACTAAGAGAGAGTGAAAACGTACCGAGCATGAGGGTCTCTGGGAACAACGGGGCGAGAGCGATGCTGAGCCCGCCAAAGCCGCAACCGACGTCGGCAAACTCTACTTTTTTGCCCTTCAAGTTGACGCTGCCTTGACCCGGGGCCGCGGGCGGCTGGAAGAAGGTGGGAAAGTGTGTTGACCAGTCCATCTTGTCGGGCGAAGGCGGGCTGCGGGGTTGCAACAAAGTCTTCGATCAGTGCGATGGACGGCGACAAGAAGAGTCGAGCGACCGTGGCTGACTATTCGAGGTGGTGGATCGAGAGAGGGTTGGCATGAGCACGTTGGCGGTAATGGCGTTTCTGTAGGTATGGGACTCGTTCAGCAATCCTCTCGTATGCTCCTAGACGGACAGTGAGCGATGGGAGAAACGGACCCTGGGCATGCCCAAGTCGGCGTCGGCAGCGCCTGCGAGGAGGGGCGAAGCTTCTGCCTCGTCCTTGTTGGCGTTCTTGTTCTTTTTGCGGCCCATCCTCGCGTGTACGGCCTGTGGTCGGGGTCGCGGTCAAGCCAAAGTCCGGATGTCGACTTTTTCGAGTTGGTCGACGGCTGACTTCTTGCACTCACTCTGCTCATGCTCGACGGTCGGGAACGGGCCAAACGAGACCTACAAAGCCACTACGGCTGCTCGCTATGCAGGCTACCCTACCCTCGCTGCATCTCCTCCCGCCGCCAGCTCGAGCCTCCACTCATCTTGCTCACCTCGACTCGGGGCACACGCAGCTCTACGCATTCATATTCAGAGCTATAGATAATCGCTCCTGGCCGTGCGACTGAAGCTCCTTTGTAGCCCCCGCAGCCGGAAAAGCCTCCTGTACGCCAAGTACGCGCGGTTCGGCTTGTCCGCGGACCGCTCCCCTCGTCTTCCTCCGCGCGGACCTTTCGGAGACTGCTGAACCGCATACGCTCGTTCCTGACTGCGCTGTGAACAATCAAGAGCCCTTGACTCGTCGACGGCTGACGGGCGACTGCTCCCTGTGCTGGACTGCTCCGACCGAGGCTAGACATCGCGCTGCCGCACGCAGCTGGACCCGAGACGTCAGCGGGCGCCTGCTGGGCTTTGACACTCACAGTGCCTGCGTATAACCCCGGCAACGGTGCTAGTCCGACAACACGATGAGTTCCGTCAGGTGCGTTTCCCCTCGCGCGCCACGCTCCGACCTTGTCGCCCGGTTGACGCCGTCGTCCTCTACCACATCCCGCAGCTACCTCTGGAACTCCCGCGAAATCGAATGGAGCTGCCCGGGCGGGACACAGACTGCGTACCTGTGGCAAGAGTTCAAACCGGCCGAGCTGGACAAGATCACGGGCAAACTGACGGGCGGGCCGGGCTGCATGGCTTCGGTCACTTTCAAAGGTAAAGTCTCTCCACGTGTCGGGTCTGGTCCGTACGCACGGAAAAAAAGACTCAATTATACCTACGATCAGGGACGGAGGCACAATTTGGTGGCGCAGTGGGGACGCAGGGCGTTACCTACGGTTGCAGCTGTACGTTGCTTTGTACTCCGGCCGGCGGTTACTCAACCTTGCTCTGACACTGACATCCGTTCTCCAGCCAACGAGGGCAAGGAGTTTGTCTACTACACCATTCCGGCGCAGGAAAAATGGACATGTCAGTCCCTCAAGGTTCCCTCTGTCCCCCTTGTTTCCACGACGGTCACTGACCGGCCGCTCTCTTCTCCACAGATCATCTCCTGTGAGTCAACGTTTTTTCCAGCCGTCAAAGGCCTCCGAAGAACACCGCTGACAGTTCCTCTCTCTTTGGCTGCAGTTGCAGCTTTGAAGACATGGAAGACAAAGAGTGCGCTGACGACTTTAGGTTGTCCCGGAGCCTTGAGTAGGACGCGTAAACTGACGCCGCATTCTGCTGCCCCTTGTCTCAAGGCACACCATCAAGATCAAGAACAGTCCTCTGATCGGGTCCCACCTCTTTATTTCAAACTTCGCAGGCGTAACCCGCTCCGGCGGAAAAGGGTGAGTTTCGAAGGGATCTATCTCTCTCTTGCTTCATGCATCATCGCAGCCCGTGATTAACGCTCCGTCCGTACGGATGCTATCCCCGTAGCTCAACGGTTCTCGGTCTGCCCGACATGAAGACGATCCCGACCCCGACTCCCGATGCGGCATACACCTCGTCGCTCGAGTCAGAAATCTCGAAAGCGCAAGCATCGTTAGCCTCGTCGCGCGCGTCGGTCTCGTCCGTCTCCTTCGTCTCGCAGCTCTCGAAGAGTTTCCTCGCCGACCGGACGAGTGCTTCGGCCGGAGCTTCGACGACTGCGAGTGTGAACGAGACGCAAGCGACGACTGCACAAGTAGCGACGACGGTCGGTGCTACGACCAGTTCGACGTCGACTTCCATCGTCGACAGCAAATCGTTCACGACGACGAGTTTCGTGCTCATCTCGGCGACGGTTCTCGCCATCATTGTCGTCGCCCTCATCGTCGCTATGTGCTGGAACACTTCGCCGAAGAAGAAACGAGATCCGGCGAGCGAGATTGAAGACAAGCTGGGACGGAGCCGGCCGCAGCGGCGGCGGAGGAGGAAAAGACGACGTGAGTCCACTTTCGCCACGTACATCGATCTTGATTTTATCTGATTCCTTGAACATATCGCGCGTGCACAGAGGCTTCGGACGACGAAGGCTCGATGACTTCGTCGGGAAAGTCGACCGGTTCGGACCGGTCCAACTCGTCGACTTCCGGCGACGACAGCGACTCCGCCAGCGAGAAACAAAGGCGAAGGAGAGCGAGGGCTCTCGGTCAATTCCAGAGGAATGCATATCGTGAGTAACAAGCGACTGGGGACGGAACATGCTTGCTTGGCTGATTGGATCACTTGCTTTCGTAGGTGGCCCACCTCTGATGCAGCGCTGGCCGGATGACTATTCTACATTAGCGTCTGCTCGAGATCGCTTGATGCTGAGTAGAGATGAAGGTGCGGCATAGAAAGCGGTGTGTGTGTGTGTCTGTAGAAAGGCAGGCCCCTCGCAGGTTGTCGTGTATCAATCAGATTTCATGGTGAACTGGCTAGAACATAGCGGAGATCGCGGCAAGTGGTGACGGAGCGAGACACCACCGATCAGGTCATGAATCAGAGAGCGTATCTACACGATCGTGGGAGGAAGCGGGGCGGGACGGGTAGGTTTGACGGGTGAGCGAGGAATGTCGGGCGTACTGGCAGGAGTCGGGACTGGAGAAGCGGCGCAAGCTGGAGGTAACAAGTCCGAGCACTTGATGTGACTCGCAAGTCTGCAAAAGCATAAGCTGTCAGCATGCCGGAATCCGGATCCACGGTACATGCGCGTCGAGGGCGCACCCGCAGTCGTCGCAAGCGAGGTATGCTTTCATCAGGCCGAAATGTTTCGCGCAATGGGCACAATTGCCCGTTGAAGCGTGGCGCGAAGTCGAGCTCGCGGGAGATGCGAACGAGCTGAAAAGGCGTTGAAGACCGGGTCTGTGGCGGCGCGGCGAAGGGAGGGAGGTTCAGTGACTCTCTCGCGCATCTTGCGGACCACTGAAGAGACTCACTTGATGAGCGAGAAGCGATGGGGAGTCGCGGTGGCGGACGTGGTCAAAGTGCCGTTCTCTGGAGGAGCGGCGAGGGGTTGTTCCTGAAAAGCGGAATGAAAGACATCCTCGTCCTGGTCTGTTCCGGTGAAATCCACCACCGCTTCGGCGATCGACAGAGTAGTGCTTTGCGAGATCAGCGACGGTACCGAGGGAGGGACTGCAAGCAGTTCGGCCTTTGGCGCGGCGATGACCGTTGCTGTTCCGGCTCCTTCGCTCAAAGCGACGAAACTCGACGCAAGCGTTGGCAGTCGGCTCCCACTCGTCCGCCCGATGTCTCCATAAGGCGCGCGGAACTGGCTCGGCGGAACCACGCGCGTCGAGTACTCGTGCTCGTCAGCGGACTCAGTAAAAGTGGAAGGCGGCTCGATGAGTACATCGACCTGTGCAAGCGCGAGGAGCGCTTCAGCCTCTTCATCCGCTTCTTCGGCCGTAACGTCCGACGTAGTTGACGTAGATCCAGAGTCGATCAGAGCTTGCGAAGAAGGGCCTACGCCGGCGGTACTGGCGGCGAGAGCAGGCGCAAAGGTACTGCCTCTTTGCAGGTTGATGGCGCCTTCAAAGCTCGGCAGGCGCGGTGCCGCTGGACGACGCTGCTGCCGCTGCTGCGTGACCGACCCGCGCTTCATCGCGCCAGCAAAGGAAATGCTGCCGACATTGTGCGATGCCACCTCGCCACCGCGAGTATGCGCGTCCTCGTCGCCCAACCCGCGCGCCTCGAGTTCTTGCACCTCATGTTCGATGCTCCTCAGTCGTCGAAGGATCGCCTTGCAATCAGGCCGCCGATCCGGGTTTGCGTCGCAGCATTCGAGGGCGAGGTCGACGAACGAGCGCGGACAGACGGACGAGACGGAGGAGAGCACCTCCTCGCGCGAGAGGTGATAATTGGGAGGGCGGCGGGCAAACGTCGTGGTGGATGCGAGTTTGCGAGAGGCGATCTCGATGTAGAGGATGCCGAGGGAGTAGATGTCGGTTCGGATGTCGAACGGTAAACCGAGCAAGATCTCGGGCGACATGTCTGGAGGGAGATGTCAGTTAAATTTCCGGCGCCTTGAGCTGCGGATCAGTGCTGATTTCACTCACATCCATCCGTCCCGCAGTAAGTATACATGTCTGAGGGCTTCCTCGCGTCGATCTCCTCGCTGCCGCCTTGCCCGTTAACGACGGCATGCGCGACCCTCGCCAATCCAAAATCGCACGCCTTGAGCCTCTCATTGTCGCTCACGAGCAAATTCTCGCCCTTCAAGTCGCGGTGCATGGTATTCCGAGCGTGGAGGTACGCGAGCGCGCGAGCGATGTCGGTCGCGAAACTGATCCGGAGGCGCCACGGGAAGGGCAGGGTGCGGTCGAGGATGTATTGACGCAGATTACCGCGCGGGAGGAACTCGCTGATGATCAGGACTCGCTTCGATGTACCGGCAGCGGGCTTTGCGCTTCCACTGTCACTGTCGTCGCTGTCGTCGCTGTCGTTTTTCGAGGGAGGAGGAGCCGGTGGAGCCAAACAGAGTCCGAGGTACTGCACGACGTTGGGGTGCCGCGCTTGCTGCATCAGAGTGATCTCGCGCGCCATGTACTTCTCGACGTCGTATTCGGTACTCGGCAAGACTTCCTTGATGGCAACCTGTCGTCTCGACCATCTTGGGATGAGCTCGCCCGACCTCGTGTCCAGAATAAGAAAAAAAAGACTCGCCTCGATGCCCAGGTACTCGCCCTTGTAGACGTTGCCGAACGAGCCTTTCCCAACGCGTAGCCACGAGCTGTCAGACCCCCCGAGTCCTGTCAGCAACTGCGACGTCCCATGGAGTGTCTGCAGACTCACTGTTCATCCGAGAGGTCTTCATAACGGATCCTATCAAACCGCTCTGGCGGTTGTCGTCCTTCTGCGGGCGCCGTAGGGGTGTCCTTTGAAGCTGGAGCCGTCGGTGTCGCCATCGAACGAGTCGCGTTGACGCCTTCAAGTCCGGCTTAGCGCGTGGGCGCAAGCGAGAGGGCCTGCGATGCGGTTCTGGGCGAAAAGCAAAAAGCAAGTCTGGCTGTAGTGTAGCTCAGGGCGGGACGAACGACAGCTGACAGGAGCCCAGATTGTGCAGCTTCTGCGGGGGCTCGGACGGACGTCGCTGCTGCAAGGAAGAAAAAGCGGTGACGGCCAGAGGAACGAGAGCAGGCACCGCGCCGTCCGTCCCGGAGACGAGGAGCGTGCAGATTGTGTTCCGCCCAGCACGGAGGCCAAACCCCCTCATCGCTGCGGCAAGCCGTGGCCTTTCCAAGTTAGCGGGTGGCCGAGTATCGTCAAAGTCGAGACGTCGATTGCCGATCGTATCGCGGGCGGGACGCTCAACGAATCGGCCGTAGTTACACGACGTCCCCATCAGCACGCGCGGTCCCGACAAGCCGCTGAGAGCGAAGCTGTACAACGCTGCTTCGGACGCTGGCTGATACCGCCGCGAAGCGGTGTTGTGGCGGGTGAGAAAGAATCAAGGTGGTCCAGGATCCCCGACAAGACGACAGCACGTCGGCCCGTGTAGCACCGTTCGCTGACCACCACGCCTGCCCCCTCTGAGCGCGTTGCCCACGTTTGCCTCGCTTGAACCAGTCCGAACGAGGAGAGCGATGAACGAGGTATTGATCAACTGTCGCGACGGTCTCGGAAGAGGAGGGAATCTACGCCCGCTTATACGCCGTCCGTTATTGTTACTGCTGTAGACTCGATAGACAGCTGCGACGCCCGAGAGGCATCCACAAGCTGCTAGGCAGGGAGGCACCTGAAGCGAGCGCGTGTGCAAGAGAGCAAGATCTTCAAATCGTTTGCAACAAGTCGTATGTGGCTCCCGGGAAACTTGCGCTTCCGAAGACCATGCGCGTAGATAAGGGAAAACTGACTTCCGCGAGAGCGATGCTACAGCAGACGACCCTCCTCCCGAGCCTGGGACCTCCTCCGACCGCCTCGCCTCTCCCCGCGACGAGACCGCCGTGTGCGTCCCACCAAAGAGGAGTGCCGAGTGATGTCGTCGAAGAGGGAAAGCGTCGATATACGGGGGTAGCCCTCCTTCCAGGTCTAGCTTCTTGTTTCGAATGGGGTCCGACCTCTTTTGAGGCGCGCTCGTTTTTGTGTAAAACAAGGTAATGGGTCGCGGCGAGCGCGAGTACGCATACGCCGGATCGGGCCCTCCATCGCGCCGCAAACGCGGCCCACACCCCCGAGAGAGCATGGTCCTGCGCCGCAACACGAGGCTGGCCCGAAGGACGTCGTCTATGTTCCGCGGGGATGTATCGTCATGCTCTAGTACTGCAGGTGAGGTGTGCGAGGTCAGCGTCCGAGTCTTGTGCCCCCCATAGTCGACCATAGGGAACGTACAAAAACTAGCTGGAAGGATGAAGAAGAAGAAGAAGAAGAAGAGAGCGAGCACCGCCGGGCGAGGTCAACGCGCTGCGCGGCTGCCGGGTGAGCTCGGTTCAAACGCAAAATGCACTTTCCAATCCGTCGCATGGGGCGTTTGGTCGACTGGATTGGCTACTTTATGACTAAATGTATACCCTACTACCCTCTTTACTGCACTCGAGGGAAGAGCGAGCGACGGCCAGCTCAGCGCTCTCGTGCCTTCACCGCCACTTTCCCGCTTCCCACGCGATCCTCAAACTCGCCCTCGTCGCTAGCCGTACGAGGCTGTGCAGACGGTCGGAGACAGTCCAAGAAACAGGTACGCACCCCTCGCTCGAACCCTCCTGAGCGAGGTCGTAGTCGAGAGCCCAGGGTCCGTTGGTTGTCCGAATTCTCGCAAGTCGGCGTACGCCATCGCCGACGAGGGCTCGAGGTGGAGCAATTACAGCTTGGAGACACTCGCCAGGAGCAAGACTCTGCTCTGCGCCGGTCAGCCGCGGCGCAGTGTGTGCGACCTCGGCGACACCTCGACGACCAACCTTCCAGCAGTTCCGCCAACTCAGCCACTCGCGCATAGCTTGGACCGCATGCTTGAGATGTACTGACGCAAGCATCTTTCTCTCCCTCAGGACGGGCGTGATTCCAAGGCGGGTTTTAGGCTTTAGTCTGCCGAAAAACGATCGCGCAGCAGCCATGTTGCGGACGCACTTGCGACTCGCGGCGGCGACGACGACGGCGGCATCGACCTCAGCACGGCTACGGCCAGCAGTCCGGATAGCATCTCGATTGCAGTCAACAGCAACAAGCGTCTCCACCGCGACGACTGCCTCGGGCGCGCCACCATTTCCCGCCGATGCGGCTTCTTCTCCTTCGTCTTCGTCGTCTCCCGCGCCGACGACAAGTCGACCCCGACATGCGCTCTACACCGTCACGCCCCTCCCGCCGATGCCGCCTCCTCTTCCCGCAGACATCACCTCGTCCGATACTATCCTGCATTCGAGTGGCGGCGGCACTTCCCTCGCGCCAGGAGTCACCCTCGCGCACCAGGCCCCCGCCGCCGCCGAACAGCTCGCGATCCTCGGTGCCTGTTTGTCGAGCGGGGACGTCGCCCGCGCGGAAGAAGTTGCGAAACGGATCCGGACGCAGTGGGCCCGAGGGGGCAGCGTCGGTTCGTTGTCGACCTTGTTGCCGCCGAGGGTCCACACCGACTTCCTCAAGGCCTACTTTGTCCGCGCCATCTTGCCGAGGGCCCTGCGACCCGCTTCGTCGCCTGAATCCCTCACCAAGTCGTTCGAAGGGCTCAACTTGCCGCCGTCTCCGGTCGGTGGCGACTCGGCATCCGACAACCAAGCGGCGGCGGCGCATCCACCCCTCTCGACCGCAGCACGGAGGTCGATCCACAAGGCGTGGACTTACTTTGATTCGCTCTTTGGCTCTCACTGGGACGCCGTCGACCCGCTGACGCACCGGGCTCGGCGGGGCGACAACGGTGCGATCGACGCGTCCGTGATCGCCGTCATGCTCAAGGGCGTCGCCTCGCTCGGACCGGACGTCTACAACCCTTCTTCGCTCTCCGATCCGGATCGTATCTTCCGCCCCGTCACCTACTTGCTCCCCGTCCTGCGACAAACCGGAATCGACTTGCTCGACGTGGTCCGGGATCCGATCTTTGACATCGACTTGCCGAGCTACCTCGGCAAATGCTCGCGGGAACAGGCGCTCGAGGCGCTCGAAAAGACGGGGAAAGGACGAGAAGGCTGGGACGAGTGGCAAGCCGTCATTGACGAGGTGAAGCGAGAAGTCGAGCGGATCAGGGAAGGCCGCGAGAAGGTCGCCAAGGAGAGGCAGGCAGCTCGCGAGCTCGACCCCGTCGTGTCTCCTGTGAGTATCTCGACCTCCTGCGAGTTTACGGCAGCGGTTGCTGACTCCTCGGACCCTGCAGAACGCCGATGTCAACGTCTCGCTCGAAACTCTCCGCACCAGCTTGACCACCCTTTCGGTCCCGCTCTCCGACTCTGTCATAAATCGGACAACGCGCCAACGCCTCCTCGAAGAGTCGTCGTATGATGCCGCGCGTCAACTCTACATCCACGAGATGGAAGAGCTAGCCAAAGTCGGCAAGGACCGCGAACGAGGCCTCCAGCGCGGGTGGCTGCAGTCGATCATGTTTGACTGGCACCGCAAGCTCTCGACGGCGTTGTACGACGCGTCGTGCGCGACCGGTAAGGGTTCGCCGTGGGGCAAGGAACCCGACATCGAGCCGTTCTTGCGCCTTTTGCCGACCGATAAAATGGCGCTCATCACGATCGTCGAGTTGATGCGACTTTGCGGAGGCGGCGGCGTCAGCGACGGCATGAAGGCGGCGCGAGCGGTCCTTACTGTCGGTCGAGCGATCGAGAGCGAGTACCACGCCGAGGCGCTCAAGGAGGCGTACACCAACAAGGAGCTCCAGGACGAAATCGCGCGCATCTCGGAGCAGGGCGCGATTGGTACCGACGGTCGGCTGCAAAACCGCTCACAGGAGGAGTCGCTCGGAATCCTCTGGCGCCGGGAGCTCGCCAAGCGCGAGCAGGCGGGCGACACCGCCTGGCGACCGACCTGGACGCAGACGATCCGCGCCAAGGTCGGATCGATCCTCGTTTCGACCTTGATGGACATTGCGCACGTCGAGCGGTCCGTCAAGGACCCGCAGACGGGCGAGATTTTGACCGAGATGCAGCCGGCGTTCTCGCACGCGTACCAGTACGTCCGCGGCCAGAAGCTCGGCATCATCAAGGTCAACCCCGTCGTTGCCGAGCGTCTCGACCAAGACCCGCTGAGCATGACGCTGCATCCTCGCTACTTGCCGATGCTCGTCCAACCCAAGCCGTGGTTGAGCTGGAACAGCGGTGCATACCTGCTGCATCAGACGCAGATGATGCGCACCAAGGACTCGGACGAGCAGCTGCAGTACCTCCAGCAGGCTTCCGACAACGACACGCTCGACACCATCTTTACCGGTCTCGACGCGCTCGGGTCCGTCTCGTGGCAGATCAACCGGCGCGTGTTTGACGTCGTCTCGAGCGTCTGGAACGCCGGCGAGGCCATCGCCGACATCCCGAACAAGGATTCGCTGGTCGACCCGGTCAAGGCCCCGGTGCCGGAAAACGTCGAGAAGGACCCGCGAGCGCGCGACACCTACCGACACCGCATCCGGCAAGCCCTGCAGGCTCGCCGAGAGGCCCACTCGAAGCGTTGCGACTTGAACTACAAGCTCGAGATTGCGCGCGCCTTCCTCGACGAAAAGTTCTACTTCCCGCACAACCTCGACTTCCGCGGTCGCGCGTACCCGATCCCTCCCAACTTGTCGCACATCGGCGACGACATGTGCCGCGGACTGCTCATGTTTGGCGAGGCGAAACCGCTCGGCGAGCGCGGTCTCCGGTGGCTCAAGATCCACGCCGCCAACTTGTGCGGTTACGACAAGGCGAGCTTCGACGAGCGGGAGACGTGGACGATGGAGCACCTCGACGACATTTTTGACTCGGCCGACCACCCTCTCGATGGCAAGCGCTGGTGGCTCAAGGCGGACGACCCGTGGCAATGCCTCGCGACGTGCATCGAGCTCACCAACGCCCTCCGGATGGACGACCCGACCAAGTACGAGTGCGCGCTCCCCGTGCACCAGGACGGTACCTGCAACGGTCTGCAGCACTACGCAGCACTCGGTGGTGATCTCAAGGGCGCTCACCAGGTCAACCTCGATGGTGGTGACCGCCCAGCCGACGTCTACTCGGGAGTTGCCGGCATGGTCAACGAGATCATCGACCGCGACGCAGCCGACGGTGTCGCCGAGGCGGGTCTCCTACAGGGCAAAGTCACGCGCAAGGTCGTCAAGCAGACGGTAAGCTCCCTCTCTTCTCTGCGCAGCAGCTTTCGGGCGCCGAGGCTGACACTGCGGATACTTGTGCGGCGCAGGTCATGACGACTGTCTACGGCGTTACCTTCATCGGTGCCAAGAATCAAATCCAACGTCAGCTCAAGGACCGCGGCGACATCCCTGCCGAACACCTCTACGCCTGCTCTCTCTACCTCGGCCGCCTCGTTCTCGATTCTATCGGCGACTTGTTCAAGGGCGCCTCGGGGATTCAGACTTGGCTCAATCGCTGCGCACGCCTGATCGCCAAGTCGATCCCGCCGCAACGGATTGAAGCTGCCCTGCAGCAGCAGAAGCCGCGCAAGAACGCCAAGAAGGGCGTCTCGGCGACCTTGAGCCGTATCCCCAAAGAGCAGATGACCAGCGTCATCTGGACCACTCCGCTGGGTCTTCCCGTCGTTCAACCGTACCGTCGACCGAAGAAGAAGCAGGTCGCGACCGCCCTTCAGACCGTCTTTATCGTCGATCCTTCCATTCCCGCCGAGGTCGATGCTCGCGCGCAGGCTACCGCTTTCCCGCCCAACTTTATTCACTCTCTCGACGCGACGCACATGATGATGACTGCTCTCGCTTGCAAGGTGAGTCTCCGAATATCTTGAACCCGAGATGGGATCGGTCGCTGATGTGTGACGCGTCCGCCCGCAGGACAAGATCTCTTTCGCCTCGGTGCACGACTCGTACTGGACCCATGCCTGCGACGTCGACGAGATGTCGACGATACTCCGGGACACTTTCATCGAGCTGCACTCGCAAGACATCCTCGGCCGCCTGCGGCAAGAGTTTATCGAGCGGTACGCGGGCCACGTCGTTCCCGTCTCGAAGATCCCGCCGGGTCTCCGAGCAGCCGACGCCAGCCTGGATACTGCCGACCCGCTCGGCAAGCCCGTCGAGAACGTCGACGCCGTCTTCTCCGAACTCGACGCCGAAGACGGTCCCGGCAGCTTGTCCCTCTTTGCCCAGGCGGGCCACGTCAAGCGCGTCGGACGAGCGCCAACGACCGATGCCTGGTCCACCGACGGGCTGGAAGGCGAAGAAGGCGACATGCAAAAAGTCTGGAAGGGGCAGACTTCGACCAGGACCGACTCCAAGCTCATCTACCTCGCCGACGTGCTGCCTCCCCCGCCGGGCAAGGGCGACTTTGACCTTGAAAAGATCCGAGATTCTTCGTATTTCTTTGTGAGTCGGAATCCTCCCTCACAGCACCCGCAATGTGCGCTGACGACCTTGCTTCTCTCGCAGAACTAGCATCCGTTCGCCGGTTATACCTCCCTCACTTGTTCCTTTCTCGTCACTCGCATTAGCACTAGGATACCCCGTTCTTTACCGCCGCACACCTCTTGTCGTTTGCATCATTCCCCCTCCTCCTTGTACCAGTACAACGAGAGCGTTTCGTCGCTCAAAAACTTGTAGAGCAGTTTCACCCCTCAATCGTGGGCATTGTGCAAGTCGGGAGCCATACCGGCGTTTGCGCACATTCGTAGGCTTTCGGCGTGATAGAGCGTGAGGCGGGGGGAAAGACGACTTTGCATCGACGCTGTAAATTACATCAAGTCTAGACAGCGGAATGGGGGTGGTTTGTGGCAATATGAGGACGACAAGGGAAGAGACGGACGGGACGACAACATGGGTGGCGGTTTACATGCGATGTGATGCGAGAACTATGTAATGTGCACTTTATGGTTGAATAAGTGTGGTGGGTTCCGGTCTTGTGAATGCGCGGGTGAGGGTACATGGCGAAATAGCGGCGAATGAAGTCGAGTCGCGTCGATAAAGAAAAGGAGACACTAATAATTGATAAGCGAGCGACTTGTGTTTTGTCACGGCTGAGGGAGAGGGAGTGCGCCAACGCCGGCGTTGGGGGGCAAATCTCGCGCCGCGATCGGTTTGGTGCGACGACGCGTCATCGCGTCGCCGGGACGCGAGTGTAGTAGCCGACCGCGCCATCTGTCGGCATCGGCGGCATCGGGAAGTCGTACTCGTCGTGGTCGTCCATCTCGGCGGGGAGGACGACTGGAGGCGGCAACTCGACGTGGTAGTCGGCCTGCTGATTCCGACACGCGTCGGCCCAATCGTCGCTCCAAATGGGATAGTAGGCGGTGTACGCCGCCTTGGTCCCGACGCTCAAGGTCGACGAGTTGCTCGCGCTCGGCTGGAGCTGCAGCTCGGCGTCAAGTTCGGCGGCGCGGGAACGCAAGATGGTCTCGGGGCCGTCTTCGCCCGCGATGCGGACCTTGTTCGGGTGGTGGTGCGGGTAGTTGAGGACTGTCGGCGTTGCTGGTTGCGAGAGAGAGGACGAGTGCCCGGAAGAGGACGACGACGAATCCATCGAGGTCTTTCTTCGCCGGGACGACGAGACGGGACTCGGACGGTTCATGGATCGCGGTGATCTCCGTGAAGGAGTCGGCGACGACCTCGGGGAAGTGCGTCTTCGTTGCGTCGGTGTCACGGGAGTAGGTGGGACCTGGACGTGGTCGCGGTCGTGCTTGGGAATCGGCGCCGCCTGTTCCGACTCGAACGTCGGCCGAGACTGAGACGGCGGCGTGAGCGGCACGTCCGCTTGTCTTCGTCTCGGGGTCGGGCTGGTGCGGCGTACAGGGTCTGCCGGCGAGTGAGCCGAGCGAGTATAGCGGCGCGGCGTGGCCGGTGGAGTGAGCGGCGTCTTCCGGGAGGGTTGCGTCGGCGTGGCGAATTGAGATTCCTCGACTGCGGCCAGGAAACGAAAGTCAGCAACCACGTAATCAAAACTCGCATAGTGATAAAGGGGGGTGGGCGTACCATTATGAGAGCATACCGATACAGGGGGCAGGACCTGCTCTTCTGGGTAAGCATCGGTGGCGAGATCGTCCTCCATATCGTCATCGCTGTCATCGATGTAGACGACGTTCGACAACTCGCGACGCGGCTGCTGCGGCTGCTGCTGTTGCTGCCTCGGTGTCGGTGCCGCCGGTGCCGCCTGCTCCGCGCGCGGGCCTTTGCCACTCGCCGCAAACGCCTTGGCCGCCTCGCGGGTCGCGCGCGTCGCGTGCGCCAACTCCTCCTCCGTCATGGTGAACTTCCGAACCGACATGATCTCCCTCCGCAATTCGGCGAGCGAGATGCGCGCTTGCGGGTTGAGCGCAAAGATGCGCTTCAGGATCCGGTTCGTGTGGTCCGAGATGGGCAGGATCGACCGCAGGAAGTCGGGGTTGCCGAGGTAGGCGCAGAAGGTTTCGTCGGAAGGGCACGCCTGCTTCCAGGGATTCCGTCCGCAGGTGAGGTTGACGAGGATGACGCCGAGGGACCAGATGTCGTTGTGCAAAGTCGAGTAGGTGCTCAGGCGCTGAAAGAGGCCGCCTTGGCATTCTGCGCGACGAGAACCGAGATTAATCTCCGTGAGTTGTGCACGCAGAGGAGGAGGTGAGAGAGTACGTACCGGGAGACATGTAGAAAGTGCTGCCGCAGCCAAAGTCGCCGCTCGTTCGCTCGTGGGTCGCGAGCCCAAAGTCGGCGAGCACGACTCGCTCGCCGTCGTCGAGGCAGAGGATGTTCTCCGGCTTGAGGTCGCGGTGGTAGATGCTGTTCTGGTGGCAGAAGTCGACCGCGTCGACGATCTGGAGGAAGACGCGGCGGATCAACTCGTCGTCGCCGAGGTAGCGTTGCCGCTCCGTGATCATGCCGAACAGGTCGCCGTCTTCGCAGAACTGGAGGACAACGTAGATGCACGTTTCCTCCTCGATGACGTGGTGCAGGGTGACGACGTTCGGGTGGGCCGAAGCGAGTCCGTGAAGCGCAATCTCCCTCCGCTGGAACGACCGCTGCCGCCCGTCGAGCCCGACCTTGTTGAGGCACTTGACCGCGTACAGGGGCAAGTTGCCAAGTTGCGGGTGGGCCTGCGAGGTCGACCACAGGGTCGGCTGGGCGGCAATGTCGCGCGCGAGATAGACGACGCCGTACGCTCCCAACCCGAGGACCGAGACAAACTCGAGGTGGCAGGTGTGGTGGGCGGTCGAAGCGTCGAGGACGTGACCGATCAGGTTCTGCGAGTGGGACGAGTTGTTGGCGGCCATGGCGGCCTGGGCCTGAGCGAACGAGTTTTGCGCCGGCGAGAGGGGTGCGATCGGGACCTCATCCGGCGCAGGTGCTGCGCCTCCAGCGGCGGCCGAATCCTCCTCGGAAGCGAACTCTCCTCTCGACGGGATCACTGGCGAGACTCCGGTCGGTGCAGTCGCGGTGGCCGAGGTCGGCGGGAACCGGATCGGTGGCGCGACCTGCTCAAACTCGCCATCGCCTTCGACGTCGTCGGTGTCATCGCCGCATTCCCGTTCCCGATCTGGGCTGGCGGTGGTAAAGGGCGGTTGCAGGTGCGAGTCGCACGAAGCAAAGCTGGACTGGGACGAGGCCGACGACGGCGCGGGCGAGAGCGAAGACGAGGTCGAGGCCGAGGCGACGGTCGAAGCGGACGACGACGGGGCCGCCGACATGGCGAACGGGTTGGCAAAGCCAGCAAAGAGGTGCATTCCCCCCCTCTCTCCTGAGTTCTTCGCCTCCCGAATAGTCCGTATAGAGTGCGTTGGGCGGATCGGACTCGGGGCGTCAGAGATGGGCGAGGCCGGGCGGGCGGCTCGAAGAAGAGCGACGAAGGGGGAACGGAAACACGGCACAGCAAGGGACGATACAGAGACAGAGAAACCGGATAGCAGCACAGCTGTCTATACAGGGAGATTAGACGAGGCGGCGACGTTTGGGCTGAGTCGAGGAGACAAGGGCTCCGCGGGGGCGATGAAAGCGACTCCAACTCACGCGCGCACCCGCTGATCCTGCGGCTCGGCCAGAAAGCTGCGGAACAAGAAATTGTCTGCCGATCACTCCTCAATCGGGTATTCAAACTCGGGTTCCAAAAACTCTATTCGGTTTCAGCCAGCCATTCAACCTCACCTTTCTGCCCAGCCATTTCACCTGGCCGCGCAGGGGAGGCGCACACAAGCCTCGCTGATAAATTCAGGAGCGCTCGCCTCTTCTCCCGTTGCAACTCGAATACGACAGCTCTCGGCTCTGACAGCCCGCATCGCGCGCCCGAGGGCCTCTACAGCGAACTCTGGTTGCCGCGTTCCCCGTCGCTTCGAAGACAATCAGTCCCTTTGAGTCTTTGTCGACGCTCAGGCCTCCTCTTTGATGAGCCCTTGTCGCACTTGGACAACTGCCCAAACGGACGCACCCCGTCGTCGACGCGTAATCTTGACTGCTCTTGAATGCAACAAGGCGTCCGTGCGATTGAGCCGGGTTGAAACAAGCGAGAGTGCATTGCTTGCTTCCGAAACGCGACCTTGGCGAAAGTCGACGCCAAAATGCCTCGCTGGTGCGGTCGCCATATGCTGGAGCGACTCCCGTTCCCTGCTCGCGAGCTGACTTAGAGGACGGGACGGCACGGGATGAGAACATGGCAGCCGCGCGCGTGAGCGTCCCGCTCGCACCTTCGACAAGCTTGAGGCGGTTGTTCCTTGATCATACTACGCGGCTGGCCGTTCTGCTTCAACGCTGCTCTCCTGCAAACAAGGCATAAGGAACTGTGCGCCCGTGCGTCTGACAAGCAAAAGATCACGGAATGCCACCTTCGTCCTTTAGGAAGAGCGACCCGTTCGAGCACTTGCGAGTCGGACACGATTTCGCTCTTCGACCATTCGCACTCCACGCTTCCGTCCAAACCGTAGGATTTCGAGCGCGGAGCATTTGCAGATCTTGCGGGTCCAGCTGGATTCGGTCGGGAGACTGAACTGGGACGAGGCCCGTCAGTCGGGCTGCGAGGTCTGGCCCGCCACTTCAAAAGCTGCTGATGAAACGCTCAACTCTGCCATTACTCTCTCGTCGATCAGTGCTGGCCGAACAGGCCTACAGTGTCATCCCCGATACGCTTCAAAGCCCCGACCACCATGGTCAACCGGCGAGCTATCGTTCCTTCTACGCTGGCCATCCCCCAGTACGCAAGGATGGCTTGACCTTGTCTCTTCCTTCCCACTTCGGAAGTGCGCCGCCTCTCCGATTCTGTCTCTCCTCTCTCGCGTACGCAATTCCACGCAAGGACTTTGTTTCATCTCTCCCTGTAGCCAAGCTTCCGCACGAGGCATGTAGTCAGTGATCATGACCTCCGTCCGAGAAGACTCAAGCCGATGATGACGGGAAAAAGCGGAGGAGGTGGCTGACTTGCCAGCAGCTCACAATCGGGGGAGCGCAACAGCGAACGGGGGGAGGCGAGGATAGCAGCTTCTGCAGTGTTCTCTTGAGGTAACAACGAGCTCGATATACGCGCTGGAGAACAGGATTCGCCCGCAAACAGCGAAAGTGTTCGTGAGCACGGATGGCCTTCTCACGCTGTACGGACATCGCGAGCTTCCCGTCGCCCGGACGCCTTCGATACCAGGCCGGAAGACGTCGCACGCTGGATCACCAGTCTACGCAAGATAAAGACCGCGGGACCTCGTAGTTTATACAACTTTCGGTCGCTTTTGGACGACGCTCGTCACTCTTCTCGTCGTTTCCGAATCGCAGAAGAATCGACTGTCGGAGTACACAGGTAGGCGCCTCTCTGCACGGAGCCGATGCTATCGAGTGCAGGTATCGCTTTGTGCGACTTGACAGCGGGGCGAGGGAGTTGCTCACAGCTCCGCCCCCGAGCCGCCGTGAGCTCGAGGCAAGGACTCCCTCTCTCGACAAGCATCTTCTCTGGCTCGCGGTCGACTCCAGCTGCGCTCTCACCCGGCGAACCAAGGCAGAGCTGCGTCGTCCACCCTCCGCCGTGAACGTCGTCAGAGGATATTGTGCGAGGCATTGGCAATCACGTCGCGACGCGAGCATATTTTCGGTCGCTTATTTCCTTCCTCAGTCTCCCTCTTCTCTTCGATTCTCTTCGATGCGCCTTAATCGAAGCCGAAGCCGAACGCTGGACGATGCGAAGCTGCGCGAGTCGACCTCGACGCCGAACGTCAGTGCACCGTCCGATTCTCGCCGAGCCCTGTGGCGATGGGAGCAAGCTCGGCGCCGGCGGCGACAGGTGCTCTAGAAAGAAGAGGCTCTCGCGGAACGGCTGAATGGCAGAAGGTCTAGTTCAATACCGGCGCTTTTTTGTCAATATCTGTCTCTCAAGATGCGCGCTCGCGGTTTTCGACGTTGCTGGGGCAATCAGGGACGATTCTCCTCTTCGGGCCGACGTTCCCTCTCCTCGCCTGTCGATCGTTCAGCGCTCTACTTGGCTTGGACTGTTCCTTGGTGCAGGCTCCTCGCTACATCCCGTGGGAGTCCGGTGTCCCCCGCGGGTGCAGGGCAATCTCTGCGATCGAATGCTGCCGCAGTCCCGTTCCGACTCGTAGAGTCCTCTTTCAGCGCAATGCTTGCTGGATCCAGCTTAGCTGCCAAGCGGAGGCACTCCGTCAACTCACCCTGAGTGCATAGGCGTTCGAGTCCGAGGGTGTATTCACACTGTGTGTCAAATGAATACGCACCGCGCGAATCCGAGAGCGCTGTCCTCAGAGTGGCGTCCCCGTACGGATCTGCTGGCGCGCGCAGATCCACGCCCACCTTCACGTGACCATGTAGTGCTCACGGAGCCTTACAGTATCAGCTGGAAAAGGGGAGTATCGAGAGCTGCTGCGGAGTTCCAGATCAGCCGACGGGATTGACAAGCGATCGAAGCGGTGGCTCTGAGATGCTTAGCACATCTCTCTTCTTGAATGCACTGGCTGTGCCCAAGCCCACAAAGAGAGAAAGAGACGCTACACTTTAGATAATGGGGATCTACAAAGACGTGGGCGTGGCGGGGCGTTTGGATGTGTACAATCTCGTGGAGGAATCGAGTGAAAGTGTCTGTAAGCACGGCTCGGGTTCCCGCTCGACGAGGCGAGGCGCGAAACATGCAATGGATGCTTGAAAGGGTGGGGTGGACGTCAGGTGAGGAGAGGTTCGTGAATTAAGGAGCTGGACGAGGCTGCAGGTGGGCCGCGGCGCGGGTGGGGAAAGGGCAGGTAGGCGGGAGGCGATGATCTACCTCCTCGAAGGTGGTGGTGCCTGCCGAGGAAGATGGTCCGTACTTTCCCCTGCGACGTCGAGGGGAGCGTATTCCGCAGGTCCGGCAAAGTCGTAAGCGTCGATGGAAGCGTTGGCTGCCCCGCCTGGAACAGGGCCGCGCGCAGGAGCATTCGCCGCAGTCGCCATTGGGTAGTTCGGCGTACCTTGCCTGGACCCTTGTGGCCTTCCGGGGCCAGGTCCGGCAGGGTAGGGCTGCCAAGCATCGCTCTGCGGGGTGGTCCTGCGTCCAAAGTCGGCGCCACCGTAGCTGCCCTGTCGGGAGTCTGGTCGCGGAAGACCGTACTGAGCCATGTCGGCCGGCTGTGCGTAGTAAGCGGCTCCCGGCACGCTGCCGAAGGACGATTGGCTTGCGTTCGGCTGGTGCTGAGGACCGTCAGCGCCGATGCGAGGCGATCCGGACGGCCCGCGCCCGTGTCCGGGATAGCCCTGTCGAGGAGACGAGTACAATGGCGGGTACTGCGCGACCGGGTTGATGAGGTGCTCGGTCGACGCGTTCGGCGTGTTGCGACCGCCGAGTGCGTAGAACGATCCAGGAGTCGCGTCGTCGTACGTCGGCATCTGCTGCAGTTCGACCGGCAGCTCGTCGGGCGTGCCGGGGTTGAAAGGCGAGCTCGACTGGCTCGGATACATGCCGTGCTTGAGGTACTCGGCGCGGGCACCCGAGAAATAGTCGTCCGCTTCCGTACCGGCCACGCTCTGCGGACCCTGACGCCGGCCGAGCGCAGTAGCGGTCGAGATCGTCATCTCGTCCTCGTCTCTCTCGCGCAGGTACTGCGAGCGGTCGACCGCGAGATCGTGAGCCTCGAGCATGGCAAAGGTGAGGCCGCCCGCCGTGTTCTGCTCGACCGTCTTGCCTTCGAACTTGGCCTCCCCGAGTTCGATACGGCCGTTGTAGCTGCCAAGTGCGTATGTGAGTGTAAGAAAATAGGCGAGTCGACTGCAAGCTCGGGAGGAGGAACGTACATGGTCGGAAGCAGGTGCTGAACGTTCTTGTGCAGCATGGGCGTGTAAAGAGGTTCCGAAAGCGCGTCGTGGCCGAAACGCTTCTGGAGTCGGTTCTTGCGCGCATCGGCGTGATGTATGTGCACTTCGGCCATCTCTGCTTCGCTGGGAATGTACCATCGGAAGCGGTCGTCGAACTGGCGGACGAGGATGATCTTGAAGACGGCGACAGAGATCGCTGGCGGGGCGCTGTGAATCTCCGACAAGGAGAAGTCAGTCCTCTATCTCCGGCGCAGTCCAGAACCCTGTGCATTTGATAGAGTGCAAAGAGTGCGAGGCGCAGACTCACAGTGCGATGGCGTAGAACCAGTTGGACTTAAGTCCGATCGACACAGCCATGAAGAGATGCATCAGAAGCTGCGAGGAGGACAAGCTCGTCAGTGCTTGCGCGCGACAGGTGCATTCTGCCCCGGCTCGAGTATGCGCATTCCGACTTACGAGCGCCGTCAACATGCGGTTAATGACCACGTTCCACAGTCGGCCGCCCGTCTCGGTCCGCGGGACCGAGACATACAAGTTCTGGTACTTGTAGACGTAGTAAGAGACGACAAAGACGCTAGCTCCGAAGGCGGCGACCAGCGGCGCGAGTGGGGCGTAAGCGAAAACGACGGCGACAATGAGAAGGTGGTTCGAGTAGTAGACCGGGAAGTCAAAGTAAGGCGGCTTGGTCGCTTCGCGGATCTCGCGCGGCGTTCGACCAAAGAGGCGAGTCTTGATCCAGATGATGAAGAGCGAAAGGAGCTGAGCGAGGTCGAAGCATGCCGATGCTCCACGAAGGGGCATGATCGTGAGCCAGTAGTTCGACTGGGTCATGTATGTATATTGGAGCTGGTTGGGGATCGTCGCGAGGAACGAGAGCACCTTCGAGACCGAAGCGCGTTCCTGGATGTCGACGACGACTTGAGAGACTGGAAAGGGAAGTGCACAATTAGCTTGACCGCTTTTTGGCTTCCTGGGAGATTTCCCTCTTTCGTCAAACTCACTGATCTGTACGAGGACACCGAGAAGCGAGAAGATGATGAACTGGGTGATGAACAAGAACGCTGAGTACCGCGCAGTGACGATGCGGTCGGCCTGCGTGTGCGTCGTCGTGCCTTGAAGCGAAGCGATCCAGCTGCACAATATGGCAGAATAGGTCAGCCATCGGTTGGCTCTTCCTCCAAATCGTCTCGTCAACGCACCGGATGATCATCGGGAGGATCATCTGCAGCAAGAGCGTGAGGATCGGAGGGACCACACCTGAAGGCGAAGAAAAGACTTGATCAGCCCCCTCGCACGCGTGCGAAAGACTGCGGAAGAGTGCGGAGGAACTCCTGATCAACGTACCGACGAATGCCGAGAACAGCCACTGATAGTCGTTGACCCAGGTGTTGATGAACCCGACGTAAGCAGACCTGTGTTCCGAAGCCGCGCGACTCGAGACACAGTCAGCAAGGCGCCAGAACCTCTGTTGTTCTCGCCATGCGAGACCGAAGTGTGACGTACAGAGCAGCCAAATTGGCGAGGAGCGCGACGGCGACGAGCGGGATGATGTAGAAGCCGCAGAGCAAGACGAGCAAGATACCGCCGAAGAACTTGTTCTTCATCCGTGCAGCGTCGCCCATATTCAGGTTGTCCCACTGGATGTCCTTAGGCCTGAGCAAAGAAAGGTACGACATCAGTCAAAGTCCGAGAAGATCCTCCCTCCCCGGTCATCAATGGCCGGACTCACTGCGGCGCGAGGTCGAAATGGGCGCCCTGCTTCCGCTTGCCGCGCAGCGTCTTCGCTACGATGTGAGCGTACGGGACCGACTCGAAAGAGGCGAATCCGTAGTTCTCGGCTTTGCGCTCGTGAATCTGGTTGCGAGTGGCCTGCAAGGTTACGTGGCGGGTCAGGCTCAACGTTCGTTTGGATGTACGCTCGATCGGACAAAGTTTACCTCGACTCGCTGCTCGTACCGCTTGATCTTTTCGGTGAGATAGTCGACTGAGCGCAAAGAGTTCAGTCAGTCACGAGAGCTACCAACCGGGAGAAGTGCGCCGTATGAAGGGGACCAACTCACTGGCGTCGACCTTGTTGCCTCCCATTCCCATCCACCCCCCGATCCGCTTCGTCGGCCGTTTGGTCGGCAAGCGATTCGGATCCTTGAAGTACCGCGTCAAGACCTCTTCGAGTTCTTTCACCGTCTCGTTGTGCTTCTTGACGAGTTCGGGCAGGGCGCCGACGCGACGACCGATGTGGACTGCCGAGGTCGGGTACGGGATGATGAGACTGAGGAGGAGACTGTGGAGGCCGGCGTCGGTCTGGTATCTCTTGGCGACTTGAGTGATCTGCACGCAGTGTGGTCAGTTGCTGCCGAAGCGGGGAGGCAGCGGGATGCCACGGCAAGACGTACCATGAGCGAACGAGCGTAGAGCATGTCCTGGTACGCCGGCGACCGGAACCACTGCCAGCGAAGCTTGACGATTGCCTACGGTGCGAGCGCATGTCAGTAAAAAGCTCTCGGACCCGCGGAGCCGCAAGATGCTCACCGAGTAGTTTCGCCAGATAAAGAAGAACGCCATGCCGGTGATGACATAGGTCATGACCGCATGAGCCCTGTAATGATCAGAAAGTCAGTATTGCCACAGGCAGCCACACGAGGGAAACCTCCCGAGATCCGGAGCTTGAAAAGGCAGACTCACCAAAGCCAGTTGCCCTTGACCTGCGTCATCGTGAGCATCAAGAGGGCGTTTCGGTTCGAGCTCGCGACGTTGCGGATATTGTATACGACGTTGATGGGAATCAGGACGGCACAGGTGAGCAGTGCGGCGCAGATAAAGACTGTTTGAACGGGCGCGCGGCGGTCAGAAAACAAGCTCGACAACTAAGGCATCGGAAGGGACAGCTTGATACGCACGGTTCCGGCACATGCGGAGGAAGCGGAGGTAGGCCACCGCGTCGAGACCGATCAGGCGCATCATTTCCTGCTCGCCGACCTGGAGCACGGGCGCGACCCAGTCGAACAAGCCCTTTCCGATTCTCGGCGGCCGTTTCTCGTCGGTCGCGTATTTGACTTTGGGCTGGTAGACGACCGAGTTGTTGGGTCGGAGGATCGAGAAGGCGCAGAGGCACGCGACTCCGACGGCGGCCATCAAGCCCAACTGGATTCCGACGGCGCCGGGTGCGACCTTGGAGATCTTCTCATTGAACGAGTTGATGAGATCCACCGTGGCATCTCCCGCCTGCGACATGTCGTCTTCTTCCTCTCAACGGCGGATAGATGGAGACGCGAGGCACGACGAGATGTTGCGTGCCGGAGGGATCGACAAGGATGGTCGGTGGACTGTCACGAAGGAGCGTACGTGTCGTGCGCGAGTCTCGTCCGGTTGCACGAGGGGAAGGATAGACGCGTCGCGAGCCTGGCGTCAGGCGTGCCTCTAGTATGGAGAGTTCCCTGCGTCGAGGGGACAAAAGTTGGGTCAGAGGATTGTTGACGTCGCCGCTCAGCTCGCTCGACTACAGGCCGCCTTGGTGAATGTACTCACGCAGCGTGCGTTCAGGCGCTTATGTACTTCGGAACTGCGCGTCGTTCGCTCGTCGGATGAGGCGTATTTCGAGGCGGTCAGTGAGCAACGAGGCGGTGAAGCGACCCCAGGAGGACGAGGACAAGGGCGTCGACAGTCGCTGGTCGAGAGAGGCCGTTACAACGAGAGTAGCGAGAGGTGCTTGCAGCCAGTGCAGTCCAGTCCAGCTCAGAGTCCAGCGTATGTACGAGGCCAGACCGTCAACCGCCAACACCTCACCTCACCGTCGTCCGGGGTAACACGCGGCGCTGAGACAAGGGTCCTGGAAAATCTTTTCATTTCTCGCTACACTCGCACGGATCTCTTACACACTGCGCCATCAGAGTTCAACAGTCACGAAATCACTGACGTCCTGGGGTGAAAGCATCTCGATTGAGCCACAGGCAAGGTTGAGCTCGAGCTCCCCCTTGCAAGCTGATCTCGACGTTACGTAACCGCCGCAGCAACAGTTCGCCGCCCAATGTGAGCACCACAGATCCATAGACTTGATGCATTTGCAATGGTGATTGGGGTCATCCCCCCTTTTTGCCTCCTCGGTCCGCAAGAATCGGACCTTGAGCGATGATCAGAGTCCGCGTCCCCAAACGGCTTTCCCCCCCACGACCGTAGTGACGACCTTGATCCCGCGCAACTTTGCCTCTCGTTCCTTCCGCTCAGTCGGCGACTCTCCCTCGAGCGGCGCCGTACCGAGTTGGAGCGGATCGCCGTCGACGACGACAAAGTCGGCAAACGAACCGACGCGGAGCGTGCCGGCTTGAGAGGCAAACGAACCGATCGTGGCTTGCGCTGCTGCCGTCGTGAAACCGCGCAAGGTTTCCATCATGGTCAGGCGTTCTTCCGGGTACCTGTGAGGCAAAGATTGCCCGGTTGCCAACACCCAGTGGTCAGGTAACCTCTTTCTCGGCCAAAGGACGAATGAGGACTCTTCCGACTCACCAGCCATCGACGCCATGCGGACTGTTACCATCCGACCATTTGCGTGCCACGGCAGCGTACATCCCCTCAAACGGGTTGACGCCCTCGACAGGAAAGTCGGAACCGAGCGCGAAAGGAGCACCGGTGCTGTCAAGTCAACGGCGAGTAAGCTCAGGTGGAACCGATTGCGATCTTCTTCTGAGAGTGTGGTGGTCAAAGGAGCTTGGCCGATCGCGAAGCGCGGACTCACTCGAGTAAGCTGCGCCAAGCGTAAGCGCCCTTGATGCGCTCCGACCCGATCCTCTTCTCTGCATATCCCATGTCGCTCGTAGCTGCAATCACCAGACAGGTCAGTCGTTGCGCCTGGAAACGTTGTCAGCGAACGAGACACACCATGCGTAGGTTGGAACGAAGCGATGATGCCGAGTCGGCCCATCCGTTCGATATCTTCCAATCGCTGCATCCACGATCCCACGTCAGACCCGCCATCTCGAGATGCTCCAGACTCAGAAGAAAGCAGCCCGAGGACGATTAACTCACCAAGATCTGCGCATGCTCGACTCGCCACTTGACTTCGGCCTGCGTCTTGCGCACCTCTGCATCGTCGTGGCCATCTCGACCTTGCGAGAAGGTCATGTTGCGCAAGAGGGACTCGTAAATGTCCAGCACGACCGTATTGGCGCGGTCACCGATTCCGTGAGAGCAGAGTTGGAAACCCTGGGCGTGTGCGGGCACTCAATAAGGCGTCAGCTTTCGGTCCGCGATCCGGAAGGCAGCCGCGAGGCGCGGCCATTTGGACACTGCCTTACCTTTTTAACCCACTGCAGAGGTCATACATCATGCAATGTCAGTAAACTGTCAAACGCTGTTCAAGTTGTACGCGCGCATCGAGTCTCACCTTGCCCATCAGCTCCCGCAGTTCATCTTCAGGCGTGATCAAGAACCCCCTCTTGTCAGCAGCGTCTGCCACATCGGTCGCCAAGCAAAAGTCAGTCTCTGCGCCATGAAGATGAACCCCGGAGAAGCAGCCCACCGGTGTAAGGCTCGTGCATGGCTGCTCCCCATGAGCCGAGAGCACCGTCGGTAAATATCTTGGCCGCACTGCGTTCCCGACTGCATGTGAGCGCGCGCTCACCACGGACGACCAAACACTCCGACGAGATTCTCGCGAGGCTGCAATGGATCTCGATCTCGAGCGGTACGGGTCCCGGAGATGAAGCACTCACCGAACAATAAGTTTCTCCCCCTCATAGACCTCGACGCCCTCTTGCTCTCCACACCAACTATTCGTCGGCGCGCACCCGACCATGCCATAAATCCGGATCGGGAGTTTACCCTTCTGGTCCAACTCGCGCAGGAAGCGAACGTCGGCGGGTGAGAGCGCCGCGTCGTGCACGGAGGTGAGACCCGTAGAGAGCATCGACCGCGAGGTCGAGAGAAGGTACCGCAGACGGGAGGTTGTAGTCCAGGGAGGGACGACGGCGACTACCGTGTGAAAACAAAAAGTGAGGTCAGTCTCCCCGTGCCGCAAGATTACCTGCCTCAATCGGAACCAGCTCACGAACGTAGTCCATCGCATTGTCGAGGAAGATACCGCTCGGTCGGCCTACAGCGTCTCGGACTATCTCTCCGCCTTCCACCTTTATAGGGAGATCCGGCGGCAAGAGGGCCAAAACGGCCGGCGAGACCCACAAGGCATGGACGTCGATCCGCTTAAGGTAGATCGGACGACCGCGGAGACGCTCGTCTCGCTCCAGATCGGCCTGTCAGCTCCGCAAGTCAGTAAGCGTTACAGGGCTGAAAGGAGTGCTTTCGCAGACTCGCGGCAGTCGGGAACGCGCCGTTCGTCTCGCGATACTTGGTCTGATCCCATCCGAGGCCGAGGATGAACCGACTGCGGTCGTTCCGCAGTTCGGGATCGGCTTCGACAAAGGCTGCAATCCGATCTACGGCTTCTTTCACCGAGGTGGCGCCGACGAGGTTGACGGCGGAAGCGGATTCGCCTTGTTGGAGGACATGCGCGTGGGCGTCGGTCCTGCGGAAGGAGTAGGTGTTTCAGTTCTTTCTTGAGCACATGGACGGAACCCAATCGGGCTCTACTTACAAGCCGGGAAGGAGAGTCTGTCCGGGCTTGAGGTAGTAGATGCGGACGCCGCCGTTCCGCCCGACTCCCTTCCCCGTCGTTTCAAGGTCTCCCCACTCTTGCCTGACCTCATCCCGGGTCCCCCTTCCGACGATGACCCCTTCATTGATCACGATGCATTGGGTCTTGAGGGAAGCGAGACCGGCCGACTCGTCCATGGTGAGGATGCTCGACGAGTTGTCTCTGGTCGGCGAGCAGACGGCATAATGGGCGGGTAAGGCTTTTGGCTCGTCCGGGTCACGGGTGCCGAGGTGTCCCGATAAGATGTAGCCTGCTAGAATCAGTGGCGCGACGAGTGCGAGCCATCGAAAGTTGGAGCGTAGAGACGACGATGTGGGGCGCGCTGGTTGGCGAGGAGCAGGGACAGCGGGTGAAGCAGCGTCGGTGGCAGGCGGTCCTGGAGCCTGATTGGGTCTTCTCCGTCGGAGAGACATGCCCGCTTCTATACACGCGGACAGCGTGAGAAAGAGAGTCGTTCCGTCGCGCCAAGTCGGCCGAGAGAAGAGTTGAGCCGGGTTGCCGCGGCACATCCGTAGCGAGGACTGAACAGCGCGCTTGAGCCTAAGTCCGTTAAGCAAGAGCTAATCACCGACGCTCGTACTCGCCCCTGGCCCATCCTCGCCGCCGACAGCGTTCTGCACCCGAGATAATGGCGACAGCCGCCAGTTCGTCGACCGCGACCTCGCAGCCTCTCCCGCTCGACAGTCGATCGCTGCTCGCCTTGCACGCCTCGGTCACCGGTACCGCAGTCGATGTCGCAGACCGGATCGGGCGGAGAGCGAGGAGGGAAGGGTGGGCCGTCCAGGTCAAGAGCGTCGCTCAGTTCAACCCCGTCAGTCCCTTCTCACGAGAGCCTTGGACGAGGCCATGCGCTGACGGAACTCGCCCACAGATGGAGCTGCTCGAACACGGCCTCGTCGTGTTTGTCCTGCCGACTACCGGGAACGGGCAGACTCCGCCCCAGTTCGTACCGCTCTGGACCGCTCTCCTACACCCGGGCCTCCCTCCCGACTTTCTCGAAGATCTCAGGCGAGTCATCGAAGCCCCGTCACCAAAGGTCCGCGAAAATGCTGACGCCGGCCTCCGTGAACAGATACGCCGTATTTGGGTTGGGCGATTCGAGCTACGGAAAGTACAACTGGGTCGGCAAGAAACTCTCGCGCCGACTCGACGCGCTCGGGGCGCATGCCGTCGTCGAACGCGGAGAAGGCGACGACCAGAACGAGTGGGGGTGAGTTGAGACCTTGTCGCTTTCCGAAGCGGATTCTCGCCACTCCCGCATGTTCCTGACCACTGACCACGAACGATACTCAGGGTGGAATCGACTTTTCCCGGCTGGCTCGACGAGCTCATGTCGGCGATCGATCCTCTCTTCCCCCCCTCGGCCGACTTTGTCCCCCTCGCCGCGACCGCACGACCGCCCGCCCGCGTCCGCCTCGAAAAGGTGGCGTCGACCTCACAGCAGCGAGACAGCAGCAGCGCCGTGAACGGCGCATCAACACCTTTACCGACGAACGGCGCGCTGCTCTGGACCGACGATGCGCGGTGGGCACGCCTGGTCAAGAATGATCGCGTGACGGCTCCGGAATGGTATCAGGACGTGCGCGAGATCGAACTCGAGATTGAAGGCGTCGATCCAGACGAGCGAAATCGACTGTAGGTTTCACCCAAGTCTTGGTCAGTGATCTGGACGCCCTCCAGGGGCTGACCTCTTTGCGATCTGGCGCGCAGATACGCGGCAGGGGACGTGCTCGAGATCCGTCCGTGCAACTCGGCGGAAGATGTCGAACGGTTTCTCCAGTCGGCCGGCTGGACCGACATGGCCGACCAAGTGCTAGCCATCTATCCCACGAGCCACGGTAAGAACAAAGCACAAAACTCGACGCTCACCTTCCTGCAGCGAGACTGATTCTCCCCTGAGCGCGCAGATCAACCCCTCCCGCCGCACCTACCCGCCGGCTACCGGACCACGCTGCGCCACCTCCTCACTCACGAACTCGACATCTCTTCCGTGCCCAATTATTCGTTCTTTGAATGGCTTGCGCACTTCTGCGAAGGCGACATGCAGGAACGGTTGCGCGAGTTTGCCTCCCCGGCAGGATATGTATGTCCAAATCTTCCCTTCACCCCTGTGATGTGCGTTCTGAGAGTGAACGACGTCCGTCTACCAGGATGAACTACTTGACTATGCTCGCCGACCTCGGCGGACCATCAACGAAGTCTTGTACGAGTTCCGCTCGGCTCAGATCCCGCCCGAGTACTTGTTCGACCTCTTGCCGCTCATCCGACCTCGAGGGTTCTCCATCTCGTCCTCTCCCTCGGTGAGTCTCGCGGCTTTTCTCTCTTATCCCTGCGGGTGTATTTCGAGTCTAGGATCGAGCTGACTCTTCCGATACCGTGCCATGGACTTGCTAGTCGCATGACGGCAAAGTGGACCTCCTTGTCGCGATTGTCTCGTACAAGACGATCCTCTCCGTCCCCCGAAAAGGCTTGACAACCTCGTGGCTCTCGACTCTAAAGCCAGGTACGGTCTTGGGACGAAAGCGTTTTGGGGGTTTCCTGCTGTGGCCGCTGATCGTTCTTCCTACAGGCGCTCGCGTTCCCGTCCGTTTCGATACCTCGGGATTACTCAAGCTCCCGCCGAGTCCTGCACCGCTCGTCATGATCGGTCCGGGAACGGGAGTCGCGCCGTTCCGAGCGCTGATGGAAGAGCGAATCCGAGCCGGCGCGGATGGTGAGTTTAAACGCATCTGCTCTCTCTACATACGGAGCAGGTTGTCTGACGCTTTCGTTGTCTCGCTGCCTGGTGGGAACGGTACAGAGAACTTGCTGTTCTTTGGCTGCCGATCGGTCAAGGTCGATTTCTACTTTCGCGAGTTTTGGGAGGACCTCGCCAAGCAGGGCAAGCTCACGCTCTCTGTTGCGCCGAGTCGAGACCAGGTAAGTTGGCCACTTGTCCACGACCGATACGCGTGGTACTGATAGGTGCATTGGACAGGAGGACAAGATCTACGTGCAGCACCAGATTCCAGAGTATGCCGGTCAGCTTTGGGACTATGTCACGCGCGGTGGCTACATCTACGTTTGCGGGTAAGTCTGGACCGCGTTTGCTCTTTGGAGCTGCCACCTTCTTGCTGCTGCTGACCGCTGCACCGAGTCGATTTTGCCAGCTCGTCGACGTTGATGCCGAAGGCGGTCAAGAAGGCGCTGCTCGCGGTGTTCAAATCGGAGGGCAAGCTCGCGGACGACGCTGCGGCCGAGACGCTGTGGGAGCAACTGGAGAAAGAGGGTCGGATCACAGAAGAGACTTGGGGTTAGAAGGGTGGCGCCACTCTGTAGACGACGAGTTGACATCTCTCTTCTCGCCGATGAAAGTCAACTTTTGACCTTCTGAGCTCCCGTTTCGTATGCTCCCCCGCGCCGTTGATTTCGATGCCGGGTCCCCCGTCCGAGTCTGACTATGGCTCTGAGCTAGATTGGACCGATGCGACTCTCGATGCTGCTCTGACTGCGATCGAGCGAGCAGCGTCACTCAACTCGGCCGCCGCCAACGCCGCCGTCAGCGCAGCCTCGACGTCGAGGGAGGCTTGGGATGCAGGCAATGCTCATACAGGCAGTACTGCCACTGCTCAAGGAGGCGTCGTCATCGCGGGCGAGTCTGCCGATCCAGCTGCGACGGCAACCGGGGAAGCGAGTCCTCCAGCCAGCCTCTGGTGAGCCGACCACGAACGCGGACAGTCTGGAATGTAGACGCTCACTGAGCCATAGGAACCGATCAACAGGGAACGGTACCGCAAGCGAAGAGGATGGGGCGCCTTGTCCGTGTCGGATCTCTCGGGCCCATCTTGGTGCGAGGTAATGCAGCACTTCAAGGCGCACGGTCCTCACAGTCGCTGATTCATACAAGTTGCACAGGTACAACACACGTATCGCCTGGCGTCGAAACCGTTCTTGCCGCCGCTCGAGCGCCCCGCGACGATCACGACTGCCGCCGGTGCGGTCATCCAAATCGACGCCACCCGCACCGTCAAGCGCGAGTCGATCCTCGATCGCGGGAAAGAGGTCCATCGTCGGATCGAGAAGCAAGTCATGGGCGACGTCGAGGAGGTCGAGGTCAACGTGACGGGCAAGGAAGAGTGGTGGGCTCTCCGGATCCTGAACACGATCATCTGCCTCCACGCTCTGCTCGCGAACGGCAAAGTCGTACGTCCCTCACGTTGACGCCGCGAGCGCAACCCGTGCTCACACTCGAATTGCTTGTCCATAGCGCGAACTTCCCGTCGTGGGTTGGCTCGGCGGCCATCTCGTCTTTGGCGTGATTGACGAAGTCGAGCGGCGCGAGATCAAGGCGCCTCATCCGACGGACGAACCAACTCCGTCAAACGCGCCCTCAATTCCGAAGAGGGAACGTCGCGCCAAGAACGCCAGCACGGTCCCCGAGAAGGACGCCCAGAAAAAGCTCGATCACTTCTTCACGCTCATCCGGTCGCCGACGAAAGCTGCGGGACCCGCCTCGACTTCGACCGCGGAAGGAGTCGAGAACGCATCGTCGCGACTCGACCGAGACGCTCCCGCAGGGTCGAACCAGGTGGACGAGGCGCATGAGGGCGAGCCGATAGGTTCCAGCGCGGCGCAGCAGCCGACGGCGCCGTCGTGGGGCTATCTTCTCAGCGATACCAAGACTCGGTAGGTTTGCTTGCACTTGCGCTACCATTCATTGACGTGGCTGACTGAAGCTTCGCACGTGCACCTGATAGCTTCAACCGATCCATGCCTCCTGCGGGCGAGTCACGCCCTGCTCGTTTGCAGCTTATGCTGTATCATCGACTCTTATCCTCGATGCTCGAGCGGGAGCCTCCAGCACAAGACACCTCAGCCGAGAGTATGAACCCGGCCGAACACCATGGGTCGAGTCGTCCGACTGCCTTGTCGTGGCGAGACCTCTTTGCGCACTTGTCGCTCTCGCCGTCGACTGCGCTCTCGATGGACTTTCTCGACGCCATCTCGCCCGTCATCGCCGACTCGGGAATTGAAGCGGAGCTGCATCAAGCCACCACCCTCGAAGGCTTTGTCCAAGTCCTCCTCTCTTACGGCGATCTTCTGCGCGGAAATCGAGACTCCGTCTTGCTCGACGACCTCGAGATTGTCTACCGGTTGCGGAACGACAGCGGCCGGACATATGCCAACCGACGCGGAAAGCGCCGCGCTCGAGATCGCCCAACCGACGCCGACTTGCCGGCTCGAAAGTCGGCCGCCTCGCGAGAGAACCGTCACGCGCCGAGCGTTGTCGACCCCGAAGACGCCGATCTACAGAAAGCAATTGCACTCAGCCTCTCTCTCGCCACCGCCGCGGAGACAGAGAGTCTCGACGCGGAAACTACCGTGACCGCGAACGCGAGCGCATCGTCGGCGGACTCCGTTGCCGAGCCGTCCGAGGAGATCGACTCGCAGCTCAAAGATTCGCAACTCCCGTTCTTTGCGAATCCTTCTCTCCCTATCCCTCTCCCATCATCACCCTCTCACAAAGCGCACGACGACGACAATCATGCCGAACCTGCGTTACCGGGTTCTGCTTTCGAGCTACCGCCGAACTCGCAAGCAGAAGCGTCCCCGACGGGCGGGGAAGCAGTGGTGCCTCCGCGGTACAATCTTCGACGTCGTCGACAAAGTCCTGCGGCAGGCAGACCCGCCTCGGTCGCGACGACGCAACAACCCGAGCCCAAAGTGCAAGTTGCGCCTTTGCCGGCCACTCAAACGATGCCAGGGCCGCAGCAAGCACCTTCGAACGACCCGGATTTGATTGGAGTCGACACTTTCCGGAATGAACCTGAAGAACTCGATGTGTGGCTCGGCAGCGTCCTCGCCTATTGGAAAGGCGAGCGCCCGCCAGAAGGAGTTGCGCTTCCGCAAACGAATCGATGCCGGTGCGATGTTCTCTCCTCTCGCACGCGCATGCTCTTCTTCTCACTGACAACGGCGCTCCGACGCGGCAGGAGTTGCGAGTTTGAGGACGGTTGTGAGTGGCGCGAGATGAAGGCGAAGCAGCTTTATGAGGAGAGGCTGGCATGCAAACGCCTTCGTGCAGAGTCGCGCAGCACCCATTCGTAGATGCGGTCCCGAGAGCTGTAACTATCCTTATACCGTCAATATGGGATCAATCAAGCGGTAATGCAAAGATTAACGTCAACAACAAGAAGCTAGTACAACTCATGCCCGATTCTGCTCCCGCCACTTCCTCACAACGTCGCCAAGCAGAGCCCGTTTGCCTGCCGCGTCCAGTGCCTCCAGCTCGACAAGGAGCTTGCGACCCCCTCGCGCACCTTGATAGCCCGCAGCGGCGATGACTTCCGCAGTCGAAACGTCGGCCGGCACGCCCTCTTCGATGAGTGCGGTGGCGAACGTCGACTCCTGCGGCTCCCCCTTGACCTTCTTCGACGGTTGCGCGTCCGTCTCGAGCGGTCGCTTGCGACGCGCGAGCACATTTTGCCAGTTCGACGTGGCGGCCGGAGGAGGGGGAGGAGGCGGCTTCGACGGGCGATGCTGACGGTCGGCTTCGGAGGGGGGAGGGCGACGCCCTTGCCTTTTCGCCTCTTGTTGAGCCTTGACGGCAGTCCGAGCTCGCAACGCCTCGATGGAAGACCCGCCGAGCACGGCGTCGCTCTGCACGCGCCGCGTGCCGTCCAGAATGCTGGCGATTTCGTCCTGCTCCTTGGCGTGCGCCCTTTGGCGCTCTGCCTCCTTTGCTGATACGCCTGCAACAATCCATCAGCCAGCCGACAACGAGCATGGGAGCACCGCGGGAAAAGCACACACCTCCGGTCTTCTTCGTCTTGTGCTCGTATCCCGTAAGCTGTTTCACGACGTCCTCGGGATTTGGGTCGTCGGCGACGAGGAGCTTGTCGTTGTCGCTATCGAGCAGGTTGGTATTCTGGAGCGCGAACTCGATCTCGGCCAGGTCGGCTCGGTAGATGGACATCTCCGTCTGTTCGCAAAGTCTGTTAGCGATGATCTCGCGCAGCGGAGACAGGAGACGCTCGGCGAAGACTCACAAGCGAGAGGTGATCCTGCATACGGAACATGTTCTTCACGCCGAAGAGCTCGCCCGCGTTCTCTTTCCCTTCATCTTGAACTCCCGTGAAGAGACGACGCTCCGCGCTCGCGTCGTCTGCACGAGGAAAAGATTTCATCAGTACGGGGCAGATCGTCACCTCTAGGAACGCTCAGGGAGCTCACATGCGAGGGAAGCGATCGCGCGCTTGTACTGCTGCCGGTTGTAGATGAGTTCTTCGAGCCTGTCGTTGCTTCGAGGTCAGCCCGTTCCCGATCCGAAGATCTCGCTCGTTTCACGCACGTTCCCGCTCCGATGAGGCGATAGACGTCGACTTCGCGCTTCTGACCGATGCGGTAAGCGCGATCCATCGCTTGCAGATCGTGCGCCGGGTTCCAGTTCGGATCGAAGATGACAACCTGGTCGAAAAGCGGTCAGCGGTCTGGACGCAGAAACTTCTGCCTCGATGCACACTCACTCGGTTCGCAGCGGTCAAGTTGAGTCCCACTCCCCCGGCCTTGGTCGAGATGAGGAAGCAGAACTTGTCGCTTTCGGGGTCGTTGAACTCGTCGACGAGCGGCATGCCTGCGAGATGAGGTTGCTCAGCCTTGCTCTCGCGCGAGAGAGATCGGGAACGTACGGTCTTCCTGAGGCGTGCTTCCGTCGAGTACGAGATACTCGTAGCGGGTCTGACTCATCAGCTCCTCGAGGAACGAGAGGATCTTCAGCGACATCGAGAAGATCAAGACTTTGTCGCCGTTCTTATGCCAGAGGTGGAGCAGCTTTCGAAGGATCTGCGTGACAACGGAGAACGTTGGGCAATCTTGTTGGAATCACGATGAATCGGCCGGCGAATGCGTACCTTCCATTTGCCGCAGAGTTCAGGATCGAGAACGGCAGTCGCGTAACTCTTCCGCGAGAGATAGTCTTCCGGGAACGCCGCTCGCATCCAGTTCTGGTCCTGGACGTACTTCTCCTTGTTGTTCATGAGGTCTTCGCGATCTGTTGAGTTTGCGCGATCAGTCTGTGCCTAACAGCTAGGTCTTGGGATCGACGAACGTACCAGGGTAGATCAACCCGAGGTGATTCGCGACTTTCTGGAACAGGACGATGTATTTGAAGATGAGCTATCGGCCGTTCCGAGTCAGTCACTTCATCGTAGAGAAGGTATGGAAAGCGAACACGCACCTTTGCCCATCCCTGCTCGCAGCAGTTGCCCCTCCGATAAGGGAGTCCTTCTTCGTCCAGCTCACCGCACGGGCACGGGTCGTCGGCCGTGAGCATGACTTCGACGTCGTTGAGCTTCAGCAGCCGAAGGTAGACCTCTCGCTGCAGCTTGGTGAGCGGGCACAAGACGATGTGGTCGGTCTTTGCCGGCAGCTGCAGCTTGACCTTCTCTTTCGTCCTGCAGCAAGCGAGAGTCGATCAGGAGGTTCGGGAGGTCTGACCTCGATAGGCGCGGCAAGCGTACCGGCGCATGAAGAACTTGGGCAGGAGGTTGGAGACCAGCGCCGTCGCCCGGATCCGGCCGGTAGCGATCACGTTGTCGGGAGCGTCTGCGCGTTGCGACCATGCGATCGGCTTCGTAACGAGGTCTCGCCTGCGGTATGGGGGGAGTTTGAGTAAGTGCCAGCCCTCAGCGATGAGAATTTCGCCATGCGGGCTGACCATTGCGCGTAAGTGCCAACCCGACCAGGAACGGCCCAGTGCAGAAGACACCAGAGTTCGCTCAGGCGGTTCTGGATCGCAGTACCCGTGAGACCGTAGCGCAGGCGAGTCGGCAAGGACTGCATCGCTTTGGTGATGCTGGCCTTTGGGCTCTTGAGACGGTGCGCCTCGTCCGCGATCACGACGGTAAAGTCGCGCGCGGCGAGATCATCGATGTTGCGCCGGACGGCTTCGAAGCCCGCGATAACTACCAAGGAGAGCTTCATCAGCACGCGCGCAAGGAGTGCTCATCGATGACGCGAAATGTACTCACTGATGTCCAAGTAGCCGCGATCGTACTGCTTCAAGACCCGCTGCTTCTGGTCGCCACTGTAGATCTCGACGTCAAAGTAACCCCACTGAGCGGCAAAGACGAGGACTAGTCAGTGCTATACTCTCCTAAGCATGCATCTCCGACTCGCCGTCTCCAGTTCGCGCGCCCAGTTCTCCATGACCGACGCCGGGCAGACGATGAGGCAGGTCGGGCCGAGGTCGGACGGCTTAAAGTCGTCGCCGGCCGCTTGGCCGTTCTGGACGGCTTTCTTGCGACGCTCCTTGTCCATCTTGCGCAAGCCCGTCTTGCCTGTAGCGTCGGCAGATCAAGCGTCAGTGCGGCGTCTGTCTTGAGAGGAAAAAGCATAGGTCTCGAACGCACTCATGATGGCGGCGAGGAACGCAATCGCTTGAATCGTCTTGCCGAGACCCTGCGAGGATTCACTGTCAGCAACCTCGCCGCAGCGGGTGCGACAATAGAACGGGGCTGCTCACCATGTCGTCGCCAAGGATGCCTCCGAGGCCTTGTTTGTATTGACCGTACAAGAACTCGGCACCTTCTCGCTGATACCGCCGCAGGAAGCGATTAATCGGAGCCGGGATCTTGGTCGTGTCGCTCGAATCTTTCGATAGCGAGTGCGAGCCGGTCCGTTCCTGGACCGCGTCGTTGATCTGGAAATGCGGCCGAGTCTTGCGCGCCGGGGGCTTCGGGTACTGTACGCGTCCCTGCACGTCAGAAGTTCGGATGGTCAGTTGTCGCGCGTGGGGGTCTGTGAACTTGTGCTGGTACGTACAGCTTGCACCGCGAGCTCTCTCTTCCTGGCCTCCTCCTCCTCGTCGTCGTCGTCGCTCGGGAGATCAAAGCTTTGGCCACTGGCCTGCAACTCCCGCAGACCGGCGGCGATCTGCTCTTGCATCACCCGTCGCTGTTCCTCCTTCCAAGCATCCGCTTCTTCCTGGCGCTTTTTCGCAGCCGCCGCCTCCTTCTGTCGCGCCGCACGCTCCAGCCTCGCCTTGAGGGCGCGGGACATATCATCCTCGAGGTCTTCGGAATCGTCGTCGACCATGACCTCGTTCTGCGACTCGACTTTGACGGGCGGTCCTCCGGTGGACGAGAGACGGAGCTGCTGCGAGTCGGCCTGAGATTGCGAGCTCGCGCGACCCTGCGAGCTACCGAAAGCCTGCCCAGGTTGACGAACTTGAAAGTTGCTGCTTGGCGGCACGCTTGCGAGGTAACCCGCAGGTGGCAGATAATCGTCGTCTTCGGTGTCGGGTTCGGGCTCCGAATCGCCGTCGTCGCCGTCGGCAATTTGCATCGGAGCCATCTGCGGCTTGGCTTGGCTCGGCTCGGCGAGAGGGCGAGCACCGCTGCTCTTGTCCGGCTCCACAGGCTGCATCTCGACGTCGTCGTCTTCCGTGTCGGGCTCTGGCTCGCTGTCGGTCACGAGGACGATCTGCCATGGCAGCGAAAGAGGGGAGTTAGACAACGGCATTTCGCGGTCTACAGTGTCGAGAGAACCCACCTTGTTAGCCTCTTGATCGGGTTCCTGCTTGACGGCGATCAGTGCCGGTGCCGGACTGGGCAGGGCGTTGCCTTGAGCGGTGGCGGTAGCAGGTTCGGCCTTGACGGCCGGACGCGGCGGGCGGGGCGGGAGCTTTATGACGTTCTTGTAGGCGCCCATGCCGTCCGAATTCCAGTCGACGCCGTCCGATTCGCTCTCGAGCTCGTCGTCGGTCTGGACGAGTATGGCGGCGCCCTTGGAGTGCTTCCGCTCCTCGCCAGAATCGGCGGCTTTCCCTCCTTGGACGACGATGATGCGGACGTCTGCGCGTGCGGGAAAGAGTGGTGTGTCAGTGCTCTCGTCCGCACATCGAGTCAGTACAAAAGACCGGACTTGCTCAAGAGCTTGATTAGCGGGTTGTATTTCTCCTCCAGAGCGCGTCTCTCGTCGGTCATGCGGTCGGGGTGCTTGCGGTCGACCCAGCGGCGCGAGAGGTGCTTTCGGACCACCTCGGGATCATCTTGACTGGCGACGGCCGCCATGACTGCGCGCAATGCGTGAAGGGTGGTGAGCAGTGAGAACGGGATCGGAAATCCGAAAGCTCTCGACTCACCATCGTTGGCACCGACCAAGTCATTGTCTTCGCTCTCGTCCCCAGCTGAGAAGACCTTGAGGCCGCCACGTTTGGCGACTTCGGCTCGCTTCGCCGCGCGGTTCAGAGTCGGCTTGGTCGACGACAAGGCGCGATCGGAATCGGGACTCGACTCGCGAGCCTTTCCTTTCCATCTGAGCCCGTCCACTGCCGCCTTGCCTTGAGCCAGCGCAAAGACGGCCTTCTGGTCGTCCTTGAACAGCTTCTCCTTCTTCTTGGTGAGCCGCTTGATCGTCTCCTTGACCTCCTGCGGCACTTCCTCGCCTCGGTCCTTGTAGCGCTTCCTCTCTTCCTTGGCCTCCTTGAGCTCCTTCTCCTGCCGGATCTTTTTGCGGTCGATCCTGGCCTGCTCGTGCAGCTCGCGATCAAAGTCCGAATCCGAGTCGTCTGACTCATCGTCGCTGTCTTGGCTGTCGGCAGGCGTGCGTGCGGTCGGTGGGGCCGACGTCCAGGCGGACGAGCGGCGCGAACCCGAGCCGGACGCAAGCGGAGCCCGTAAGCTGCTAGGCCCCGAAGTGTTGCTCGTCTTTGTGCGGGACGTGCTGCTCGTCGTCCGTGTGCGCGCCGCCGCCGTGAACGCCATCTCTGGCGGCGGGAGCAGTCTCTTCGCGGTGGAAAGTCTCGGGCGTTGTCGGGCCTGTTGGCTCAGGCGAGGGTGCGCACCTTGCGCCCGTCGAGCATACAAACGGGCGGGGTCGACTCGCACAGCCGTATGTCGAGAGCGCGAGGTGCTAAACTGGGGCAACCGAGACGTGAGGCGAATGCGAGCCTCCCCTTCAGCGCTTGCGTCTTGAATGTCAAAACCTCGCGAGCAATGTCAATCTCAATCTCGAGCTCATCGCTGCCGGCGGCTCTCGCTCTTGAGACCCTGTTCGAGCACGGCGGCTTGCTGAGGGACATTACCCTCTGCACGAAGAGGCCCTCTCGTCAAGTCCAGAGCGACCATCGCGGTGCAAGATGTGTGTGCCAGGGACGGCGACGCCACTCTCGGCACCGCTGGGACGCGGCATGATCTTGGCCATCTTGACGTACGACACCTTCTCGACGTAGCCACGAGCGAAGATAATGTCGATCTCCTCGAGCGAGCGTCCGGCCGTCTCGGGGTAGAAAAAGTAAATGACCGGGAGGCTGCGGGGGGTGGCCGAGTCAGCGGCGAGCGCTCCTCGGCGAGAAGAACACGACGAGGCGTACAAGCACAAGATAATTGCGCCGGAAACGCGAAGCAACCAACGGAAGTAGACGCCAGGGATGACCCGAGACTTCAATCACAGTCCTGACCTGTCCCTCGCCTTCAGAAAGCTTAGTACGGGGCGCACCAAGCTCAGGCGCGATAAATCTCGAATCTCGACAAGCCTTCGTGTATTGCATACCGAAATCTCCGTTTGTTTACAAGAACTGGTTAGTAAGGGATACAGCTAGGGAGAGATTCGCTGGTTGGGAACCGGGCGTCGGAGCGATAGTCTTCTCAGATCTCTCTCGTCCGCAACAAGTCAGCTCTCCTGTTCACAAACTCACGCTGGCAGCACATAGCAGCATACATGGACTCTTTGGCAAGAATTAGACAAGTGGAAAGGTCCAGGAGGGGCTCCTGCTTCCCATCCTCCCTTTCTTTCCTCTCTCCCTGCTCCGCTCTACAAAATTCGGTGGTCCCACAGCGAAAGAGCTCTTCACCTCTGGCGCCACAGCTGCCTCCTTGAGTTACACCCCCGTAAGTACATTATTCAATAGCTGCTGGTCTGCTTGATGAGGAAGTGATCACTCTGACTTGCTTCCTTGCCTCGAAGCCGTCAATCTCAGCCGACCACAACCTGCGCAGCCTTTGCCACCGGACTGATGGAAGCAATAAGCTACCAAGTATTGAGAGACCGGTACATATGCGGTCAGCAAGATGGCGAGGGAACCTCGGTGCCGTCACACGAGCAAGTCGAATCTCGCGTTCGGTTCGACAACGGGCTTGTCGCAGAGGCGCCGTGCACCAGTCCCGCATCCATGTTGTAGCGCGGGTGATCCGAAGGAACCAACGAGTCTGATTATTCTGCGGGTCAAATGCCCCAAGGGCGAGATGGGACGGGCGGAAGCGCAAACCAGCAGCGATTTGCTCGTTTCTCAATTTCCGCAATTTACCACAGACAAGAATGCGCGCTACGCCTAACACTCCTAACACTCGGAGACGCAAAAGAGATAGTCGCAAGCGCGAATGCAGCGTCGAGGATGATGTAGATCTACTAAAGACGCTCTAAAGAGGGTGGCACAAATTGAGGGAGAGAAAAGGCGAGGAGTCCCAAGATGGTATCTAGGAGAGAACAAGGCTATAAACAAGGCAAGAGAAGAGCGCTATGCACACGAGGATGTAGGGTGAAGGGGAGGTTCGGAATGCAAGAGATTGTACAAAGAAGTGCCCCGAAAGGAGCAGCTCGATTGTTCATATCGTACACGAGGAAGGTGCGACAGCCGCCTTGCTGATAACGAAAACGCATTACGGGACCGAGTTGAAACCCTCAGCGCCGTCGCCACTCGTAGGGCGCTCCTCGTCGCTGAGACCGAGACGACGCCACTCGGCCTCGATCTCGCCACCGCTGAGCCGCGGCATGATCTTGGCCATCTTGACGTACGACACCTTCTCGACGTAGCCACGAGCGAAGATGATGTCGATCTCCTCGAGCGAGCGACCGGCCGTCTCGGGGTAGAAGAAGTAAATGACCGGGAGGCTGCGGGGGGTGGCCGAGTCAGCGGCGAGCGCTCCTCGACGAGAAGGACACGACGAGGCGTACAAGCACAAGTTAATTGCGCCGAAGAACGCGAAGCAACCGACGGAAGTAGACGCCAGGAAGGGAGGCTGGTCGAAGGGAAGCATCAGCGGCAAGAACTGGAGGAGCTGGGAAGGAAAAGTCGGCTCACCGTGAACATGACGACGGTGAACTGCGGAGACAACATAGCCAACACATCAGTATACGCACACTATAGCCATCTCCGCCGAACAGAACGCCCCTGTCCCAAGCGGACTGGAGGGAGGGACTTACGTTGAAAAGCCAGTTGTTGATCGTCGAGACGGCATTGGCGGTCGTACGGGTCTTGAGCGGGTTGATCTCGGCCGGGTAGAGCCACTGCAGTCACGATAGGGTATGATTAGCTTTGGAAAGGTCAAAATAGCTCACGGTGACGTACGGGCAGCTCGAGCCAACTGAAGGAGAAAACGAGGTTAGCTCGCGCGAACGCAACAATCCTGAAGGGAGACTACACTGACGTGAATCCGAAGAAAGTCAAATAGAGAAAGATGCCGACTACGGCGCCGTTGACAGCGTTAGAGTCCTTGCCGGGCTGTACGGAGAAAGGTCAGGAGGTCAGCGGGCATCCGGGAGAGCTTTCCGGAGGGCGACGCACGATGAGGCATCCCTGCGGGAGGGTGACAAGTCAGTACAAGAGTGCCTATAGAGAGTACTAATATCCACGAGGGACGCACCATGATCAAGAACATCGAGAGCGCCTGGCCCCAAGTGCCGATGAAGAAGAGTTTGCGGCGACCGGCCTTGTCGACAAGCGGGAACGAAATGCATGCGGACAAGGCGTATACGGTGGCGAGGACGGAACCAAGGATGAGCGAGAGCTTGCGGCCGAGACCGAGGTACTCTTCGAAGATCGGAGTCGAAAAGTCTGTTTCAGAAGCGTCAGTTCGGATCCACTCCTCGAGAACATGCGCAAACGTACAGATGACCGCATTGCACCCGCCGACCTGAATTCAGCGATGTCAGTTCGGTTCGCTGACCCACAGAATATGCGCCACTGACCTGTTGGAAGAATTGCGACGAAGCTCCGAGGAGCATGCGGCGAGCGTGCTGCGTGGGTCCGTTTGTTATCAAGTCGCGCTTGCGCTGGCGAGTCTGACCCTCGAGCGAGTCGTTGATGACCTTGAGCTGCAGGACGACGGCAGCATCGTTGTAGGGGGCCGGCTCGAGGGCGGCGATGACCTTCTGTGCCTCGGCGTAGTGACCCTTCGAGACGAGCCAGCGCGGGGACTCGGGGAGGAAGAGGAGGAGGGCGACCAGCGCGACGGCAAAGATGCACTGCAGAGCGATGGGGACACGCCACGATGCTGAGTTGTCGAGGTAGCTATGTCCGTGGCCGCGAGAGTCAGTACAAGGAGTCGAATCGGAGGAAATCCGAGCACGTCCCGCCGACTAACCTGAAACCAAAGTCGATCCAGTATGCGATCATAGTGCCAGTGGAGATCATGGCAGCCTGATTACGGTACGAGGATGGTCAACACCTGCTCGAGGATCCCCGAGCTGCGGAACTCACCTCGATGAAGACGGCGAAGCCTCGCGAGTGAGCCTTGGCGCACTCTGCATGCCACGTCGGGATCGTAGACGTCTCGAAACCAGTTCCAAGACCAGTGACTGCGCGACTCAGGGCTTCAAATCAGTGCCCGTTCATCGTCGACATGTCCAAAATCGCCTCGTCGAGCGTCCGACTTACCGATTCGACCGATGATGAACTGGCCTCCGGCCCACGATCCGCTGAAAGCCGTGATTTGGATAATGACACCGATGATCAGGATAATAGCGCCCGAGAACATCATCTTGCGGCGACCGAGGCGATCTCCGAACATCAGGGCGAAGACTGCGCCCGCCAAGCAGCCAACCTCGTAGATAGCTGGAAGAAAGGTATCAGCACGTGCATCGAATAGTACAAGAAGGGGAGCCGAGAAGTGTGCTCACCGACGTAGAACGCCTGCAAGACCGAAGCTGCAGAGAGAACGGGCCTCGTCAGTTGGCAGAGCCACCAACTTGACCCGCACGCCTAGACGCCTCGTAGGAGTAGCGTACCCTTATAAGCACCCTGACGAGCCGGGTCGCAAGCCGGGAAGACGCGGAAGAATTGGGGGGCGGAGATCAAGCCCGACATGACTCCTTGGTCGTATCTGTGGAAACCGTCTCGTTAGGCCGGATTCGAACACTGCGGAGGCGCGCGACAAATGGACGTACCCGAACAAGCAGAAACCCATCGAGGCAGCTACGGTGATCATGACGCCGCTGTGCAAAGATTAATGGTCAGCAAGAACGCAGGACGACGCAGTTCTTTTCCTCGGAGACTCACAGCTTGTTTCCCGACATGCCCATGTACGTCGGAATGTCATTCTGGTCGATGCTGGGTGCGAGCAAGTGCAACCGTACACGACGCGGCGGCGGTAGACGAGGACACGGGCCACGGTGAAGCAGATGAGAAGGCGAGGAGGAAAAGGGATTTGCGAGGAAACAAGGGTCAGCTCTCCGAACAGATTTCATTGCGAATAGAGAGGGGATATGGACAGAACAGACTCACTGGACCTTGTTGGGACCGTTCGGGTCGACAAGGTCGCCACCCTCGTGCGACGAGTGTGTGAACTCGCGCTTTTCGGCGCCAGCTAGTTTTTGCTTCGTGTCGGCAGCACTCATCTTTTCGCGCGCGTCGGAGTAGAGTCGGTGGGCGTGCACGGACTTGCGCGTGAAGCCAGCAGCGAACGACGGTGAACAAGAAGAGGAGAAAGAAGGAGCAGGGACCCTCCGCGGGTCCACGCTACGGGTCCACGACTCCACGCCCAGCCTCCGCACTTTCCCACGCAGAGCGAAAATAACTTTCTGGGGGTGCACGTCATCACCGGCCCCAGGCCGAGCGTTTTGAGTCGAACCAAATTAAATAAGAAGAGGGTCGTCGCGACGTCATAGCTTCAGCTGGAAAATGGCAGGTCGAGCAGATGCTCACCGTTCTCCGACGGCTGAACTTGCAGATCTTCTCCGGAACAACGCGCAAGGCGTCAGTGATCTTCCGCGTCTTTCTTCTGACTACGTCTACACATCTGTATGCACGTATCGCCAGCTGAGGGCCCTGAAACCTTGCTGAACCTGCAAGCTCCGACGAAGTGACCGGCCGCGGGACCGGCTACTGAGCTCGAAAAGCTGAGCTCGTGGGGAGGAAGGTGCCCCGGCCATGCATGCAAATGGCGGCCCGGGAACGGGCGCTAGATTTGGGTCTTTGTACGCGTGGAGTGTCCACATGCTGCTTCCGTTTCTTGTGTGCATGTGGAGCACTCCTCTCGCCAAGCTGCACTCTCCTCGGCAGTGCTGCCAGCGTGGTGGAAGAGCTGTTAACACTTTGCGGCAATGGGAGCGGCGGATCCTGTCGCGAAGACCGCGGACTCTGGAAAGGCGTATCGCCAAGGCACTAGCCAACTGCTATACTTCTTGTGTTTCCCGCCTGGACTGCTCGGGAATTCGTCTGCCGCTCGAACTTGCCGGCGACATGCATGTTTGCGCTCTTTTCGCGTTGCAGTTTGACGAACCGAACCGAGTGGGTACATCACCGGAAGGCGGTAACTGTATGTACGCTGATACTCCCCGACTGTAATGCATATCCCACGTCCATTTGCGCCATGATTCCGGCCAAATATTACACCAAAGTTGAGCGCCCGTGGAGTTGCGTGGAGGCGAAAAGCGATCCGAGCGCTCGCGGAGCGGCTCGCCTTCCGCTCCACCTTGAGCCGACGGCAAGACAAGCGAGCGAACAACGACGCTCGAGAGCCGGCGCGATGGCACCTACGGAGGACGAAGCGCTCGAACTGAGCCCGCAGGACCTGCTACGCGACTATGAGGGAATCAACGCCTGCGGTGCGTAGCCCTCGCAGCGCGCGCGACCCTGAGAGAGAAGGGGCTGAGATCTTACGACTCTACACTTGCAGCTCCTATGGTTCGCTACGGCAAGCTGCCCTTCCGAGAGACTGTCGCTCAATACAACACGCACCTCGTGTGGACGCCGATGATGCTGTGAGGCTGCCTCTCAATGTTGCTTTCGTTCCGCTGGCTAAACCGTCACGTTTTTGCTACCAGCGCTGCCGAATTCAGCCGATCTGCAACGGCTCGTGACAGCGAGTTCTCGACCTCCAAGACCGAGCGCGGCACGTTCTGGCTGAACGAGCGGCATTGCGGCGACGGTGCGGCGGAATGGGACGCTTCGCCGGAACCGCAACGCGGCGTGCACAGCCCACCTTCACCGTCTCGGAAGCGCCAGCGACGCATTCGAGGCAGAGTCATCATCCAGTTTGCAGCGAACGACCCGGTCCAGCTCGCCGACGCCGCAGAACTCGTCCAGCCGTGGGTTGACGGGATCGACCTGAACTGCGGTGCGTCAACCTCTCGCCATGACTTTATCGACCCCTCCGCTCGCGCTCACAATTCCTCGCAGGCTGTCCGCAAAAGTGGGCTTACCAGGAGGGCATCGGATGTGCTCTGCTGCGGAAGCCGGAGCTCGTTCACGACCTGGTCCGGGCAACCAAGTCACGGCTCGGCTGGAACTTCCCCGTCAGCGTCAAGATCCGTGTAGATGACGACAAGAGGTGCGTGCTCTCGATGCAGGCACGCATTCCCCCTTCCGACAGTGGTGCTGACTCGACCCGGGACAGTCGGACGAACGAGCTCGTCACTTCGGCTGTTGCGGCGGGCGCCGACTTTATCTCGGTCCACGGTCGCACGCGTCACCAGTCGTCAGAAGCGCACCCCGTCGACCCAGAAGCGATCGCTTTCGCTGCATCCTGCGCCAAGGGCGCTGTACCGATAGTTGCCAACGGCGACGTCTTCACCCGCGAGGAGGGAGAGAACCTGCGCAGACAGACCGGAGTACAGGGTGTGATGAGCGCGCGCGGACTGTTGGCAAATCCTGTACGTTTACGCCTCAAGAGCCTCGATCGTGCTATCGTAGGCTGACCTTGTTCCCTCCGCAGGCTCTCTTTTCCGGTTACGCTCAAACCCCAACGGAGGCATTACAGGTGCGCCTCGACCGCCCGATGAAAGACGACGAAAGCTGATCAACCGCGCCCTTGCAGCACTTTGTCCGGCTTTCAACTGGCTATGGGCTCATCTTTCCCCTTTTCCACCGCCACGTCTCGTACATGCTCGAAAGTCACTTCGCAACTCGACGCGACCGCATCTACTTCAACTCGTTGGCGAGTTATGCAGGTGTCATCGACTGGTTAGACGACCAGGGTTTTCTCGGTGACCCCGCGATCGACAGTATCGCCTCCGGCATAGATCGAATCTAGAACATCCCCTCGCAATTCCCGCTCGTGACTACGTTGTTGTACACCTAATCTCGCATTATTTCCGAATTATGACTCTACTTTACTTGGAACGAAGGTGCTTCCAGAAATGAACATCTTGCTCACGGAAAGGTTGAGGTTGCGGAGCATGCATATGACAACAAGTAAGAATCTACGGAGCAAGCTGTTCCACCTTCGTTCCCCCACTTCAACCCGCCTCTGCTCGCCACGTTCCGGAAAGACACTAGACAGCGTCCTCGAGGACAAGGCGCGGCGCGATACCCATCGCGAGCAACTCTTGGAAGAGGAGCTTTGCGGCGTATGGGATCATGAGCTTGACGACGGCCTTGCTAGTCTTGCAGCCTGCGGTCGAGAATGCTGTGTCAGCGATGACCAGATACCTGAACTCAGGAACGCCGCGGGACTTACGCATGCACCAGCCGTTGTAACCCATGAACCCGCAAGATCCGCAGATGTCGACCTTGAACGCGTCCGACGAGACCATAAGACGCTCCAAGAGGAGCTGAGAGGCGCCGTGGGCGATCAGGCAATCGCGCTCCATCTCGCCGAGACGAAGACCACCGTCGCGCGAACGACCCTCGGTGGGTTGCCGGGTCAAGACTGCGCGAGGACCGCGCGCACGGGCGTGCATCTTGTCGAGCACCTAGTGATCGGTCACACAGTATCAGCGAGTGCTGGAGCGCGGAGAAAATAGTCTCGACAGGACTCACCATGTGCTTGAGCTTCTGGTAGTAGATCGGGCCCATGTAGACGTAGCACTCGAGCGGTTGACCCGTGATTCCCGACGTGAGGTAGTCCTTGCCGGCGTACGAGTAGCCGTTGTCGATGAGGACTTGACTCATGTCTTCGGCCTTGGATCCTCCGAACGCCGTACCGTACTCGAACTTGCCCTTGAGGACTCCGGCTTTTCCGGAGAGCAACTCGAGCATCTTGCCGACGGTCATACGCGACGGGAAACCGTGAGGGTTCATGATGATGTCGGGGCAGATGCCTTGGTCGTTGAACGGCATGTCCTCCTGCGGGACGATGAGACCGCAAACACCCTTCTGTCCGTGACGCGAGGAGAACTTGTCGCCGAGTTCGGGACGACGAGTCTGTCGCAGGAGAACCTTGACGAGGGTCGAGTCCGAGTCGGTATCCGTCAAGAGGACCTTGTCGATGTAACCCGGAATGGCGCCGCGGTACGACATGCCGGCGTTCTTCCAGGAAGCGGCAGGAGCATTCGCGCCGCCACCGCCTCCCATGCCGTCAGGAAGCTGGTTGTCGTGAGCGTTCGACGGAGTCTGCTTGTTGATGTACACTTGTCCGGGGTTGACCTGTTCGCCGACGTGCGCGAGTCCGTCGAGGTCGAGAATGCCGTACTTGGGCATCACCTCGCCGTTCTCGCCCTTGGGAGGGTCCGCCAAGCGATCGTACCTACCAACAAGACATCAGCTCCCGGCGTTTGTTGCCATGTGAACTCGGAGACCTCGTTAAGACTCACAGCCCGTTGGGGTAGCGCTTCAGCAGCGTCGTCGCTTTCCGGAAGACTTGGCAACGCCCAAAGCCGCGATCGACCGATGCGCGGTTCAAGATGAGGGCGTCCTCGATATCGTATCCGGAGTACGACATGACGGCGACCATGGCGTTCTGACCGGCCGGCAGCTGGTCGTACCCGATGAGCTCGATGGTGCGCGTGCGGCACATGGGCGTTTGGGGATAGACCATGAGGTAGAGGAGGGTGTCGATGCGGTTGAGCTGGTTGTGCGCGATGGCGCCGATGGCTTGCTTGCCCATAGCGCACTGGTAGGTGTTCCGCGGCGACTGGTTGTGATGCGGGTACGGAATCAGGCCGGCGACGGCGCCGAGGAGGGTGAACGGTTCGATCTCGAGGTGAGTCGTTTCCGGCTTGAGCTCATTCTCGTACAGGGCGATGTAGGCGTCGTTCTCCTCGTTCACGTCGAGGTACTCGATCAGTCCCTTGCGGAGAAAGTCGTCGAACGTCATCATCTTTTCGCGCAGCATCTGGTCAAGCAGGTCAACGGAAGCGGGGAGGTCAGTCTCACGGCTCACGCTGCACGACTTGGGAGCAGCGAGATTCCCTCACCTTCATATGCAGCTCTTTCACTTTGCTCTGCGCATTCTCGACGATGATGAGCGGGCGACAGATGCGACCGCCGTCGCTGGCGATGTGAATCGCCTGCTGTTGCAGGTTGACGTAGATGCTGACGAACTCGTTGATGCGACCGGCGCGGCGGAGTTGACGGAACGTCCGGATGAAGCGAGGACCGCAGCGCGTGAGTCCGAGGACGTTACCGTTCAGGTAGACGACCAGGTGACCTTCGGCGTAGATCTCGGTGCCGTCGAGCACGTTGATATCTGCCGGCGCGGATCGTCAGCTCATCATTTTTTTTATCAGCAGTGAGAGAGCAGCGGTTGCCGCACCTTCGACTCCGATCAAGAAGCACATGTTCCAGATCGGTTCCTCCTCGACGTCGGTCGTGATGTGGGTCATGAGCGCCAAGTTCTTGACGAGACCGCACGCTTCTCCTTCGGGCGTGTCACTCGGGCAGAGCATGCCCCACTGCGATGGCTGGAGCGCACGCGGACCCGAGACTTTTCGCGTCTTTTCGAACTGGGACGAGATACGGGTCATCATGCCGAGGGCCGAAATGAACGAGAGTCGAGACAGGACGTGGGTGATGCCGGCGCGCTCCATCTTAAAACGCTTCAGGGACCAGTTGCCGGTCGAGATGGCGCGGACAAAGCCCTGCGTGATGCCGTCGCCGTGGAGTTGGAACTGCTTGAGCGCGTCAAACTCGGTCGCGCGGTTCGCTTTCCGGAGGATCTTGTCGATGTTGAGCTTCAAGTCGTGGTTGAACTTTTTGAAGAGATCTTCGAAGAGGAGCGACAAGAGTTGACCGGCCCTGCGAGGTATGCAGCTGTCAGTACCGGCGCCAGACTTTCGGAAGGACCCCCGACAAGCGAGCAGGAAACGCACAATTCGAGACGCTTGTTACCGACATAGTCACGGTCGTCGACGTTCTTCGGGTCTTGCATGGCGAGGAGGACCCTGCGCGCCATGTTGGCAATGTAGATCGCCTTTGGTCGCAGGTTCAAGTCCTCGACCGGAACGTGAGCCAACACAACGGTCGCGAGCACCTCAAGCGCTTCCTCGCTCGCAGGTCGCCGCGGGGCCCAGCCGGCGCCGAACCCGGACGAACCGGCCGTACCGGGCGTTTTCCGGATTACCTTGACGCGTTGGCCGATGTAGTCGAGGGCCTGCTGTTGAGTCTGGACGCGGATCGGCTGCCCCGACTTGCCCTTGAGGTCATCGAGCTCTTCGATGTTGATCGCGAACGCGGCTCGGTAGTCGTCGTCGTTGCCGCAGACGAGTTGGACAATCTCGCGGGCCGAGACGATGCCGAGCGCACGCAGGACGATCGCGATGGGGATGTCCTCGTGGATCGAGTTGTGTTTGAGGTAGATCTTGCCGTGCTTCGTCATAACGTACGTTTTTGACTTGCGCTCGTGCGTAGAGCTGCGGAGTGGAGGCAGAGTCAGTGGGAGAGGTTCGGTGTTTCCGCTCGTGACAAGGAAGACGCACGAGGTGACGGAAGCCTGAACGAGACCCTTTTTCGGCTCCGTCTCGACGATGATTCGATTCTTCGACAGCTGCTCCTGGACGAGGATGACCTTTTCCGTGCCCTTGACGACAAAGTACCCGCCCGGGTCGAGCGGACACTCGTTCATCGCCGCGAGCTGGGCCTTGTTCTTGGCCGTCAAGACACACTTATTGCTCCGGAGCATGATCGGTAGCCGTCCAATTCGGATGCCCTTCGAGACGATCTCCTGCTTGCCACGGGTGTACTTGATGCTGACATAGACGGGTGCCGAGTAGCTGAGGTCGCGCAGGCGGCACTCGTGCGGCGCGATGCTCGGGTTGATGGCGTTCTCGTCCGGTCGCTCGGGCGCACCGACTCGGATGTCGGTGTACTCGAGGTAAAAGTTGGGATCGACGTCGGACGTGATGCGGGCGTTGGCGCGGAGGATGGCTTGCAGTTCGACGTCGACAAAGTAGTTGAACGAGTCGATGTGTTGCTTGACGAGACCTTTTACGGCGAGGAAGGCCGGCAGCAGATCCCACTTGTCCTGGAGTGCCAAAGATGGTCAGCGTGTGATGGCTCTTTCCGCGCGTCTTTGAGCACAAGAAACGCACTGTGACCGATTTGATGGGATCTGTCAAGGCCTTGCCCTTGTAGTTCTCCTGCCCGAGAGCTTCGAGCCCGTCGGCGAGATGCCTCGGATCCCCACCGACGTCCTGCATACTCTTCATCTCGCCGGCCGTTCCTCGCGCCGGCTGCGGCCGTTCCCGCTCCTTGCCCTTGTCTCGTTTTCGCCCGTTGACCTCGTCTGTATGTTTTGACGGCGGTGCTTCGGGCTCGACGGGCAAGATCCCCTTGCCACCGACTCCCTCGACTTCGAGCATCTCGGTATCCCCTTCTCCCGTCTCTTGGGTCTCGTCGAGATCCATCGGTTCCGTCGGGAGAGCCTTGGCCGGCGGAAAGAGATGCTCCGCCTCCTCCTCGGCGGCGGCGAGGGCGGCGTCGGAGTCGGGTGCGGCAGAAGGGGACGCGACATCGGGCGAAGCGGACGAGGTCGACGCGACTGCGCCCGCTTCTGTCGCCGGAGTCGATGCAGACGACGTCGACCCCGAGTCTGCCGTGCTAGCTGTGGCCGAGGCGGGCGGAGCGGCAGCTGCCTCTCGAGCGGCTTTGGCAGCCTGACTGGCGGCCCTCGCGAGGGCGACCTTGCTGGGAGCCTTGGCTTTTGGCGGCATCTCGTGTCCTCCTCCTCTTGTCACTCGCTCCTAGGCGTTCTTCGACGACGACGAGAGTGCACGGATTCCGTCGAGAGAGAGAGATGTGACTTGGCGAGTGTGGTTCCTCGTTGACCCGCTTTTGAGGGTGCTCGTTCCAGGAGGGCACACTGCAGCGATTGCCAGGCTTTTACACTCGTCTTCTCGTCCCACCAACAGCGCTTGCTCAGCTGTAGGGACCCTCGAGTTGAGTGTCGCTCGGTCAGCTGTCGGCTGCTTCCGCGTCAAACTCGCTCTCGAGCTCTCTCCGAAAACTTTTTGCAGAGGCTACAGCAGCCTCACTCAGCTTTGGAGGATCGAGTGGACACGCCAGATTGCCCGGATAGACTACTCCGGATCGCGCCAGGGCACCGCATACCGAAAGGAAGCACACCGCGGCGCTCGACGACAGCTGAGATGAAGGTCGTCGGACTCCTCTCGGGCGGAAAGGACAGCGTCTACAACCTCGTCCACTGTGTCGTGCAGGGACACGAACCAATCGCCGTAGCTTCGCTGGGGCCGCCCGAAGGCAAAGGTGCGAGTGAGGCGTATGCTTTTCCCATCCGGACGGAACTGACCACCCCCACTTGATGCCAGATGAACTCGACTCGTACATGTACCAGACTGTCGGTCATTCAGGACTCAGGGTGTTGGCGCAAGCGCTCGACTTGCCCTTCTTTGTCCGGACCATCAACGGGACCGCCGTCAACCAGCGGGGCGAGTACGGCAGTCGGAAAGGCAAAGCGAAAGAGGTCGACACCACCACAGAACGCGGAGACGAGACCGAGGACTTGTACGAGTTGCTCAAGTCTGTCAAGGTGCGTGGCTCCTCCTCTCCTCAGGGAGGGGCGGATACCCACGAAGGGACAAGGCTCAGGTTCTCTCGCCTCCTCCGGAGGTGGGCAGGCTTGGTACAAGCCGCCGGATCATGCAACCCTTCGGAGGAGGACGACTTCCGCCTGAGACTGATCTCATGCTTCCCGATTCCTCCTTGCAGGATGCCATGCCGGAGGTACAGGGCGTGTCGGTCGGTGCAATCTTGTCAAACTATCAGCGAGTCCGCGTCGAGCACGTGTGCGTCATCAGACACTCCACATTTGCCTACGCGACTCTCGGAAAGCTTACAGAGGCTAATTACCCGCTCTTTGCAGATGCGCGCGACTCGGTTTGACGCCTCTCGCATACCTGTGGGAGAGATCGCAGCCGGAACTGCTTGCCGAAATGATCGCTGCAGGTATGGAGAGCGTCCTAGTCAAGGTTGCCGGTGCCGGGTGGGTGCAAGGGGTGCTGTTCCGACGTTCTCGGGGTCAAGTTTTGCTGACGCGAGTTCGTGGGTCAGTCTCCAGGTCAAGCATCTTGGGCAAACGCTCGCGCAGATGCAGCCCACGCTTCACAAGCTCGTACGTTGCGACTTCGCACGCTCAAACTAGAATACCTCGCTGATCAGTACTTCTGGCAGAACGCGATGTACGACCTCCATGTTTGCGGCGAAGGCGGCGAGTACGAGACTTTCACCGTCGACTGCCCGCTCTTCAAGCGGCGAGTCCTCCTGTGAGTGGTCTCAATCAAGCGGCCGCGTTTTAACACGACTCACAATTGAAAACGCGTTCGTCTTGGCAGGGACAAGACTACCACCGTCGTCTCGGATTCTTCGCCGTTCAGCACCGTCGCCCACCTCCACCTCGACACCGTTTCGCTCTCGCGCGACCCGAAACCCGATGTACCGGAGCACGAGAGCTTCGCCGAGCTACAAGCTCGCGTTCAGAGTACCGTCGACGTGGGCGTGCCGCCGTTGCTGGACGATGAAGCTCGAGAGTGGGAAGACGCCGCCAGGATGGCTCACGATCGGTGCTGCCAAGCTGACGACGCGCTCGATTCGCCCGGACTCGCCTCGACGTCTCGGGAGCCTCCTGCTGCTGAACAACCTCGATACGATCCGATTCCGCGGGCGAGACGGACCGGAGACGGCTGGCTCTACCTGGGCGAGATCGTCACGCCTCCCGACGCGAGGAACGCAGAGATCGAGCAAGAGGTGCAAGCCTGCTTCCAAGAGCTCGAAGGTGCGCATCCTTGTCTCGGACATATCGTACAAGCGTAATATACTGAAGCGAAATCACCCGGCCTACAGTCTTGCTCGCGGCGAACGAAGCTTCGCTGCTCGACTTGGCGCACTTGACAGTTTACCTCTCCCCCTCGGCCGAGACCATGGCGCTGTTCCCTCGCATCAACACAGTCTATGCGACCTACTTTGGGACCTCGCCGCCGACGCGCGCCTGCGTGGCGGTTCCCGGACCGCAAGAGGCGGGTGCATGGCGCGTCAAGCTGGAAGGCGTCGCCCGCGTCTCGCAAGAAGCAGCTGCGCCCGACTCTGACAGCGAACGCAAAGCGCTGCATATCCAAAGTATGAGCTATTGGGCTCCGGCGAACATCGGTCCGTATAGCCAGTCCGTCAATGTGGGTTTTCGCGTCCGAAGTCATCCTCCGCGTTGCTTTCTCGCAGCGATCGTACTGACTCTTGCTCGAGCAGACGGGCGGGCGGATCCATATTGCCGGTCAGATCCCCCTAATTCCGGCATCTCTCGCCTTACCACCTACTCCTGTCGACATCCTTCAAAACGGCGATCCTCAGAACGCCTTCTCCTTCCACGCGGCACTCGCTCTCCAACACCTCACGCGCATCGTCGCCTGTTCGACTCCCAGCGAGTCGGCTCGTCCCGAGTCTGTACTCGCGTGGCTTGCGCCTTGTCCGTCTGAAGCAATTTGGCGACGTCGTGTTGCGGCTTGCCGCGCAGCGTGGACCGCCTACGCCGCCGACGAATCTGCGCCATTCCTCGCCGTCGAGGCAGCGGCTTTGCCGCGAGGCGCAGCTGTCGAATGGCAAGCGACGTGGACGTCGCCCGCCTCGGCCGTTGACGCTGATTCCGACGATGAAGACGAGTCGGCGGCAGGCAAGACTGTGGCGTCGAAGGAGCCAAGCAAAGCGACCAGGGTCCTTGGCTACAGACTCGAAGGTGCGTGTGCGACTGACTCATTGAGGCAGACTGCGCATACTGACCGCCCGTTCTCTTGCAGAAGCGAGCTTGTCCAACGTAGCAGCCGAGGCTTCAGCTGATGCAGCTTGCGTTAAGATCTTTTATCGGCCACAAGTCATCTCTGCCGTGCAAGGTAAATCTAGTCCTTGCAGCTGCATGGTTATCTCCGGAGCTGACCGCGGTTGATGCACAGTTGCGACTCTATTCGACGGTGGAAACGGTCGCGACAATGCGAGGAACGGGTCTCGCGCCTATCCCGCACTCTCTTTCGTGCCGGCAACTCGGTTAGCGACATCGGGTAGTGCGAACGAGCAGCTCGACGTGGTCGTCGTGGCACAGTACGCTTGAGCCGACATTATGACCAGATTTCGAGCTCTCTTGTCGTTCCGCTTCGAAACTCAGGTCAAGGATACCACGATAATTCCGATACTTTCTACATCGAGACGAGACAGCAGAGAGCCGAAACCCGAGAAGAAATGGCGCACTCAGCAAACGATCGAGAAAGTCTCGCGGAAAGGGTCTAGAATCGCGGATCCGCCGCGTGCTTGTAGGCAACCGGGTCGTCGGCGTGAGTTCGCAAGCCGAGCTCAATCATGTGGATCTGTAAGGCGAGATGTTTACTGCGTGACAGGAAAGCATCAGCTTGGGGATCCTCGCGTGAACGCTCAGTAACGCCACGCACCTGAAGCAGCGAGCTTGGAACAAGTTTCCGGACATGAGCCAGAAGTGCGGAACACCGCTGTATCGCCACACGCCCGGGATCTCGCCCTGCTTGTCGGCACCCCAGACTTGCCCGAGGCGGTCGGCGACGTCGCTGCTGATGACGCGGCGAACGGTTTCGCGCTGCGAAGTGTAACCAGTCCTGCGTGCGGGAGGATCCGTCAGACTACCTTCCGCGGCAGAGGAATATTGAGCTTCAGCGTACGCGAGAATGACTGTGGAGCGAAGGAGGCGTCAGCAGAGGTGGAAGGGTAAGCCCGCCAGAAAAGACCGAAGCTTACTGATGTCAGCCTTGAGCTCGACGCCGTCTTTGAAGAGGATGCCGTCCTTCGTGAGCCTCTCGATCTCGACACCCTGCTTGATCTTGATCTTGCCGTCGGCGATAAGACGGGAGCATCCGACGTCGATGTAGTATCCGCCGCCGTCACGGAAGTCTGCAGAACATGGTGGTTTGCGTAAGCTGCCGGTTCGCCAGCCACAAACACGGAGAACACCCACATTTGAGGAACAAACCGCCCGGGTATTTGCTGCGGGAGGGACTGGTCAGGTCGCGTTCTCGGAGAGGAGAACGCTAAAGGAGGAAGACCACACGGACTTGAGTTTGAAGCCGGCTTTCTGCAGGTCGTCCAGGATCACCTTGTCCTTCACCGCGATATCCTCGGTCGCAGAGATGTGGAACTGCTCCAAGACGTCGAGCGGGAGACTCGTGAGCATGATGTCGGCGTCGTCGGTGGGCGGACCGTTCTCCTCGTAAACTCCCTTGAGCAACCCGGGGATCCCGTGTCTGGTCGGGCGCAGGTCAGCCTGCATATTCGAAAGGAAAGGTACCTGAACGCGAGGCTTACTCGCTACTCATGACGTAGGTAGAAGAGCGCTGTACGATCGTGGTGTCGAGTCCGTGTTCGTAAAAGTCGGCAGCGATCTGCAGGAGGAGAACGGCCGCTTGTACGGTCAGCGTGGGACTCGTCGGTCTGGTGGGCGGCGTATACGCACGTCGTGTCTGCACAAATCATAGCGTGTCAGTCTGCGAGATCCCGTGCACTCGCGAAGGATTGAAAGACCCACCCAGAGTTGCAGCAGCCGACCACGACGGCCTTCTTGCCGGACCATTCGGGCTTGCCGTGGCATCCGGGGTGCTTGGACGAGTGCGAGATCTCTCCCTTGAACTCGTCCATCGGGAACGTCGGCATGCGGGGCTCTCCGGAGAACCCGGTCGCCATGACAACTGGAAAATCAGAAGCATCCGTCAGCTCGGCTGCGATCCGCGTCCGAGAAAAAGATTAAGGAGAGGAACGCACGATGCGGGACCTTCATCTCCCGGTCTTCGGCGCCTTCACGCAAGACTTTGACGGTCCATCGCTTGGTCTGCGGGTCCCAGCGCGGGTCGCGCTCGATCGTCGATTGGAGCCAGACGTTCAGCTCCATTTGCGAAGCGTACTCCTCCATGTAGTTGGCGAGCTTGTCCTTCGGCTGTAAAGTCGGCACCGAGTCGCGGTCAGTATTGGCGTACCTCTTACCGTTCCGTTTCGAGCTCGTACCGTATAGCTGGCGGGGTAAAGCAAAAGTTGTCAGCAACTATCGCGGGTCTTTGCGGCCCGTGATCGCTTCTATGACTCACATCGGCCAGGTCTTGGGGAACTGCATGTAGGCGACTGCAAACAGTGGACGACGGGGGGTGTTAGACTTGGAAAAGGCAATATAGCGCGATTGGAGCAGAAAGAGCGGGAAAAATGAACGCACAGTGATCCGCCCAAACCGGGTCGTGAAGACCTGCAAGCGTGCCGACGATTCATCAGCAAAGGTTGGAAGATAGTGTCGAAGCCGGTACATACACAGGGTGTGATAACGCCTGTGCGAGGGACGAAGGAAGTCAGCGGCGTGCCAAAGAGGGAACGAAAGAGCTGGACGCACCGACGCCATGAGTCTCCGATCCGCGGGTTTTTCTCGACGATGAGGGTCTTGACGCCGAGGGTCGTCAGGCGCGCGGCAAGCATGAGACCGTTCTGACCTCCGCCGACGATCAAGCAGGTCGGGTCCTCGTGCTCGAACTTGATTTGCTTCTGTCGACGGTCCAACCAGTTCTCGCTCGACTCGTGCAAGCCGTGCTCCGCTCCAAGCGGTCGCTTGTGTCCGGCATGCTCCTCGTGGCCCTTGATCTCCCAGAGAGCGGTGAAGAACGTGAACGCCTGCCAGTCGCCGGCGCCCGGCGCCGATTCCTTCAGGCGGAGGAAACCCTTGCCGCGACCTTCGGGCGTCTCGTAGCTCGTGTAAGCCTGGAGCCAGCCGGCTTCTTTGTTGAACTGGGCGTCGTTGGGCTTGACGACTTTGAGGTTCTGGATCGTGGGGATGCCGTAGCGGGAGAGGTGGCCCTTGATCTGGTCGCGCTTGATCGAATTGAAGTCAAAGTCGACGGTCTGAAACGTATCAACGAATGCAGTCAGTGGAAGATCCTGAAAGAGGCCTGCCGGAGAGAAAAGAAGGGGACGCACCAGGATGTCTCGCCACCACCCGTCGTCGCGGAAGTGCTTCACGATGCCATCCGCATCCTTGGCATCGAACGCCGCCTGCAGCGAGTTGCAGAAAGCCTGAGCAGCATCGGCCGCGCTGTAGGTGTTTGCCGTAATAGCGGTACGGGTCGGAAGGACTGCATGCTCGACGTGGGAAATCGCCTGCTTCAGGGTGTCCAGGACCCCGTGTTGGGCGTGCACATCGGCAGAGGGCGGCATCGTTTCGTGGGTGTGGCTTGTCTGGTGCCGTGAGAATGTTGGAAGGCAAACACACGCTCGTCTACGAGCGCCTGGAGATGGACGCGAGTCCCCGCAAGACGCTTCTTGACCCGAGTGGGGAAGTCGATCAAAGTGGGGCAATCAGCTCGCCGATAGGACGGCGCGGCGGATCAAGGCAGCGGGTGCTGATAGGAGCGCGCTTCCGTATATACGCGGGGAAGCACGGCAGGTCTCGCATCTTCGGCAGGGGCTCCAGTTGCGGGGCGTACACGGAAACTCGCGCGAAATCGAGGTCACGAGAGCCGACGGAGAAAGCTGCAAATAAGCCTCCGTCTGGCGCCGCGATAGCGTCGACGTCTCCATCAGCACGCCAAATCCCGCAAAGCCTGCATTGAGAGCCGAGCATGCAATCACTGCGTTTGAGACCTCATCCGAGGCAGCTCCGTTGGGGACCGAGGAAGCGCGAGCTTTTGAGCGTTCGATCCGGCAGCTTTCGTAGCGCTCGCAAGAAGCACAGTGGCGGAAGCATGACCGGAAGCCATGCAGCTCGCCAGGGTGCGATAATGACAGCGTTCGGTAGCATGTATACACGCTGAGGTGTTCCGACGTGTTCGGTTGGGGGCGAGGAGAAGTGATGATGTGCGCGTGCAAGTCAAAAGCACACTGCTACGTCTTGCCCGCACTACAGCATGTAAGCTGTCTGTATATATATGTGTGAGCCAAAGCTGCCACTGCCGCCTGCTCAGCTTATGATCGTCGAGCGCAAGCTCGCCGGAAGCCGAAGTCAAGCCGCTGGCGAGACTCGTTCGAGCGGCACCCTCTGGCTCTCACCACACCGCTGCCACATCGCTATACGGGTTCGGGAAGGCTGAGGATACCCACGCCGTACTCATTGCCCTTTATCCGGCATGCGTAGCGCTGCTCTCGCCTGGCAAACGCTGCTTGACCAGCTTCAGCCCCACCCACACGACCCTGAGATCTGGACCCCTCCTGCCAGGTTCCAGGCCGCCGCCCCTCATTAACACCCTTTCAGGGCTACTTCGCGCCTACGGTACAGTATGCTCGATGCGGCTCCGCTTTCATCCGACGCGGCAAGAATGCGCTCCGCTGCCGTGCGTCCCGCGCATGCTTTCCGCGTCCCGTGACTGTTCGCAGTTGGGAATGCCGATTATCCCGGAGCCCTTAGCGCTGGGAAGGAGGCATCGGAGGTTCAAAGTGCTCGGTGGGGATCATCGACTCGTGCACTCTACACAAAGAGACGACCCGACCCGCTGATCATCCCCACCTGAGAAGTGTCACTCCTGCGAGGCTGCTACACCGTCCGCTCTCTGCTTCCCGCTATCAAACGCTCAAGCGCCTGAAGCTACCCATCCATTACCTGCTCCACCGCTGCTCCCGTCGGAAGCCCAGCAACGAATCCTCCTGATCACTGGCAACCATGGCGGCGCAAGCACCCGCGGTCGAGAAGGCGCCGCATCCAGCTCACAATGGAGACCTAGAGTCACAGCATCTCAATCTGATGGACAGTGAAGCAGGCGCCTCGCTCCGCCGTCAGATCTCGGTCCAGCTCACTGCTGAGCAGTTCGAGCGATTGTACCTCCAGCCTGGTGGAGCCAAGGCTAAAGGCGATCTCGCCAAGGTGCGTTCTCTTACCAATCCGATCTCACTATATCTACCTGAAGTCTCCGTGCCCCGCTGCGGAGAAGCGTTCCCCTTACTGACCGAACGCTCGCTCGTTCCGTCCACAGCGCTTCGGTAACCCTACCCCGCTCGGAATCGCATCCTTCCTGCTCTCCCTGACACCGTTCAGTTGCTATCTGATGGGGTAAGCCAACTCTTGTCTCGAGCCTCACTGCTCCGCGAGCCGAGAGCGCAGCGTTTCGTTGCCGTAATCTCGAGCGAGCGCAACTGACGCCGCTCAACCTCTCGCAGGTGGACCGGAACGTCGACCGCCGCTGCTGTTACACTTACAGGGGGCATGTACTTTGTCGGAGGGCTCGGACTGACCCTCGCCGGCATCTTCGAGTGGGTGCTCGGCAAGTACGTCCTGGTTGCCCATGCTCACCTCATACCGTTACTCGGTGGCTGAGACTCTTCTTCTCCGCTAGCACCTTCACGTCCGTCGTCTTCATCACCTTTGGCGGCTTCTGGCTCTCGTTCGGGTACTTGCTCCAGCCGCTGCAGAATATCGCGACCGACCTCGGGGCGTGAGTTTTCGTTCGTGATCGAGTCGAGTGCGCACAGCTTTGTTGACGCCTCTTTCCATGCGCAGAACCTCACTCGAGTACAACGGTGGCATCGCGATGTACCTCATCTGTGCGTCGTCCGAAGGACACCAGCTGTTGGAAAGTGGCTGACATTGTTTCGTTTCTCAACAGGGTGGGGCGTCCTCGTCTTGATCTACCTGCTCGCATCGCTTCGCACAAATGCCGTCTTTGTCGCGCTGTTCACCTTCCTCGACATCGCGTTCTGGCTCCTCGTCGCCATTTGTGAGTTTTCGACCTCTGTCGTCATGCCTTCTCTCGCTGAGCTTTTCGCCGCTTTGCTTCTCACAGACCTCAAGCTCGCACACGGCAGTCTCAGTCATGTTCCTGCCTTGTTGAAGGCCGCAGGCGCCTTCTCCTTCCTTACAACCGTAATGGGTCCGTCGAAACCGTTCTTACGTGCGCGGACTTGCATCGCTGACGCTGCCTCTTCACGCAGGCTGGTACCTCGAGGTCGTCCTGATTTTCGACAGCGTCGGCATCCCTATCAAGCTGCCGGTCGGCGACATGTCCAACTTCCTCAGCGGTCGTCGACGTCACCACGACTGATTGGCGAGCTAGAGAGTTTTGAGAACGAACTCTTCTCAAGCCCGTCTCCAGCGCCTTCCTTTATCCTGATGTAGTTATCTCTGTTGAAGTCAAATGATCAGTTCAGTTTAACACTCATCCGACCGTCGAAGGAAGACGTCTCTCCGTCGTGAGCGTTCTCCTCTTTCTCCTCCGGCGCTTCGCAAAGATCGGAGAAGATCTCGGCTTTGCATGATTACGAAAGGGTATACAGATGTCGAATAGGGGTATCTATTTCCGACACGGTCGCGAGCAGAGGGTAAGAGTCAAAGGACGTTGGAGCGGTGTCGAGATTCTCCCCGCCACCGTCGGGAACACGAACAATCGAGAAGTCCGGAGTATGAAGGGAGGGAGTTCGTCTTGCTCGAGAGAGGCGACCTATGCCTAGACAATAGTACAGCTCGGGAGACCATCCTCGACGTGGTCGGCGCCGCGCTGCGCGCTCTCGCGAGCAGTTTTGGGCGGCGAATTCGAGCCCGAGGCGGTGGCACCATGCTTGCCGGCGCTGCTGCGAGGTCGTTCAGACCGCGGCCTTGTTTTGTTCGCGACGACCTCGACTCTCTCGTACGGAATGATGTGGGGTCCGGACGATGTGGGTACATGGGCGTTGTCAGAAGTCGAGCGCGCCGAACAAGTTGGCTGGTTGGTCAATGCTGATGGGCAAGGCGTTCGGCGGGGACGTTGCTGCTTCAAGGGTGTTCCCCTCTTGTCGTCCAAGTCCTTTGTCGCTACCGGGGGCGTGGTGCAGTGCTTCTCGATGTCGAGTTGAGCCTCCATCTGCACTTGCGCGAGTCGGAATTTCTCCCATACCGGCGCCCACAGTTCGAACGATTCGACATGCGTCGGGAGAGACCCGCGCCTTTGTGAGCGGCCGTCTTGTCTGCGGTCGAGAGCGTCCCATTTTTCCAGCATGAGACGCGTCGCGTCGGCGGCGGAGAGTCGCTTGTCCGCGTCGGCTGTGCCGCAACGGCGACTTACAGGAGTGGAAGAACTCCTGACATTGCACCGTGGGTGCAGCGCCGGCGACGCTCCGTGAGAAGTGTCACGGGAGGTCCGGCGCTGCATCGCCAGTCCGCCTGACGAGAAGAGCGGGGCGGAGTTGAGGGTCGGCGCGGACGAGGCTCGGCGAGCCTCTCGCGGAGTGCCACGGCCAGATGTGAGCCCGCCTTCCAGCAGGCAGGAATGAGGACCGCACAAGCAGTAGACTATGAGCGCACGAGCTCGAGCATAATCCTGGGGAGCATGCGGTTATAGAAGGCGGGTCCGCGGACAAGCCGTGAGACGGGCAGGATGCCGATTCTGCGCAGCGACCTTGAGCGCCAGGACCCTCTCTTCGCCGCCTGCGTGAAGCAGCTCTGCATCTCGGAAAGACACTTTGCTTCGCTGTCGAAGATTGACCGCTTCGCCGACTCTCGATGCTGACGGATTGTGAGGGGAAGAGAACGCGAGTTGCAGTGCAGGCTATCATAGCTCAAGGCGGTCGCGCGGACCCCGACCTGTACGCAGCAAGTCAAGATCTGGTCAGCTCGACTGTTCCCTCTATCCTGGTGCGAGTGCGAGATCCATAGGAGGGGAAGGGGAGTTGCGGTGATCAGAATCGAAGTTTGTCGGCAGTCACACCGACCCGGACACGCCTCCCAGCAACGGGAGACGGCCCTGCAACTGAATGCTGGGGTCGGCAACGCTTGGTCGCAAATTATCCAATGTTTTGTAGAAGCTCATCAAGTGTATGCGTGGCGGAGTGAGAAGGGGGCGAAGGCGCAAGCTGAGGAGGGCTCGGGCGATGCCAAGGCAGAACAAGACGTACCTGGTGCAGAACGGCGCAGGTCGGGTGGTCAAGAGCAGGCAAGTCGGGCAATGCTACTCTCGTTGATGGTCGGGAAAGCAGGGCGAGTGGTAAGCGGGAAGCGAAAAGGCGATCAAGCCGGAGCGCGAGCACGCCCTCGAGTGAAAATCGCGACTTTGTAATCAAGCAATACAACTCGGGCAATTATCCTTCACTTTGCTCCCCGAACTGTTCGCCTGCAGCCTTTCGCGCTGAGCACACGCAGCAAACCAGCAAGAGGGTCCATGGTTTTATACAATACCGACCGGCGATAAGGAGAGGGGTCATCGAGGAAGAAAGGGAGTGAGAGGGAATGCTACGCCGACAAGACTGTGCGAGTGAATGATGCGTCTGTGCTGGGGTGCTGTGCTGCGATGCTGCGGTCCGTCCAGTCTCAGCGGATAAGAGGGGTAAGGGTATCGCTGACGACGGCGGAGGGAGGGGAGAAATAGCGAGAGAAGAAAGGAGGGAAGGGAGAGGGAGCCAGTCCGGAGATCGGGAAATACCACGGGGAATTCAGGGGAAACGAGAAAGTGTCTGTGCGAGAGTGGGCGCCATGGCGCATATGATAAAAGAGAGACGAGGTGAGGGACCTTAGCGGAGAACCCGCCTTTTCAGACCGTTCCGGCGAGAGCGGCCATTCCGAGAAGGAGGGCTCCGAAAGTCGTCGCCCAGGAGGCGTTGATTCGAGTCGAAGCTGATGTGGCCGAAGCGGCCGAAGTCGCAGCACCCGCCGCCACCGCGCTCGATTGCGCAGAAGTGGCGACGGCCGAACCCGTCTGCGAGCCGCTCACGCTCGCCGACGATCGTCCACCCGAAGACGTTGCGACGCTCGACGACGGCGGCGACGACGAGACGGCGCGAGAGACGGCCGTTGGAGACGGGAGTGTGCCGTCAAAGGGAGTGCTCGCGCCAACATTGGTCGAGGTGGGTGCTGGGATTGTCAAAAGGGTAGCCGCCGTACCAGTCGGCACTTCGGATGACGGCACGTTGGACGGCGATGAAGAATTGGCGTTGGCGATTGTGATCATGTCGGTGTAGCCGATCGTGTTCGAATTGTCAAGAGACATCACCACGATGGTGTCTTGACAGGGCCGCGCGTTAGTTCCTCTTTTTCGAGGGCAAGACAACCGGACGTAAAAGCTCACAGTTGTTCATGCGCTCCCACCCTTCCGGCACCACAAACTGGACCATGCCGCACTCGTGCCCCGGTTGTACGACGCCGACGCCCGCGCCCGAGTCGCAGTAGCCCTCTTGCGAGATGGCCGGGACGCTCGGTGCGATCACGTACGTCGGTCCGCCGATGTTGGACTCGAGCATGACCGTGACGTTGCCGCGAATCGGGTTGATCCAATTGACGGCGACTTGGGAACCGACTGGCCATGTCACGGTACACTGGAGGGGGGCGCACGGAAAGAGAGTCAGTCTTTGCTCGGGTGCAGCAGGCGCGCTGATCCGAGGTTCCTCACCCGATAGAAACCGCAAGCTGGCTCGGTCACGCTGCGAAAGGCGAACAAAGAAGCAACGGCGGGTCAGCGCCCTTTGCCCCCGCGTGCGAACTGCACCCTCTGCCGCGTTCCCGCCGCCGCGCAACACATGTCCTCGCTTTCCAAAAAAAACGCCTTCATGCGCTTGTCCGCTAAATTCGAAGGCGAGAGATGGTCGCGTCGCGCCGCCTCCACTCGGGGAAGAAGGAGGGAAGAGGTGCCGAGTCCCGCGACCCGCCATTCCGGTGCAGGATGCCGTCGAGAAGACATGCAATACTCACTATAGAGGAGTACCTGTACGGTAGAGCGACTTGTCAGCGGCATTCCTCTGGGAATTTCCCCGCTCGAGGCGCTGAATTCTCATCACCAGGAACCGCGACGAACGAGCAGGCTCACCTGAAGGATCATCCGGGTTGCTGCTCGCCGCGAGCACTGCTTTGGGTTTCTTCTCGATTCGGCGGTGCACCGACTGTGTTGGCGCAGCGCAGAGGAGGGTCGCGAGCGAGGCCCACACAGCGATCGAGGCGGCGAGGCGCATCGCTCAAGACGGGCCAAGGCGGCGCGGCAGAATAGACCGCACACGCGTCGAATAGAGAGCAAGTATAGACAGCAAAAAGAGCTTCGGCGTCGACGTCTGAGGGTGAGAGGAAGGAGCTCAACTCGCGGGACATGAGAACTTGCCGCATTCGAATGGGATTGATCGAAGCTGAAAATAGCAGCGAGACCCTCTCTCCTCTCTATAGCGATTTGTGATCAAAGGTGTCTATGCAGCGAATAGTAAAGGCAAGATCCTAGATCCAACGGAGTGAGAGGATCGAAATAACATGGAGATGCAGCGAGATCGAAAGGAGCGTAAAAGAGAAACTCGCGGAATGCGGCGCCCGTCCTTCAAGATAATGCAGGGCTATAACCAGCGACAAAAGTGTGCGTGAAGCCAAATGCCGCTGCTCGGGCTGCCTCGGCCTGGGCGAGGCGGGCAGCGACCGCTCGACGCGTCTTTCCGTTCTTGAAGTGCGTCTTTTGATGCTGCAGGAGGTTGTCGTGTCGGCTGCAGGTCGAGGAGAGTCAGTATCATGGTCGGCGGACATGCGCCACGCTCTGTGGACGCCTCCCTGTGCACGGCATGGAGAAGCGCAAGTACGGCGCCCACCCGTTGAGAAGGCCGGATGAAGCTCACCTGAACCGCATGCCGCAACCGTGCTCCTGGCATTGAAAGGGACGCTCTTGCGTGTGAACGCGCTCGTGACGCCGGAGATGCTCGGCTCGCTTGAAGGCACGGTCACAGTCGGGGTGCGCGCACTTGTGCGGCTTCTTTTTCGCGCCCGCAGCCTCGTCCGCAGATGTCGAGAACGGTGTCCGCGACGACTTGCGATGGCGTGGGTGGATCGGACTCATTTGCAGACCGAGTTCACTCGGTGACGAAGAGACCGAGGCGGGTCGCGTTCGAGACGGCGAAGACGGCGGCGTGGCGAGTGGGAGCTTCGGCATCGCCGGCGAACAAGAAAAGTGCTGCTCGCCGAGGCTCCCTTCCGGTTGCATGCCCTCGAGGACTGACGAGGCGTGCGAGCGACTCCGGCGGTGACTCGGATAGGGTTGGAAGCGTCCGCCGTCGACGGGTGCCGAGACTGGTAGTGGCGCGCCGATCGGAGAGTCGTGCAATTGTTGCCGGCCGAACCACTCGGGGCTCGTCATGTGACTCTCCGGCCTGAACTGACTCGAGCAAGAAGACGACGAGGCGTATCCTGACGCGGGCAGGGTGAACACCGGCATCACGTTGTCGGACGGGGCGCAGGACAGAGGACGATGCTCCAGAACGCTCGGCACCTCCTGCGCCAGAGTCATCCCGGTGAGGAGCCGAGGCAGCATTTGGCGAGTTCGGGGCACGCGCGCCGGTACCGCTGCATAGTCGTAGCTGAGAGTGCGAGGGTGAACGGGCTGCGTCGCCGCGACGTCGTCATAGACAGGCGCCAGGGGCGGCGGTTGCGGCAGCTCGTCGTGAACCCATTCCGAGGGATCCAGCTCGGTCGAGATGTCCGTCAACGGCAGAAGTGGCGGAAGGGGAGACTCGCGCGGCGTCGGGGGGCCGCCACCAGTTCCCGGCGGGCCGTAAAAGTTGAGGTTATGCCGATAATACTCCGGCCCGACCGAGTTCTGCTGCCAATCCGTCGAGCGATGCGAAGCCGAGTCGAGGCTGGGGTAGCTTTTCGGTCGTACGAGGCGTTCCGACCTCGCAAAGCGGGAGGACGCCGGCGTCCACGACGGGTCGAGCGGTGCCTGGTCGGGGGCGTCCAAGCCAAACATCATGAGACCTCGTTGCCCTATGTCGGCACAAGGGCCACGACTCGGCGCAGCATCCGGGAGGTGAGCCGGTCTCGAGAAGGTCGGCGGATGTGGTGGACCGGTCGGGTAGGATTCGGCGTAGTACCGCAGGTCGGGGGTAGATCTTCGAGTGACGAGATGGTCTTGTGGTCGCGAGACCGGTGGCGGGTAGAACGAATGGGGCGCGTCGCCGAGCCTCGGGTACGACGAATCCGGATGGGAAGCCGAGGGGTCTGCAGTCGTGTAGGCCGGAGCGCCCGGTCCGCACTGCTGAGCGGCGAATGCAGAGTAATACGACGAGTCCGAGGTCTCGTTGAGCGAAGTATCCTGCTGTGCGGACGACCAGACCATCGAAGGCGAAACCGGTGATGACCAGCCTGAAGGACGTTCGTGATCGTCGGGTCAGCCCACGGGGGCTCAATGCAGTCAAGTAGCGGTGCACTCACTGTTGCGCGGCCGGACATGCTCTCCAAAGGAGGCTCTGTAGTCCCTCAAGGACGACATCGTTGACAAGATAAGGCCTTCGCGTTTCGGGACCTGCGGTTCGACCACGGTTTCGGAGCCTGCTCGAATAATCACCGGCGCCAGCAACTGATCAAGCTAGACCGCGGAAGCTCCTTCCGGTCGGTGGTGGTCCGAAGGTCCTGCGAGGAAACGAAAGAAGCGGGATGAGCAAGACAGAAATCGCGACGTCTCGGGGCGGGAGCGAACATACCTCTCCGAAAGTGTTTCCCTCGAACGAGCGGAACAGAACAGCGTCGAGACCGGGGCACAGCAGAGCGGCTCAGATCTGGCTGCGGCCTCTCTCTGTGTAAGGGATCTGCGTCGGGCGAGCCGCAAATCGGAGATCTAGACCGCTGGAGCGCGAGAGGGAGGTGTTGCTCGGGAGATGGCTCGGAGATGGCGACAGCGGCGTGGTGAGGTCTACTAGTTGAGCGTGGGAGCAAGAGAACAGTCGCTCGCCTACGCTGAAAGATGAGTTGACGAGTCCGAGTCGATGCTTCAGACGGCCGGAAACGCGGAGTCCCTCCGGCAACTCTCCTTGCATGCGGTCGGGTCCAGCTCGGAGTGAGGCTTTCGGGTTTTGAATCGACGAGTAACCGTCAATTCTCGATGATCTTCTGCTTGACACCGATTTCCCACAGAGTTGTGGCGCATGGAAAGGCAAAATGCCGACGCAGATGTCGCGAGATCTGCGGTACCTTGCCACGAGACTTTCCGAAGGCGGCGCCGCGGCACACAGGATAACTCGCAGGGGAAAGGATTACGTGACGACGTGAATGGTTAATACTTTTAGCGATGTTTCAACTATGATGGTGTGAAGCTGTCGCGTGCGAGCATGCCGTAAGAGAATGATGCGCTCCCACTCGGGCAGATCAGCTCTGTGAAATATGGTCTCTCACATACGTCGGCATATAGTATTGCAAGTCGGAGGTTGGCTCAGACGGCTCTCTCCTGTCATGCATATTGGCGTGCCTGCAAGAGGAGCCTGAGCTGCGGACCACTCAACGGCCGGGCGCCGAATGAGCCGGGCGGATACATAAGGCTCCGTGCGCGGACCCGCTCTCTCCAGCTGAATTCTGGAGCTCTGCCAGCTGCAGCTGGCGTTCGAGCTCGAACGCCTCGAACGGCTGCGCTCAAAGGAAGCCAGGGTGAGACAGGAGAGGTGCATGTTTGATCAGCATGAACTTCGAGCAGCTTGTCACCTGCGATCAAAAGTTTCGGACATACGGTGAAATGACCGTGCTCCAGCAATGTCCGATCTCGCATCATACACATTCTCCGCTGTGTACGTTCATAATCTGCAAGCTGCCTACATCTGCATAGAGAGCATCGGATACGGAACGGCATTCAAGCGTATCCTCAACTTGGGGTTTCGGCGTGCAAGAAACGCCTAGTACATACATAGTGCGTCGGCAAGACGGCGTTTCGACCGATCGAGGGGTGTTACTGTACGTTTCCAGCAGCTCGAGCTCATGATGAGTTGCGATTCAATCGGGATCACTTGAGCGAGCTGGCTGCGGCCGGCGAGCAAGTTTCCAGCCCGCAAAGCCCTGGCAGGGTTCAGCCCTTGAAGAGCTGCGGTATGCATGTATGTAAACCAGCTCTTGATCTTGCTCGATCCACCTGGGGTTAAATCCGGACGCAGCGGTTTTGGTGCGCAGGCCTGTACGTACTGTACTCGGTCTTATGTACCCAGCAAGGACAGCGGGCGTTACCGATGGTGATAAGCTCTTGAAAAGACATGAATACTTATTGTATGAGCGTGACCAGAGCCGCTTGATCTTCTAAGTGATCCTTAATTGATGTCCCTGACGCCAGGGGTCGCGAGCATTGACGAGCTGCAGCTGGACGTGCGTTCCTTTGCAAGCATGAGCTGCTGCTTTCAGGACTCGAGCGAGGACTCGGCTCGACCCGATTAGAGCTTGATCCTCGAGCCAGCCAGAGCGGCAAGACATGGCGAGTGTGACGCGGACGGCCTCCGAGCCACCACAGCACACACAACCCGCGTACATATGTAGCAGTCGACATCACGGAAAGCTTCGGGAGGGTATCGTGCGCGGATCGACATGTACCGGGAGCTCTTGCTGCGAGCGCAAAACGGAAAACGGGGGAACTGGGTGAATGGTCCGGAAGATGCAGTATGTATCGCCGTTCGGTGCGGGCGCATACAGGCAGCGTCGAAAAAGGCGAGCAAGGTAGGACACGACATCAAACAGTAGTCTCGTTCGCCAGTTGACGCGCGAGAGTTTGAACGCTGTTCATCTTGAAAGCGGTGAATGGTCGGGACTTGCCGTACCGCCGTTCGGGGTTGTCCGGAAAAGCATCGAAAGAGGCGAGCAGCTCGGGCACGATATACAGACGCGCGGGAGTTTGAACGCTGTTTCCTCTTCAGACTGGTGAAGCGTACGAGTTGTCGTCAGCACGTGAAAAAAAGCCTTGTCGGCAGCGAAAAGTCCCGCCTGCCACTCACTCTTCTATCAGTCTAGATGCCCCACTGCGCACGGTACTGCTCCATAGCCTTCATCTCGTCGAGTTTGCCCTTGGCCTGGAGCCAGGCGACAATGTCGCGCATCTTGACGACGCTCGTCACCTTGACGCCGAGTTCGCGTTCGACCTCTTGCACGGTACTCAGTTCGCCCTGTCCGCGCTCTTCGCGGTCGAGCGCCTCTGCGATACCGACTGTCCGCCCGCCCTCTGCCTCGACGACCTTGTGCGCTTCCCGGATCGCGGTTCCGGCGGTGATGACATCGTCGACGATGAGGACGCTCTCGCCTCGGAGCGGGGCGCCGACGATCGATCCGCCCTCTCCGTGGTCCTTCTTCTCCTTGCGGTTGTAGCTGTAGCCAATGTCGCGCCCTCGTCGGGCGAGTTCGGTCGCGATCGCGGCGACGAGGGGGATCCCCTTGTACGCCGGCCCGAACAGGACGCGCGGGGTCTCGGGGCCCGCGTCCTTCTGGCCGAGGTCGGGGTAGGCGTCGAGGATGGCGTCGGCAAAGGCCTCGGCGAGGGCGAGGAGGAGTGCGCCCGAGTTGAACAGGCCAAAGTTGAAAAAGTAGGGCGATCGGCGTCCCGACTTGAGGGTGAACTCGCCAAAGCGGAGGATCGGCTGCTCACTCGCGAGGGCCGTCTCGATGATGGCGGCGGCGTACGGAGTCGCGCTCATGTTGCACTTTGCTTTCGAGTTATGGAGGTTTGGTCTGTTGGAGGAGGAGGAGGAGGAATCAGCGCTCGAGCAGAGTATCGATACGGAGGGCGTCGCGCACCTCGGCAGAGGGAAGGGAGGGCGAATCAAAGCTGTCTATGCAGCACTTGGTCGGCGAGCGGAGCGTTATACGAGTGGGCGCGCGTTACGCTGAAGGCAGAAAATCGAGCCTGGTAATCGACTAATACAACTACGTTTGTATTCGATGTGATTACGAGCTGCCCGCATTTCCTCTCGCCGACCTCTCGTGGACCAGCAGCGTAAGCGCGCGCACTGCAGACCAGCAGAACAGATGGCGATCCGACTGCGCCTGGCTCGGCACCACCTGACGCGCAACGCCGCGCAGTACAACCTCGTCGCGACCGAGTCGAGTCGCCGCCCGACCGCTCAACCCCTCGAGCTCCTCGGCACGTACAACCCGCGACCGGCCGTGCTCGCACCCGCCCAGCGCTCCCCGAACGGCCAACGCCGTCCCGAGTCCGAGTGGGGGCCGGGACAGTACCCGCCGAGGACCGCGACCGCCGAAGTCGGGATCAAGGCCGTCGAGTGGAACTTGGAACGCGTGCGGCACTGGCTCAGTCAGGGCGCTTCCCCGTCCAAGGCAGTCGAGAAACTCCTCGTACAAGCAGGCGTACTCAGTCAGTGGTCCCCTCCCGAGTCCTCCTGTCTGTTCCGACGCGACAACTGACCCCCTTCTCTCCGCCGAATAGACACCAACCCGCTGCCGCAGCCATCACAGAAAGGACCGGTCATGTCCCGGCAACGACGACTGCGTGAGGCAGTCCGCACAGCAGAAAAGGCGCGAGGCGAGATCCCCGTCGCGCAACGGAGAACGGAAACACCACCAGCAACATCGTCGTCTGCCAACAGCGCACAACCCTCGGCATAGTTGCCCTTCCTCACATCTTGCAATCTCATCGCAACACCTTGTCGTTCCCACATGAACGGCGCATCAGACATGTGCTGCCAGAGACGCGAAATCGTGATCTCGCTACTTGCTCGGACCCAACCCTCTCGCGCAAGGATTCTCCAATCGGCGCAGTGCAGTCAACCTCGGGAGCAAGGGAAGACTAATTGTAGAGAGGCGGTCTTCTTTCCTCAGGAAGAAAAAAGTCTAATCGTCGTTCACCCACTCAGCGCCGAGTCTACCACATTTTTCCACATCGCCTCGTTGACGTTCGCAGCCCGTCCCAGTTCCCGCTGGAACACTTGCACCTGGCGCTCGAGTTCGTTCGCCCGTTTCCGCTCCTTGTCGAGCTGCGCAGTTGCCGCGCCGGGACCCGGTCCGCCTCCTCCGGAAAGTCCCCCGCCTGCTCCTCCTGCTGCGCTGATGGAGAGCAGACTCGCGAGCGACGAGACGCCCCGAGCGGGCGAGACGAGATCCTCGACAGTCGCGGATGATGATCCGCCCCGGGCTGCTGCACCAAAAGGTGCCGCCGCCCCCGACCCGGCCGCTCCAATCCGCATCTCGACCGTCCTCCCTTTCGGTCCCCCTCGTTCCCGATCCTCCGGACCAATCACGGTCCTCCCCATCCCCTGCGGCATCACCGCCCTCTGCGGCAGATCTGCACTCGACGAACCGAGCTCGGGAGGCCGGACCATCGTCGTGAGGAAGGTGATCGGTCCGGGCGAGGTCGACGAGGGCGGAGGGGCGAGGACCCGCGTCGGCAAGAGGGAGGGGAGCGAGAGGAGGTGGATCGAGGCGTTCGAGAGTCCGACGAGGAGCGTCGGCGAATGGGATGACAGGTGCAAAGAGGTGATGGTTTCGCTGCGATAGAGATGCGACGGGTGATCAAAAGAGAGTCAGCGCTCGAATAAGAGTTGCCCCTCCTTTGCGCCGCGTGCTCTTACCTGAGCTGGTACGAGTCGCCTTCGCTGCTCTGATTCTGGCCGCCGCCTTCACCCACCCTCTCCAGTTCACCCCGTCCCCCACCTCCAACCGGTTCCGTCACCTCGATCCCAAACTCGTCCTTCCGTCTCCGGTACAAATTCACACGAACGACGCGCGAACCTCCGGCGGCTGATTTTGATTCGGCCGAAGAAGAGGTCGATGTTGACGGATCGGAAGGAGAGGCCGGGACGGGTCCGGCGGCGAAAAAGTATCGCTCGAGCGAGTCCCATGCGACGTGCGAGATGGGGTGCGGGAAGGAAAAAGTCGAGAGCAACGAAGCTGGAGTGGTCGAGATGTCCCAAATCTGCGGGTGCCAAAATGGGAGGCGTGGTGAGCCTCTCTCTCTTTCGCCCTCGACCGACGAGATTTGCAAGCTGGCGCAAAAGTCACGAACCTTGACGGTCGAATCGAGAGAGGCGGTCATGATGCGGCATTGGGGGAACGGTCCGAGGCCGATGCAGATGTCGGTGACGGGCAAGGTGTGATCAGAGAGCGTGGCGAACGGCGCAGGCGGGTTCATCGGCGAAGCGTCGAGCAGCCTAGGAAGAAGAAGCGTCCTCTAGTCAATCTCTTGTAGAAACTTCCGTTTTGCTGAAAAAGAACACGGGCTCACCTTCCGATGGACCAGACGCTGACTCCTGCATCCTCGCTCCCGCTGACGAGGCAAGCTCCATCATCCGAAAACGCGAGTGCACTGATCGATCGGTAGTGCGCATCGACCGTGACGATCAAAGTCCCACTAGCGACCTACAGAAGGGAGGTGAAAAAGAGGTCAGTAAGCCTCGATGGCAGTCAGATGCGCGAGGTTCGAAAAGAGATGGGACTCACCTCCCAGAGGAAGATGCGCCCGTCTGGAGTTCCGCCGGCCATGTAGATCCCGTCTCGGCTGACAGTCATAGTCGTGAGCCTAACGGGAGGGATCAACCGATGCTGGACCGTTTCCTGCGCACGATTTCGCAAGTTTACAAGGCAAGAGATCAGCTACCGAGTTCAGTGATGGGTCCGGAAAACGAAGGGCGAAGTGAGGGGCGATAAGAGAACGCACCCTCGTGAAATTCCAGACGTTGAGTCCTGCGCTGCCTTCCTTTCCCCCAAGTCCGACGACGTACCCGCCGCACCCCTGACTCCCCTCCACCGCCGCAAACGTCGCCCGGTTCTCCAAGCTCGGTTGGTCCTTGTCCGCCGCGTTGCTGATCCCGTTCCTAGCCAGACCAGTCGAAGAAGAAGAAGCATGGGACGCGGAGGCTACGGGCGACCTGAACGAGTAGACGAGGGCGCCGGTGAGCGGGTTGTGCAGCGAGATGGTCGGGAGGGGAGACGCTGCATGCGTCGAAGAGAACACGAGTTCGCTGAGCCCAGCGGCAGCGTGCATAGCCATGTCTGCTCTGTTTGGCAGCTCCAACAGAGTCGCTATGCGAGAGAGACGTGGTTCTCGTTCACGTTCAGTGATGAAGCTCTGGGCTTGCACCGCCTCGTCGCCAATTCATCTCCACCTCTATACAGTACGCCGGACCACTCTTTATTCGCACAATGGGTGTAAGAATGGTAGCCGAAAACACCAACCGTTTGCACAAGCTAATGTCACGAGGTCTACACGAGCAGCGAGCAGTCTCATTGCGCGCCAAGCCGAAGAGGACATCTCGACGGTAGCCGTAGCCTGCAACGTGGGAGACAGAGTGTCAGTCCCTGTGCCGATCAAGGTGAATCGGGTGCTGTTCGTGAACCGTCGTGAACCGTCCCTCTCGCGTATCTCCGTCCAATCGCAATGTTTCCCTCAGTTACCGTTGTAAGAAATCGCCATGAGAGTTTAGGCCGGGGCTGTAACCTCCCGGTCCTAGTCTGACAGTGTGAATATAGTTTGTCGTCGTTGGGAAGGAGCAGGAAAGGAGGAGGTAGGGGGCGGCACGAGACTCGGGACACGAAGCGGAGATGACCTGACGTACGGTATCAAAGCAGCGGCGGCATCTAGAGTCTAGCGCCGGTTAGGAACTGTAGACAGGAAAGCTATGGGAGCAGCAAAGACCACGTCAGCTCGAGTTGCTCCATACCGTCACAGTGCTTTGTTTGTCGTGGGCGACGGCTCGGTTGTTCCAAATAAATGTTTATCGGCATTCTCGCCTTGCGACGGGAGATTGTATACGCCGGAGAAAGAAGACAATTGGTAATATAGGTGTTGTCGTCCTTGCTCGTAAAGGGGCGAGGGGGGCGAAAGGAGGACTAACCATTCGGTTCGGGCAGAGCAGTGAAGCGTGAACGTCTAACGGAGCGGGGACGAGCAAAACTAGGTCAGCACGGGTCCCCATGCCTATCGTGTTGTGTGTGTCGGTCTGCTTCCTCCTAGGGGGGGTCGTGACGATGATTCCCTTCATTTACCGTTGTAGGTAGTCGGCATTGTGCCGAGGCCGGGGCTGTAACCTCCCGGTCCTCCTTGGACAGTGTGAATATGTGTGTAATCCTTTGGGGTTGTTGATGTCGTCGTCGTGCGCAGTTGGTTCTCGATGGCCGGGGTTGCAACGGTGGAAGCGCAAGAGGGAACGACTGAAAAGAGTGCTCACCTCTACCTCGACGCTCGCCTGCCCCTGCTTCGGTAGTGTGCAGCCAGCCGAGTCTATCCTCGTCGTGATGTAGCTCTGTGCCCCATAGCAGCTCTGTTCGAGGTGCGCGTCAGGTACGTGAGAGGTCGAAGGTGGGTTGAGCACGCCGTCGCGTGAGCTGTCGCAGAGACCCAAGAACGAGGGCGGTTGGACGAGGGTGTACAGAGGTCAAGTCGCTGCGTAAACTGCGCTAGTAGACTCCATCATATAAGCGGATCAGAGGGGAGCGAGTGTTTGGAAGGAGAACAAGCCGCGAATCGCTTCCCTGGACGAGCTGATCCTCTCGCCCAGCTCAGCGCTCATCGCTCAAGTCGCTGGCTGGTCAGGGCTGCCATCGAGATATACCCTGCTGGAAACCAGTGAACAACGCCCCCTCCTGTTCCACCGCCCATCTTCAAGTTTCTCCCCCGGACGCTCACCCTCTGCTCACCGCCATCGCTGCTTTCGAAACGCACCTGCTTCATGGTCGCTCTACAGGCTAGATCGGGACTGCTCCCAACTCAACATGCTCAACCGGCACAATCAGCAATGCTGGACACAGCGAGCCCGGGAAAATTCGAGTTAGTCCGACAAAGGCGCTGCCGGCACCTCGTCTCGACGCTCCGCGGACAAGCCGGATCCTCTCCCCCCCACGCTACCCATAAGCTATTGAAAGTCTTTCAACAAGGTTCACTCCCCCCTAGAGCTTTACGTCCTCTCTCGCCTCCTGCTGAAGAGGGGACGGCACTGCCTTGCCGTCCGTCTGTATCGGCACAAAGCGGACCATGCCACTCGCGTACCCGCCGTACTCGTCCCGGCCTGCCGCTCAGTCCGCTTCCGCAACCATACCAGTATCTGCTACTCGACCACTGACGGGTAGCACGCTCGGCATGAACGACTCGCCGACGACGGCGGACCCGAACAAGTACTTGCAAGAAGCGCGAGAGATCAAGATTACTTTTGGGGACCGGCAGGCGGGTCCTCCTCCTCCCCGTCTCTCGCTCCACTCGGAGCGAAAATCGCTGACAGGAGCCACGTATTGTAGGAGGGCTATGATGCCGACCTCGTCAACTTGCCCGAGCGGAACACGGCAGCTCGCGCCGCACGGCCTTCCATCGAACCTCCTCCCAACGGCGCCGCCGGCCCGCTCCTCGCGGCAACACTCCCCTACCCGTCTCGCGCTCCGGACGGGAATATCAACGACGACGACGGCGCTGGTTGTTCCGACGACCCACAGAGGTTCCCGTCGACTCGGCGCCCCGAACGTCTAGGCGTTCGCCATCATCACTCTTCTCCGGCCGCCACACCCGACCACCACGCCCGTGCCAAAAGCGAGCGCAAAACAGGTCCCAACGGCGGGAGGCGGACGACCCGTCGCGCAAGTGGAAGGAAGCGCCACCACCAACAACAGCGCCGCAAGAAGCTTGCATGGTGGGAACGGCCTCGGTTCCTCGTCGTCGCGCTCGTCCTCATCGTCGCGATCGGACTCGGCGTCGGTCTCGGCGTCGGACTCTCACAAGCGAACAAGAACAAGCGCAGCGGCGACAGCGGTAGTAGCACCTCGAACGGCGGCGGGATCAACCCGCCTTCACGAACCGGCGAATCTGGTGGCGTGCCGGTCTCGGTCTCGGCGAACGATGTCGTCCCGATGGCTCTCCCGACCGCCGAGACGTTGAGACCAGCTGTCATCGCTCAGACGATGGCGCCAGCCGCAGTCCCTCCTCTCGCAGATTTACAGCGGATGGCGAGAAGGAGGTAGGACGGTACGGCTTTTTTGAACCCTCCCCCCGTAGCGCCATGCCGCACATTAGGCGTGTGTATAATTACTTGGTCAAACTCTTTCTTTCTCGATCTGGATTCACGCGTACAAACCGAACAGCCCCGAGCAGCCCAGGCGTCTGGCCAGCGCCCGGGCAAGTTGGGTGCACGAACGTTTCGTTCAGCCTACTTACGGCTGAAACTCGAGCTCTGTACATCCGATGGCAGCACAGCGTGAGTGGCGTCGATCTTCTCATCTTTTCCCGTTTCTCTCGACTGCAGAGATCTCTCGCACCACACGGACAAAGCGAAAAGAGAGTGCGCGTTCCTGGATTTGGTACAAGTTTGGTTTCCGGGTATACACTCTTGAAGCTTGAAGACTTCTGATCGGATTTCTCGCAAGCGGGTGGAAACAGAAAAGCGTTTGGAGGGAAGATTCCGACGAACCCGTTCAGCAGATCGCGTGCGTCTTGCCGTAGCGACCATGCAGCGAATGCTTCTCGTGGTGCACGAGCGTCGTCTGGCTACGGCGGTGCGCGGGGTGATTCGCCGAGAACGCCGCCGGGTTCTTGCTCAAGTGCTTCTGCACCTCGGTCGGCGCCTTCTCGAGGTAGTCGATCGTGTCCTTCAAGTCGCGGATGAACGTGTCGCAGCGACTGCGGCTAAAGTCTTCGCGGACGACGACGCGGACGACCTTCATCCCATCCGCGTGAGGCGGCAACGTGTACGCGGGAACGATCCAGCCGCGCTGCCGGAGGTGCGCGACGATCGCAAACTCGTCGTACGCCTTTTCCTCGGCGAGCTGCCACGCCACGAGTGGCAGCGACATGCCTTGTCCGGCGCTGATGACCGTGAACAATTTGCCGTCGCCCATCGAGCGGACGGCATCGGCGAGGTGGTCCGCCGTCTCGGTCGCGTTCGACATAATGGCGCGGTAGCCAGCTTTTCCGAGACGCAAGAGCTGGTAGCTGCGGTTGGTCGGTGTAATCAGCCTGGTTTCGAAGATGCCGGAATCGACAATACTCACTATTGACCGACGACCTGTTGTCCGACATGCAGAGTCTCAGTGCAAGGTCCAAGCTTGGCAGGCGGAGAAAACGTTGCAACTAACCTGCACACCGGACTTGCTGAAGTTGAGCGTGTACGAGGCCTGGGGCGAGCCGAGGTCTGTTGGAGGCTCAAGTCGGTTAACGGGGTTAAGCAAGCTCCCGGGAGAGGTCTCCACTGACAATTGACCGTGAAAATGACGTCGTCAGGGATGTAGGACTTGTCGCGCCAGAGACCCCAGCCGACACCGGCGTACGCGAGGCCGTACTGCGATTGTACGAGAATCAGTTGCCTGGGGCACGCCTAGTAGGGTTCCGAGCCTGACCTTGTGTCCGGAGGCGTTGATGGACGTGACGAGGGGAAGGCGGAAGTCCCAAACGAGCTTTTCATTGACGAACGGCGTGACGAATCCGCCCGACGCCGCGTCGCTGTGGAGCGGCGGAAGTGTAGCCCGTGAGCTCGAATAGAGACTCGTCGCTGGCACGATAACGTACACATGCATCGTCACGTCGAGACCGGTTTCCTTGTTCTTCTTGACGAGCAATTCGTGAATCTTTTCGATGTCTTCGTAACCACCCGTGTAGGTCTAGCATGATCGTCGAGGAAATCAGGTTCCGCCCACTCGCGAGGCAAATTTGTACCCGGAGCTCACCGTTCCCAGGATGCCGACAACGAGGACCGTGTTCTCGTCGACCAGATCGACCAACTCCTGCGGCTCGGCGAGGTAGACGCCCTTGCGACAATACCCTGTTGGAAAGCGGAGCTGAGCAATCAGAGACGAAGCCTGCCCGGAGAAGTGGGGGGACGTAGCTGCTCACAGTACCTCTCTTCGACCTCGAGATCTGAGGGGACAACTCGTCAGCTTTTTCCTTCTGAGGGAAACGGTGGACGAGCGAAAGTGACTCACAGCGAGCAGCCTTCTCCCAGCAGACGTGCACAGCCGCAGACATGACAATGTTGGGGTTCTCCGTCTGATCCGGCCCAAAGTCGTTAGCCAGAAAATGGAGACCGGAAGGGGGTTCTGACGAGCTCACGGATTTGCCCTCAGCCTGACGCTTCTTCTTCCAGCGCCTCTTGGCCGCGAGAACCGCGAGGATGATGGCCTCGGAAGATCCGACCGTAGAGACTCCGCAAGCCTCGGATTCGGGGTTGTCGAGCGGGGCGTGGAAGAGCCTCGCCAGCATGTTGACACACCTCGATTCGATCTCGGCCATCGCAGGGTATTCCTCGACGTCGATAAAGTTGATCGACGAGACCTGCACACACACGTAAAGGAGGAGGGATGAGGATGGCAACTTACTTGTGCGCGGCGTGAAGAAGGGCAGGGAGCGATTCGGACGCACAGAGTTCATGAGTTCGACCGCCTCGTGTTCCATGTAGGTTGTGACAAAGCTGTAAACAGTCGTGCTCTGTGAGTTCCGCTTTGCTCGAGAAACACCGCAGCGCCGGACGAGTGCAGTCCGTCTCCACCTCGTCCGCACAATGCCAACCGTAGTGCGGGACGAGAACAACAGAAAACGCACCTCGCGAGGTTGAGGTGCGGGTTGCCGTTCATGAGCAGCTCGTCCTGGCAGAAGCGCTTGGCCAGGCGAGGGTCCATTTCCTCCTCGCCCATCTCGAAGCGGGGGATGCCCTTGGCGGCGGCGCGGGAGCCGTAGACCGTGGTTGAGACAGCATTGTCGTGGCCGGACTGTACAATATGCATGTCTGAGTACCTCGATTATACAAGCGGAGGGTTATGGAAGGAGGGAGAGTGAGGCAAGCTGCGCTGTGATCGATGTGGGGACCTACGCTGCCTTCATCGGTGTGTTGACGAGCGGGAACCAGATGGATGCCAGACCTGTAGATGAGGTTCCGTTTTCGGAAGATCAGCACTTAGGTGTGCACTATGTAATCCTTGCCCGCCCGATTGGTACAACTGCCGTGCTGAGCGCGTCATGCGAGAACGCGGGGCCGAATTCAGCTGAAACTCCGCCGATTCGGGGTTGCAGCTTGACCCACAGCACCGACACAATCCAGCGCAACGAGGGAGAACGTACATGTTTCCCTCTTGTCAGCAAAGATGCAAGAAGGAGAGAACATGCAACAGGCTCTGGACGGGAGCGCTGTGCTCTATGCAATGCGAGGTCCGATTCGGAGCCTCCCTCCCTATGTGGGGCAGATCTTGTCACGCTGCGGAGGCCTTCCTCACTATTCTTAAGCGCACGCTCTATATAAAGAACGACAGACATGGATAATCGATTGCGAGAGGTTACAAGGAGCAGAGGGTCTGTGCGTCGTAAAAGGAGCGAAAGAAAGGCAGCCGACCAGGCGCGAAGCAGGAACATTAGAGAGTGTACGGTCTGGGTATATAGAAACGAGTGTCCATGGACGCAAGGAGGGACTTGATCAGAGAACGACGGCGGAACCGACGGCAACCGCGCCGAGCGCAGCGAGAACCGGAAGCACGATGGAAGAGGACAAGCTGCGCGACGAGGCCGAGTTCTGCTTCGCCGGAGCGGTCCGCTCAGCCGAGGCAGGGGCGTTGGAGCCGCTCCCGGATCCAGATCCGCCAAGATTGGTCGAGTAGTTGCCTGCAGTGAGGTGGAGCCTGTCAATCGAAGCCGCCCGTCGAAAAGCGGGACTGAAGACGCACCGATCGGCTTGGTGTTATCCGTAAAGGAGCAGCTGCTGCTCTTGCACGTGCACTCGTTCGTCTGCGGGTTGAAGAACGCCGTCTGGCAGTCGCTCGGAAGTGTGTGCCGCGTGTTACCCGCGACCGGCGCCGGAACGGGGTTGTCCGGAGTCGGTTGCTCGACCGGGCAGTAGTAGCAGCTGCGTGGGATGTGCAAGCGCATCAGCATGTCGGCTCTGCACCGTCCGTAGAGAGACCTACGTACGTTTGCCAAGGGTAGTCCTTGAATCCGCACGGGTTGAGAAGGCCGGCCTGCCAGACGACGACGACAACGTCAAGGTCAGTTCCCCCCCGCGAACTGGCCGTACACAAGCGACGTCAAGACCGACTGACCTCATTCTGAGGGATGCCGTTGCAGATCTTCTCGTCCGCGGGGACGTTGGGCGTCTGGCACTGCAGCGCCTTGACTTGGGAGATCCGGCTATTCGGCACGGGGTTCTTGATCCATTCGAGCATCTGCACGGGTAAAGCGGCTGGAGTCAATAAAGTCCGCTCGCCTCACTGGCTAACTGAACTCGGTGCACACCTGCTGGTTGTTGACGATCCAGACGTTCGGCATCTGCTGAGCCCAGTCGAGGAAGTTTTGCAGCATATTGCGCGTCGCGATCGGGTCGGTCACGCCCGGGTAGTTGATCGCAAGGTGGATTGGGTGCGAGTACAAACCGAACGGCTGGCGGTTGCCATTGTCTACGGAGCGGAGAGCTTGGATCAGCGAGTTTGGCCTTCGCCTGCATGCGAAAGGCGTTGAGACCCACAGTGCGTAAGGAAGGTGTATTTGAGCCATTCGAGAACTGTGTCTGGGTTGCCGTCGAGCCACGGGTCCATCAAGTGGATCGTGCTCGAGTTGGGCTCGAACGTGGCGTACATCGGAATCTCCCAGAGACCGGGCAGCTTGAGCTTGCCCTGGCAGATGTCGGGCTGCTGCAAACAATTGTTGGCGACGCCGTTGTCGAGCGTGTACGGCCAGTACGCATCGGTGTGCGAGACGTTGGGCAGAGTCGCCGAAGTCATCGACGAGTCGTACTGGAACGAGGCATCGTGCAGATGCTGGAGGGTCGATCCGTTCCACGACAGGAGCGGGGCGCGGAACCCGGTGAGCGACGACATGGGGATGCCGGCAAAGGCGTTCAGGGCTCGCAGGTTGCCGTAGATCTCGCTCGTATTTGGCGTTCCGGCGTGGGTCATGGTGTGGTCGGCGATCTCGTTTCCCGCGACATACCAATCGGTCACCATCGAGTAGTTGGTGTAGCTGAGCGAGGTGAAGTAGGTCATTTTCGGAGCGCAGCCGTTGGGGTTCTGCAGAGGCGGGAATGGTCAGGGTGGCAGGGCGAGACCGCAATCATTTCAGGTAGAGCGACGCACCGATCGGTTGGCGAGGAAGTGGTTCATGACTTCGGTGGTATAGAGTTGTATCGCATCGTCCGCCGTAAAGGTAATAAACTGAGGAACATCCTGTGGGCTCAGACCGCCTGGAGGCGAAGTCGACGCGCACTGGCAAGGCGAGAGAGAGTGCAAGTCAGTTTCTGGCGAGGGAGGCGAGAGAAGGAGGGCCACGGACGAGGCAATCTGGCAGTTTGCACTTTGACGAGTCGCACGAATAGCCGGCAGACTCTGTATAAGCATCAAGGATCCGTCAGCGAAGGCCGCGAAGGAACACCGAGTTCGAGTTCGTTTGCGCACTCACCAGGGCTCGACGTCGCTCCAGTCGGTGCACCACCATCTTGCGCGAGAGCTACGCTTGCCGCTCCCAGCACAGCGAGCAGAGCAGCGGCGATGTGGCGAGTCGCGGATCGCATGTTGGCTGAGGCGAGTCCCAGTCCGATCACTCGAGTGGGCTCCGGTCGCTATAGTCGCCTGAAAGGTCTCGTCGCTGCGCAGCAGTAGCTTGTCGCTTCCTCGGTGCTGATGCGGGGTGCTTCAAAGCGCTCGCTGTGGGCGAAGTGGGGACAGTCGGTCGCCAAACGATCCTCGCCTCCGTTTCCAGAGCCGCGAACGAGAGCGGCCCGCCCAAGATGTGGCAATCAACCAAATTTACATTTCCAAGCACTGCAAGCTTCCTGCGTATATCACACAACATCCGAAATTCCAAGCATGCCATTCCCTCACCAGAAAACGCCGTCCGCAAACCAGTGCGCCCTCGCCCAGTTGATCCGGTCCTCATCCGTGCACGGCGCCGTCTTGCCCGCCGCATCCACCTCGGCGTCGATCGGATCGTCCCGGCAAGCGACTTGACCGGCTTTGAGGAGCGTCAAGAGCAGCGTGCGGACTTCGTACGCCGAAAGGAGATGAGCCCCCGCCGCGCGATCGACCAGATGAGCCTGCTCACGCGCAACTGGCGGTCAGCTCGGCTCAGAACGAGAAGTCAAACCTGAAGCTGTACGCACAGCTGTGACGCCACTGCGAGACTTGAGCTCGCCCTTGACCCAGCCGGCAGCGCGTTGGTACAGCTCGGGGTTGACTTCGCCGCGAACGGTCGTCCAGATCGTCGGCAAGAAGCGCTTCTCCGGGACTTGCTCTGCGGCGGCGTCGGTCGAGTCGGACTTGGCGACCGGAAGCGTCCATTCGGCGAGGTAGCTGATCGAGACGAGCGAGACGCTGGTCACGCCGCCAAAGAACGCCAAAGGCGGCGAGGCGGCAGTCAAGCGCGACACGGCGTCGACAAAGTCACGTGAGTCGACGTTCGTCGTCTGCTCGAAGCGTTTCTGAGGCAAAGGCATGCTCCGGTCAGTCCAGAAGGAGAATCGCGAGCGACCAGAAGGCGAAACTCACCAGGAGCTGGTCGTAAGGAATGCCGTCTTTGCCCGCAGCACCGATCGTCGTGAGCAGAGAGGACGACAGCGAATTCTCCGCCAGAAGAGCCGACGTCGCTGCTTCGATTTCGTCCGCCGAGAGCTTCGAGAGGTCGAGGAGAGGCTCGGGCAGGATCGCCCCCGGGGAACCGCTGCGAGCCTGAGAATCACTCGCAGGAACAATGTTGACCGTGCACTCGATGTCGTCGTCATCTGTGGCACATCGTTGACCCAGATCGTCAGCTCTTTTTCGGGGCAAAAGAAAGAACTGACGGGCGCAAGACTCACTGGCTTGACGAGTCGTGTAGTCTCGGACGTCGAGCGCCTTGTCCGTCAACGTGCTGGTATCGATCGACAAGGAGGCTTTGCCTTCCGAGAGCAGGTCGAAGAAGGCCATCATTTCGCCCGACATCGGCGCGAGCGGGAAAACCCCTTCAGCCGAAGCCAAAAGGTCCTGCTCGTACAGCGACGCCTCTTGCAGGTGCGAAAGATCAAGGCGCGCGCCGAACCGGTTCAGGTACCTACGGAATTGAGATGGACGGTCAGCGAATGCAGCAAGCGTATCGGCAAAGGAAGATCAACAGTAGCGCACTTGTCCGTGAAGGAAAAGTTGCGTCCGGGGATCCGGCGTGCCTCGTCCCGCTCGGCCTTGACGATGAGCCCCTTCTCCCTCAAATCCTCCACAAGCTTGTCGATGTGAGCCTCGAAAGGCTTCAACATGGCGTCACCTTCCACTTCGCGATAGGTTTCGTCCGGCGTCGAAAGGACAGTCTGCGGGCGACAGCAAATTTCGAGCAAACGTGGTCAGGGAGGCGCGCTTACAAGCGGACTGGCGTCGATTGCGCTCACCTTCAGAGCACCGAGCGCGAGCTCCTCCTCGCGAGACGTTGGCGTAGTGGGCGCCTTGGCCTCCCAAGTCGGGGCGTAGGGCACCGATGCCACGGCATCGTCACGACTCGCCGCAGCGATGTGATACTTTGCCCAGACCTTGTCCCAGCGCCCTTCGAGGGAGGTCGAACCTTCGGCAGGCTTGACGCGGTAGTACTGCCGGAGCTCGCCAAGCGAGCCGGGAAGGTCGACCGGCTTCTCCGTGCGGTTCACGTCCGGAACCGCCATCAAGCGACTGTAGGAGAAAGGGAGAAGATTGTCAGCTTGTTGTATGGCAAAGAAAGGATAAGATCTGACTTACAGCTGGCGCCGGTTGACTTTTTCGCGCAAGATGCGGATCCAAGCAGCCAGATCAAAGTTGACCAAACTGAGCGGATACGGATCGCGAACGGAGCCCTTGTACGTATTGTAGACTTCGATGAAGGCGTTGAGCACACGATCGTGCATGTCCTTGTCGGCAGGACGCTTGAGGAGGGTCCGGACTCGCTTCGACAGAACGTCTCGAGGATGGCCGGGGAAGAACCAGTCGAGCGCCCCGAACTGTACGCGAAGGTTGAGCGCCTGCGCCCGTACTTGCAGGACGATCTCGGCGTCGAGGAGAAGCTCGTCGTGTTCCGTGGCAAAGTGCGATCGAGGAATACGTTTGCCGGGGCCGAGTTTCGGATATGGCGGCAGCGGGTTCTCGAGGAACGCGCGCTGGTCCGCCGGCTCGAAAGGCGCATTGGGATCGTCGTTGGGAAGGGGAACGAAGGGCGACCGCTCGCGCTGCCGAGGAGCGTAGACCTTCGTCGGTTGGCCCGTACGGACTCGAGGGACTTTGGGCTTGCCGGCGCGCGACACCCTTTTGCCAAGGTTCGGTTCCCGAGTCACGGCGAGCGGATCCTGGGCCCGCCGAGCCTTGCGCTGCACCGCGAGGGGCACGAGAGTTTGGCGGCCCTCTCCGGGACCAGGGTGTGCCTCGTGCTCAGACGGCAGCAGCCTGCGAAGTTCGAAATCGAGCTGCTTCGCGTCGAGCTTGTTGCTGGGTCTGGGATCGATGAATTTGACGTGCAGCCATTCAACGGTGATCTGGTCGAGGGCCGGGTCGCCGTGATCGCGGCGGAACCGTTCCAAGATGCCGTTCCAGTCTTGCTCCTGCTGCGCCGCGGCTTCTTTGCGTTTGCGCGCAAGAATCGCAGTAGCACTCTCCCGCGCTTCCTCGTCCTCCGACACCGAGACTTCCGTCTCGACGCCATCCGCGCCGACGACGAGTTTGCGCACGCGCCGTCGTTTGCCGCGCGCGTTGCGGCCTTCGAGGACGTCGGAAAGGTAACGCGAGACCACGTCGGCCGGGGCATAGAGGCAACGAGCCCACTCGGCGAGCTCGGCTGCACGCGCTTCGTCGAGGATTCCCGGCTCGGCGGTGGCGAGCTTGCAGAGGAAAGACCGCTGAGTCGGGACGAGCTGGTAAGTGTCGCGCCAGCGGGCGGCCGACACCAGCTCGCGTCGCGACAGCGCTCGACCAGAGTAGACGGAAGGGAAGCCCTCGGCCTGCGTACCCGGAAGAGGGTCGCGGTATTTCGCCGTCGAGACCGACTGGAGAGTGGTCCAGAAGGCGGCGACACTCTGGTTCGAATCCAGTGTGTGCACGGCGACCAGAGGAGCCTGCGCATCCGCGAACGAGTACACGGGTACGCGCACGTGGAAGCGCCAGTGCGATGCCCATTTGGCCTTGCGAGGCTTGCTGAAGCCTCCGCCGCCGCGATCGTTAATGCTCCAGACGGCCGGGCTGAGAACGCTCAGGTCCATGAGCAGTTCCAGGTTGCGCCACATCGCGGCTTTGCGCTTGCCGAGTCGGGGGCGGACGATCGAAGCGATCTCGGCGGGCAAATCGCGCATGGCGGTATGCTGATTGGCCTCCTCGGCGAGGTACGCATCGAGCTGCTCCGACTCGACGGGGAGCGGCACGATGCGGCGGTAAACGCCGAGAGGCATGCGGTCGAGCATGACATCCTGCGCGATGACCAGGTCGCCGTTGTCTCGGCTGATGCCGCTGTCCGGTTCGTCCGCGTGCCGGAAGACGTAGCTCGCGAGCCACTTGTGCAGCTGGCGAGCTCGAGCGGCGAGACCATACTTGACACCGTGAACCCGCCCGAGGACGGCTTGCTGTTGGCGGAAGTACTCCTGCACCACGGCCTTTCCTTGGGCAGGTTCGGGGTCGTCGAGCGCTTGCTCCTCGTGGAGTCGTTTCTTCGCATTGCCGATAACGTCTTTCGGTTCGTCGGCGTCTTCATCGTCGGACTTGTCCGACGAGACTTGGGTAACGGCACGGTAGATGTGGAAGCGGTTCGGGCGATCCGCCTCGCTCAAGCCCGCGAGGAACCGACGAGCTTCGGCGCTGGCGAGGTCGATGGTGGGCAGGTAGTAGACTTCGTAACGTTCACCCTTGGCGCCCGTAACGACAGTCCTCTTGAGTCGTTCACCACGGAGCGCGGCTTTTAAGGCTTCGTTCAGACGGTGCTTGTCCATCATGTAGACGCTGACCGGCGGCGTTTGCGACGAGCTCCACGCGTGAATGAGCTCGTTCAGGCGATGCGTCTGCTCAATCATACCCCCAGACGCGGCGACGTAGTCGATCACCTCCTGCATACGAGCCAGCTGCGTCAAGTTGAGCTTGCTGCTGACCGAGGGACGACTGCTCTTCTTCTTCGGCTTCGACTCGGTCGGCGACGAGCCACGAGGAGCCTTTCCACCAGGCGTAGCGTCGCGGAAAGGGACTGCGGCCTGAGTGGGCGAAGATGCGGCCGCTGGTGTCGATGCGGCGATTAGCGTCGTCGAACCTGGCGTCGGTTGCGGCGGAGCGACTTTCTCGAGACGTCCTCCCTGAGTGCCGGAAGGACCGGCAACCGGTGCCAAAGGTGTCGCTGGTGATTCCGATGGCGAACCTGCTGGAGCGGTAGAAACCTCGGGCGCCGCATTCGAGGCAGACCGAGGTGTTGCAGACGTCTTCGAGCGCTTGAGAGGAGACGAAACGTCGATCTCGATGAAGGGCTCCATGGTGAGAACGGTCCGCTTGCGCGTTGAGGGCGTCGCGCTAGTGGTCGAACGTTTCACGGCCTCTGACTCCGGTCCCGTTGCCGTCGAGCTCGGGTGCATGTCCACGTCTGCGGAAGGACCGCCAGTTGCGCCGCCGTTTGGCGGAACTTTTGCTGCCACGATTTCGGTAGCAGCTGCTGCGGGCGTTCCTGTCTCGACGGTCTTGTTCTTCGGCGGACGGCTGCGTTTCTTTTTGACCGGCGGCGGAGCAGCTGACGCGCTCTGCGTGTTGTCTCCGACCTCGTTAACTTCTGCCACGGTTTCGGTAGCAGCTGCCGCGGGCGTTTCCGTCTCGGCGGTCTTGTTCTTCAGCGGACGGCCGCGTTTCTTCTTGACCGGCGGCGGAGCAGCTGACGCGCTCTGCGTGTTGTCTTCGAGCTCGTCGACTTCGATCTCTGCCGCCTGCGTGTGCAATGAACCGTCAGCGTCAGACTATACCCGCCCGACGAAGACTGCACTCGTCGCACGCCACTCACCTCGGGGTCCGCTGGGGTCGACGCCGCCTTCTTGCCCTTCTTTGCTGTCGAGTCCGCCTTCTTCTTCGTCGTCTTCGCGCCAGACGTGCTCGCCTCCGGTTGACCCGCCTCGTCGCCACCACCTTCCGCTGCCGTCTCGGCCTTCTTCTTCGCCGCCTTGCCTCGAACTCGCACGAGCGGCGGCAAACCCTGGCGGGCGCGTTCCTCGTCTTCGGCTTTCTCGCGCTTGCGACGCATGTAGGGCGACTCTTCGCCCTCCTTGAGCGGGTTCTTGCGCGGTCGGCCTTGGGTCCTCTTGGGCGGCGGCGGCTCCAGGACGGATTGTCCTCCTTCTTCCTCGACAGCGTCCGCGGCACCTCCCTCAGTGGTCGCTTTCGCCTTGCCCTTGCCCTTGCCGTTGCCCGCCGCCGACTTTTTCCTGCGATTCCCGACGGCGCCCTGATCGGCAGCGTGCTGCCACATGTTGAACTTATTCAGGCGCTTCTGCCGCTCGAGCGCCGTGCCGTACTGGCCCTCACGAGGTCCGTCCGCCGCCTCCTCGTCCCATTGGCCGAGTCGACCTTGATCGACAATCGCCTGCCACCGTTCCTCCTGCGCCTCGTCGGGGAAGCCGCGCGCGCGACGGTACGAGAGGTAGCCGACGAGCGAGAACCAGCGGACGCGCTTCAGGCGACCGACCGTCTCTTGCAGCGAGAAGAGCGTGTAGTCTCCGAGGTGGGCGGGGAGGCTGAAACGGCCGAGACGTTGCAGGATGGATTCGATGAAGCGCATCGAAAATTTCCCGAGGGCGGCAGAGATTTCCTGGTGGCATCCAACCGATCCGGAGTCAGCCAAAGGTCGCACTTGCCGAGCTTGCACAGCGGAGAACGAGTTTGGGGCTCACGATATTGGTGATACCGCGACTGCCGGCGTTCATCACGAGGTCGAGTATCTGCTGCTCGATCGTGCGCATCGTCACCGGGTACGACGAGCCATCGTCGTCGTCCTCGTCTCCTGCTGCCTCGCGGAGCGCACGCTGTCGAACCTTGACATCCACGTCAACGTTCTCAACGCTGCCGACAAGCTCGTCCTGCCGGCGGAGTCGGAGTGCCTGAGTCCGACTCTGGACGCCGCCCGATTTCTTCTTCGTGACCGTGATCTTTTCGAGGATGCCCTCTTCGGCCATCGTGGTCACGATCGCGTTCAGGCGACGAAGACTCTGACCCTCAGCGGCGTGCAGTCCCTGTCGTCTCGGCTCGGATTATCAGCAAGAGCCAGGATGATCGATTGATCGGAGGGGGAAGAAGCACTCACGATGGCGGTGTGCAAATCAAAGTGCGGCATCCACCAATCCTTCCTCCTCTTGAGCGCCTTGACGACCCGCTTCCGGATCACTTCATGGTTCGTCGTCAAGTACAGCGGACTGATCGGACTCATCTCGTCTCCGCCCCACTGACCTCCCGCGCCCGCTTCCTCCTCGGCGCCGCCGCCCGCTCCGTCCTCGCCGCCACCTTCTTCCTCCTTGACCGCGTCCGGCTCGGTCTTGACATGGACGGCCCAGAAGGGAGACGTCGCAAGGTAGCGTACGTGCAAGGCGCGGTTCGTCCAGCTACCTCCGTCCGTATCGCGGAATTTTTTGCTGCCGAGGAGGGGGGGTCGGTGCACATTCAGTACGAGTCTTCGCCAACGGCAAGACACAGAGGAAGAGAGAGAGACGCGCGGGCGGGAGACTGACATGATCCCGAGCTGTTGCGGCACTTTGAGGTAGTGAAAGACACTCTTTGGGTCGATGCCGAGTTCTTTCGAGATCCGGACCGCGGTGGTGCCTTCCTCTCGGCCGCGCGAGATCATTTGCAGCACCGAATAGATGGACGGAGTGAGCGACGAAGGCTGTTAATACACAACAGAGAGGGTCAGCGATTCGACCACGCGCGCGCGAAGAAACGGGAGACGCACGCGGAGGTGGCTGCCGGTGATGGCGACCCAAGTCGTCTCCTCTCCACTCAGCACGCGCAACTGATCGCCATACTTTTCCGCGAGTGCGTCCCGACCGAGCTCGCGCTCTTCTGCAGGGAGGATCCTCATCTCGTGCGTCGGCCCTTTGGCTTTGCGTTCGATTTTCTTCCGTTTGCCCTTGGCGGGTCCGTTCATTTCGGCGGCGGCAGCGTCGTCTGCGCCGGGAGTTTCGGCCATGAGGGTATCCTCGTCTTGTCCGGCGAATGGCTTCTTGGGAGCGGCGTCGGCGTCAGCGTCGGCATCGGCGGCAGGCTTTTCGATTTTGCTGAGGACGCCGACGCGGACGTCGGGCAAGTCGATCAGGGCGTTCCACACAAAGGTCACGAACGCGTCGTCGATCTTTTGAGTGCGCGCGGCGGTCGACTTGGACCCTACGGCGGTCGAAGTGGAAGCGGGAAGTGGCGACTCCGTGCTGGTCCCTCCTCCTCCTGCTGCTGCCCTCGAGTAGAACTGCTTGATGAAGTCGGCGAGTGCCTCGATGGACGTCCCTGCCGGCATAGCGTCCCATAACAGTCAGTACAAAGACCCCTCTTTTTCGCTATGCATCCTTGCGGGACTCGAACGCGCGACCACCCGTGTCCTCGCGAGTTAATTCGTCTCGCCCGCAATGGGTCCGGTTATCACGCGCAACATGCAGAACGCGTCGCGACGAGTCGGTGCCGTTCGACGACCATCGTGTAGAGCCCCCTTGTGGCGTGTGCAAGTCCCTCTATGCACTCCCTGCCCTTGTCGTGGTTGAACCCCTCCCGCGAGGCCCTCCTGAGAGCTGATGAGAAAGCGATCCGCCCTCCTCTCGCGGACACGGCCCCGTGACTGGTCGGGTCGGCAGGCAGGCAGACTGTACGCAAATTGGGACTGACCTGCGTCTCCATCCATGGCAATCTCCTCGAGGAGGAACTGGACGAGCGAGTCGATCATCTTGGCGGCTCTTGTTGTCTTGACACGCGCCGTCGACCGCCGCGCAAGCCGTGCGGCGAGCTGTGCCCGAGCGAGGTGTCGTTACCCTTTACTGTATGGCTGCGACTGGCCAAGGGGCTCGGCTCGAGTTTGTGTAGTGTTGACCGTCAAGCCGCACTCTCGGGAATAGACTCGAGTTTGTAATCAACCATTACAAAAGAGCATTCGTATTCCCAAGAGGGCTGTCCTCGCCTAGACTCTCGACACGCGTGTTCGGATGCGCGTACATGAACCGGTTTGCTCCTCTCGACGTGACGCTCGAGACGCTCTCGGTGCAGCTCTACCCCGACGAACGCATCCTCACCCACGCAGACGGCGTCGGACTCTATGACGGGTGCACTTTCACTCGCCTCTCTCTCGCCTCTCTCTCTATTTCGTGTGGGGAATGATTCGGCTGACTGAGTATGCCCCATGCACAGGAAGGACAAGGCTCCGCGGTACGACGACGGCCGCTGCGTGTTGACGACGCACCGCATCGTTTTCATCTCGTCGTCGCGGCCCCACTCCAACTCGGCCGCACTCGACCTCGCAGCTGTAAAACAGACAGAGTACTGGGTCGGCTTCCTCAAGAGTCATCCGAAAATCACCCTTGTCCTGTCCGAACCAGCTCCGGCTCCCTCCGAGGCGGTCACTGATACGGTTGCTGCTACCGCGCGGGACAAGAACCGCGAACGACTCGCGCTCGCCGCCGCGGCAGGAGAACGAGCCTGGGTCTGCCGAATCTGCGGGATGCGCAACGTCCCCTCGGTCGAACTCGGGCTGAAATGTTCCCTCTGCGGCGTCGCGCGAGATCCCCTCCCGTCCACTTCTTCGCGGCCGCCGTCCAGCCTCGGAACCCCCGCGCGACACCCCTCTCCTCCCTCCCGGAGACCGTCCAGCTTCTCCTCGAATTCGACGCGGCCAGCCGTGTTGACATCACCCGCGCCGCAGCTCTTTGATCCGAAAGAGACCGGGTCGCGAATAGCTTGTCCCGTCTGCACCTTTCTCAACCACCACTCGATGGCCACTTGTGAAGTGTGCGAGTCGCCCCTCTTTCCCTCGGACGGAGCAGCACCATCGCGAGTACCGCCAACTCTATCCTCGACTCCCCCCTCCCGAGCCAACACGCCCGGTCCGACGACCGATCCAGCTTCCGCCATACCGGCACCTTCAGGCTCCGTCTTTGTCCGGCTCAGCTTCCGCAAAGGGGGCGAAAAAATCTTCTACTCGACTCTGAAAGAGGCGCTCGCCAAGCGGGCATGGGACCTCTCCGCCGCGGCGGCCAACAAACTCATCAAACGGTCTGGAACGCACAAGTCGCGCAAGGATGCGGGCGATTCGGCCGGTCCTCCGAGCGAACCTGTCGGCCTCGGAGTCGGAATTGGTGAGCCAGGGTTGGCGCGTGTGTTTGTGGTGGTGCATGCCCCCCACCGAGGACTGACAAACGTGACTCGCATGTCCAGACGCCATCATGCGCGGCATGGACCTCGACTCGCGAGATCGAGAAGATTCGCTAGACGACGCTCTCAAGGACCTTGACTCGCTCATGCGGAAAGCAAAAGACATGGTGCGTCCCTTTCCCTGCCGCCCAGGCTTCAAGAGACCGATGTTTCTAGACCCCATCGCTGAAATGTCGCACCCCGCCAACTGCACACCTCCGTGTCACAGATCTCTCTCGCACAAACGATCAACGCTCGACTCGCACCCTCCTCGACTGCTGCTGCAGCAGCAGCCGGCGCCACGACGGCCGAAGAGCGACAAGCCGTCTCCCTAGCCTCGACCTCGCTACAATCGCTCGGGCTCGTCTCTGCCGCCGTCACCGCCGATTTGGTCTCTGATTCGAAGCGCTATCATGAAGAGTTGGCCAAGGAATTGGCGGAGGTGTTGAGAAAGGGAGGTGTGATGGAGAGGCATGGTGGGATCGTGGGACTCGACGAGGTCTGGTGCTTGTGGAACCGCGCACGGGGAGTCGGTGCGTCTCCTGGACAACATTCAGACCGGGCTTTCGCGCGCGCGTGCTGACTAGAGGTTTTCGTCCCCGGTCCGTTGCAGCGCTCGTCTCGCCCAAAGATCTCCGCCTCGCGGCACCCTACCTCCCCCACTACGCCCTCTCGCACGCCGCCGCCGTCCGCCTACGGGTCTTCCCTTCCGGTCTCACGATCCTGCACACTCCCCACTTCTCACTCGCGTCGTTCTTGGCGCGGATCTTCGAACTGCTCGACCTGAGACAAGCGACGGTCGCTTCCCTCTCCGAGGCCGAAGTCCTCGGCATGGCTGAGATTGAGCGAAGAGAGCGAGAAGGGGTCAATGTCCTCGAGGTGGCGCGAGCTGAGAAACTCAGTGTTGGGTTGGCGAAGGAGATGATGGACTTGCTCGAAATGGGAGAAGGCTCAGAAGCAGCGGGGGGAGAGCGCAGAGGTGGTGGGCACGTCGTGCGAGACGAGCAGGGCGGAGAAGGTACTCGCTGGCACCGGAACTTGATTTCCGGCGCGGTGTGGGACGGGCAGGTCTTTTCGACTTGAGAAACTCGCGGCAGGCTGTTGTTTTCCATTAGAATTCCTCCCCACGGAGTGTTGTTGGGCCCTCTCACTGTCGTCTGCATTATGCAATCAGCCATATTATCTCTATCAGGATGACTCTTCGCTGGGTGCAGGCGGATCGGGCCGTTCGTCTCTCCGCATCCAGAACCAGTAATAGGCGAACCCGTCTCCAACCTCGAGGTGCTGTACGGTCCAGCCTGGCCGTTGCAACAACGGCCTGCGGAAATGCGGTTGTCCGAAAGTGCTGTGGTTGAACAGGAGCGTCAGCAGGTGGAGCGGCGGGCGAAGGCTCGTGTCGGGGACTCACAAGTAGAGGAAAACGCCAGTCGGCTTCAGCACCCGGATGACCTCGTCCACCTCGCCCTTGACGTCTGCGACCGCTTGCGGAGGCGGGTTCTGTTGGTTAAGCAAAGTGCATGAGTTCTTGATGTCCGCGTACGAGATCCAAAGCGAGACTAAAGACGTACCCAAGGGTCCTTTTCGCTCGTGAGCATCGCGTCGAGAGTTGCTTTGTCGAAGCAAACGTCTATTGACTGGTCCTCGAAGGGCAGCTTCCGCACATCCCCGACAGTCCCTGATTGGCAAATCGTGTCAGCGAGATCTGCAGAGCAGCACTGGCGTGTAATTAAAGAGCCCGACTCACAGGTCATCCCTTCTCGGTCCGCGTTGACCCTCGCCATCTTTTCAATCACGACGGGTGAATAATCGATGTTGGCAATGTTTCGATAACCGTCGTCGTACATGTCCCGTGATAGGGCTGCATTTGCAATCCGGGAAGTCAGCTCAGGTGCGATTGAAGGAGTGAAAATAACGTCGACGAACTCGAGTTGCCGCAACCAAGCATGACTATCCGAGAGTCCTTGTTCGGCACGAAGCGGTTCACGAGGTGTTTAATATCGGCGTAGGTTTTGCACCAGTCGAACGAGCCGTCGTCTGCTTCCTGTGCGTACCGCTCGTCCCTGTCGAAACCGTCGAAGATTAGCTTCCCTCATTTCTACGCCCTGCCAGGCTATGCTCACGGCGCACCAATACTGCTGTGTGCCATACTCGGCATTCTTCTGCGCTCAGAGTGGGCTCCGGTCAGCCTTGGATTTGTGGTCCTTATATACGGCCGCAGCGAAACAAACTGACCTGAGGGAGAAGGTGTGTCATGACCGTCTAGCTCGGTAGATCGAGGGGGCACCGACCCAGGAGCACGTGTACGGTCGCTTTCGGTCTTTCTTACTGCCTGCGTGGCTCTACGGGTCCCTCGCCCGCGCCCGAGAATCTCATCAGTTCGCAGCTCGTTCCGTGCGCACTGGCGGAGGGGAGGCGTCGGAAGAGGCGACTTCCCCACACGCGCAGCTCGCCGACGACGTCGTTTCTCTTCGGACGCTTCTACACTGCATTCACACGCCCGCTGATTCCTAGCGATCTCGTCGAAAGCGACGCTCAAAGCACGCTCCGCTTCACCCTCCTTGTCCGCTCCTAGAACACAACAGAGAAGATGCCCGTCCTCGACGCCTACAACTACTCTCTGCTCTCGGTCCCCGCCGTTTGGCTTCTCGGCATCGGCACCCACTGGTCGGCTATCTACCTGTCGAGCGTGAGCAGGGAGATCCCCAAGTTTGACAACGTGTCTCCCCGTCAATACGTCGCCGAAGTTGCCAAACTCACCAAGACGAGCAAGGTGAGCGAGCTCCGGTCAAGTATATCTCGACTGCGGATCCCGTCCTTCGAGCGTGAACTTCCCCTGACGACGTCGGCGTGAACCCTGCAGGACGCTCGCCAACTGTGCCGGACCGAGGCTGCCCAGCAGAACATCTTTGAGAACATCGGCTTGTATGCTGCCGCGATCGTGGCCGGTAACGTCGCGCGTCTGGGCACCTCGCACATGAACAAGATCGCTCTCGGCTACCTCGTTTCCCGGTTCCTCTACGTCGTACGTCTGTCGGAGCGGAGGGGGCCTCTTGCAGCCGAGTTCGAGTGTGCTTACTTCCTATTGCGTCGCCACCGCGCAGGTCCTCTACATCCGGACGGACAGAATCAAGGCGACACCGCTCCGCTCCGTGGCATACTTGACGAGTACGTGCTCGCAAGTCTCGGGGCTCTTGCCCTAATCACCGCACATGCTCACAATCTGCCCGTTCTGCAGGCGTCATTCTGTCGTTGGGCACCTTTGTCCGCGCCGGTCTTGCCTTCAACCGCGCCCTTTACTGAACGACATCGCTCAGACCTCTTCTCCGTTCTCGTGTAGTGATATACCTGTTTGAAAGCTGTAGGTACGGTGCTGTTCGGATGATCCGTCAACCGGGAGGAGAGTTGGAGGAGAGGATGCGAGGTGACGTGTCACTTTGGCGCCCTTCCGCGCGAGAGCCTCTTTGGGAAGCGAAAACGCACGACCTCGTCAGGCCTCTCGAGCGAGTCTACAACCCCGCTAAAGCTCGGCGTGAGCCGCAGACTAGACACAATACTCGGTCTCTGGAGCGAGTGACGCGCTCGAAGCGACTCGCGAGGGCCGTGGAGCTGAGCGAGTTCCTCGCCTCTCGCCTCGCTCGGTCCCGCAAAATACGCGGACCGCGACGCGGAGAAGTTCGACGGCGTTTGGGAACTCGGGACGCGGCGGTCATGGGCAAAGGAGCACGGAATGCTCACGTCAAGGGAAAGACCTATGGAGGCAGCAAGGCACGCGATCGCACCCGAGCCGAGAAACCAAAGGTGCGCGCACACCACCGCGTTCGTTCGTCTGGACCGACGGACGGAAACTGACACTTCCAGCTTTGTCGTACAGCTGATCGAAGATCCAGAGTTGGAGGAGAAGGTCTTGAGTGCTCAGCTGAGAGAGGCAGGACTCTATGCAGCCAACATCTTGGGAGGTGAGCGTCGATCACGAGCATCTGGTCACCACGAAAACTGACGTCGCGTGCCAACATCCAGACGGCAACTGCTTGTTCAGGTCAGTCTACGCAGTTCTCAATCTAAAGGATCCGAAGAGCATGCTGACGCGAGCTTTTCGGGCTGTCTAGAGCACTCGCCGACCAGCTGTACGGGTCTCCGTCGATGCATCTTGCCATCCGTCATGAGGTGCGCACAACATAACCGCGGCCTACTAGCCCACCGTCTCTGACAGAATGTGACGCTGCAGATATGTGACTACCTCGGGGCCAACGCGGACCGGTACCGGCTCTTCGTCGACGAAGACTCCGTCAAGGGAGGCTTCGAGGGGCACGTTCGCGAGATGCGCCAGCCAGGTCAGTTCCGGTCTGCCCCTCGCCGTCCTTCCCTGCATTCTCATGATCGTCCCCCTTGAACAGGCACCTACGGCACCAACATCGAACTCTCTGCTTTCGTCGCCCGGTATCGTCGACCGGTCAAGGTTTATCAACCCAACCTCGTCTACGTCATGCCCGTTGAGGAAACCGCCCCCGGCACTTCGACGCCACCGTCTTCGTCTGCCTCGCCGGCTCTCTCGCCCGCGCCGACTTCAGGGGACAAACTGACCCCGCGCGAGAAGCGCCTGCTCGCGCGAGCTGAGAAGGCGAAAGCGAAAGACGGAAGACAAGCGGCAGCGAGCAGGAAGAAGGGCAAAGAGCGCGAATGGCAACCGCCTGCTCCTCCAGAACCTGAAGATATGCATGCAGAGGATACGCCGTTGTGCATCGTGTACGTGACCCTGAGCGGGCTGAATGATCCGCCAACGACCGTGCGAGAACTGACGCTTTTCTTGCGATGGCAGTTACCACTCGTGGGAACACTATTCCTCCCTGCGCAATATTGACGGGCCGCACACGGGTCCGCCAAAGCTGCGAGTCGTAAGTTACTAGCAATCGAGCTCTTGGGCACAGGGACGACTCGACTGATCTCTCCGTCCTCAGAACCGCGTTGCAACGTCTCGAGGCAATACGCCGTCTACAATCGCCGCCCCCGGTGCTGATCAACGAGAAACAGAAGATGGTGACGAGGATGGCTCGGAAGAGCAAGAAGAGGAGAACCACGCTGGCACCGGCGAGGACTCGCCGATGGCGGAAGTTGAAGAACCGGCGCCGCCCGAAGCGCCTTCCCCGCCGCGTCGACGCCCGGACGACTCGACAGACCACCCCCTCCCGTCTATGCGAAAGGCGCTCGAGCGAGCACTGCCTGCCGGTCACCGAGCATCGTCGTCGCCGTCACTGCCGCCTCAGCCCGTCATCCCTGTCATCCCGCCCTCGCCTCGTTCCGCTTCTCCCTCGTCACCTCCGTCGACCGAGGCCCCTTCTCCTCCGCCGTCCTCCTCCGATCGACCTCCGAAGCACCTGCTCGATCGCTCTCGCCCGCGGTCAAACTCGGACGCGTCCTCCTCATCTGTACTCCCCCTGCCGTCGTCGCGCGATCTGTCCGCCGTGGAGGACTTGTCGTCTTCAAACCTAGAAGAGCTCGACGAGAACGATAACGAGAACGAACACCCGCGCACGCGGTCGCGACTCAACTCGCCTGCCTCGTGGTCCTCTTCGTCGGGATCGTCGACCGGAGTCGCGAGCTCTCTCGACAGCGGACTGAGCAGCGATGCTACCTCCCCCGGGCCGGCAGACAAATCATCAGCACGCGAACCTTCACCACAACCCACGACAGCTCGAACGGCCCCGAAGCGGAAATCGATCCCCGTTCAGCGGATCCAAAGAGGGCCGACCGCGCGCGAGAAGAAGGAACTCGCCCGGCAACGCCGCATGGACCGTCGAAGGGCTCCTCGAGGCCTCGACGCTCCGCAACCGGTCGGAAGTGATCGCGTCTTACGGAGCAGGGCCCACGCAGACTCGGCCGCGCCGGACGCTGGCCTGAGTAAAGTCCGCGAGCTGTACATCTGACCCCCGCCTGCGTTCGTGCCGTCCTGTCTTGCGTTTCCTCCTCATCGCTTGATCCCCTTTCTATCTTGTCTTGCTCCATATCTTGCATATTCTCTCGCCCTCGATCTGTATCGTATAGGCCTCTCTCTCTCTCTCTTCCTGTCGCATGCACTTCTTGTCTATCTTACGAGTATCCATTCTCCGAGGCTGCAATTCCCCCTTTACATCCACAGGCAGTGTCTGTAGTCTCTTTGTCGACCATCATCGACGACTCGTGCGCCCGATAGCGTGGGCATGCGAGACTCGATCGTCGCCAAAAGGGCTCTCCTGGCCGTAACCGCCGCCGCCGCTATCGATAGACCAACGCGGCTCTCCTTCTTCCGGCAAAAGGCCCTCGTCTCCGTCGGTATCAGTATCGTGTCCATGACCGTCCGAGGAGGTATCGGGAGCGGAAGAATGCGCATCGTCGGCCGTCATGCTCCTCCAGCGTGCCCCGCTCGTCGTCCCCGCGCTCGACGAAGTGGCTGTCGGTCGCGACGACGGGTCTCCATCGTACGGAACGACGTATGCGCTTGGGAGCATTCCACGCTGGCCTTTGCCGGCACCGCTGACGATGACGCCCTTCCACCAATCGGCAGTGATCTCTTCCTCGATACGAACGAGGTCTCCTCGGTCGAGGGCGAGGTCCTCCTCTGCGCCTCCGTCCTCGGTGGAGCTGCCGTGGCCATGACTGGAGCCAGTGGCGGGAGTGTAGGCCCACTGTGCGCGGTAGATGCGCCCGACCGGCCCGCGAGACGGGAGGGATGGAACTGGCGGTACACGGCGGAAGCTTGAGGAGGTCGGAGACGAAGTCTTCTGGCTACCGTTCGAGGACGATGACGCCGTCGTCGGTGCAGTATGAGAGCGCCTGAATGTAGGCGGGTGCGAAGGTTCGCCGTACGAAGCGAATCGAGTCGGTGAAGGCGGCGCGGTGTAGTAGTCTTCCGCATCGCCGAGTGCGCCATACTTCCCGCCCGCCGCACTTCCTTGGATTGAAAGCTTCTTGAGCGAGCCCAGAGTCGGAAGACTCGGGATCGTGGGGGTGAATCGAGACGGGCTGGACGAGTTTTGCTCGCGAGGTGACACTGGCGGACGGCCCTCTTCGTCGTCACCGCCGCCGTCGCCGCCGTTCGCGTCCTTCTTCTTGGTGCGACCGCCGAATGCGAAGCGGTCGAGGACACTGCCGCTCCGACTCCGACTTTTGGCGGTAGATGTGCCTGAGCTGTCGCGGTCTTTTTCGGTCGAGATGGAAGAGACTGTGTTGCCTCGCGAGCGGTTCGGTCCGAGTACGCTGTAAATTGTCGGAGAGATGACGGGCTTGCTATCTTGTACGGACGACTCGCTTTGCGATCGCGCCATGCGAGTGGAAGAGGCCGTTGCGGTCGATCGTTGCGGCAGTGGCGGTCGAGAGCGAGCGGATCTGCGGAAGTAAGGGCGTCAGTCGGCGAAGCGGCTTTCCGTTAAAAAGATCCACAGTACGAACCTTGTGGTCGAGGTGCCAAGCGTGCTTTGACAATCTTCCAACAATGAGACGTAGTTTCGAGCGAACTCTGCCCTTCAACGCGTTAGCCGCGTTGGACTGGTAGCGCCAAGTGGACATCGGACGCACCCAGTTGCACTGCCACGAGCTGTTGCGCAGCTTCGCGATCTTCGCCGAGCGCGTCGTCGAGCTGGTCCGCTCGCCGCTGCAAGCGATGGCGGCTGTCGGTGTACGCCCACTGCGCGGCGTCGAGGTCCTGCTCGTATTCGGCCGGGTCCTTCTTGCCCTTTTCAATCTACAGATTCACCCACGTCAGCTCGAAGAAAAATCTGACAGGTACTGCAGATCAACGGTGCGCACCTTTGCCATGACAGCGTCCAGAGCAGTCCGTTTCTTTTCCGCCTCCTTGAGCGCCTTTTCCCAATCCTTAAAGTCTTCGGCCCTCCGTTCGAGCACGGTAAGGACCTCTGCAACGAGTTGCTCGTGGTAGCTGGCCGAGAGCGATGCGAGCTGCGCGTGCATGTCACCGACCGACGCGACGACCTGGGCTGCGCGAGGTTTTCGCGATCAGCCCTTCCCTCGCCCGTACCTTGCCTGGAACGTACTCACCATACGACTGGACGTCTCCGGCTGAACTCCGCGTCAAGCTGGCATTCATTTCCTCGGCTCCCTCATTCATGATAGTTGCGAGCCACTCGACCGGCAACTTGGTTTTGCTGTTCGGAATGGTGATCGAGTTGCGCGGGTCCGGGCGTTCCTTGGCTAGGGCTCTATGCAGCTGAGAGCACGCATCGAGCAGGTTGCTCGTCAGCTTCTCGCGCGCTGCGAGTTCCGTCAGCCGCGCCTGTTCGAGTGGGGGTTCGGTCGCGCGCTCAGCCGAAGTCGACAACGACGAGCCGAACGAAGGCAGAGCAGGCGTAGAGATGGACGAAAGCGACTGCTTGAGCCTGTTCATCGCTCCCACGCCTCGCCGAGGTGAATAGCGATGAGACAAAGCGAGGCAAGCGAAACGAACAAGCCGAGAGATGCACGCGGTCTCGTTAAAATTCATGGCTGCGGATTCAGGCAGACTGTGCGACGCCATACCCGTAGTCTAATCCAAATTGCGATTGCATGTATGGAGAGCAGAAAAGCTCCCGTTTTTGATCAGTCGAGTCCGCGAAAAGACAAACTGTTGAAGCCCGTCTCCATCCCTCATCCACCGCCTCCGTAGACCCTGTTGAACGTCTTCATCCACGCCGACCTCTTCACGGCTCGCTCAGGTCCGCCTTCATCCCTGTCCCGCCATCTCCCGGTTTCACGCCGAGCACCTTCCTCGCCTCGAGCAGCTGCGCAGCGAGTTTGCCCACGTTGGCCGCCGCGAGCACCACCTCCTTGTCGAGTTCGACGTCGAACGCGCATTTGATCGCGTACGCGATATGGGCAGCTTCGTCCGTCGAATAGAGGACAAAGTCGTCCGGATCCGAGAGAGGAACCGTGCGCTGATGAGGCGAGACGGGCACTTCGGCGGCGGCGGCGGCCGACGCGCGCTCTTTGCCCTTCGAGCCCGTCCGCGTCATCGACGACGACGACTTGTCGGGCAGCTCTTGTTCCGTATCCTCTGCGGCATCGAACACCGACTCGGCGCGCTCGACTTCCTCCACGAGCGGCAGGGCAGCGTGCGGCACGACTTCGGCATCGAGCGCAAGCGTCTTGGAGACGATGTGCGTCAAGGCCGTGTGGACCGATTCGGGATCTTCATAGTCGGTCGGACGGTCGACAAAGACCTCGAACGGCTGAGAGATGGCAACAACGCTGTGCTTGCCGTCGTGGTGGTACCTGTCGTTGGCAACAGTATCAGCACTCTCGGATAGTCGCGGGGGGACTCGCACCGGAACAGTTCGTGGTTAACGCACCTGAACTCGTATTGGCCAGTCTTCCACGGCAGCTTCTTGCCCTTGAAGACGATCGCGCCGCGAGCGCGCTTCGACGCCGAGATCTCGCCGTACTCGGGAGCTTCGCCTCCGCCCACACCCTCATAGCGATCGCCTTCCCACTCCTTGCTGTACACTCCACACCACTTGCCCTGCGAGCTAACCTTGGTAACGAGCGTGTCCTTGTTCGCGCCGAGGCGGTAAACGCCGATCCAGTCGCGACGCGAGTGGTTCGACGGCGCAGTCCACTTGACGTGGATCGGTTCGCCGAGGTGGTAGCGCAGAGCCGGAGCAGACGAGGTCGAGGCGTGAGGCACGAGGGGCGGGAATGCCGACGGACGCAGAGTGAGCGAGTACTGCGACGAGTCGTAACTGGCGAGGTCGTTGGCGACGCGCGAAATGACAAAGCGTTCGCCGGACTGCTGGAGGAGGATCTTGGTGTCCTTGACGTAGCCCTTGACCGCAGGAGCAGCTGCAGAAAAGAACACTTTCATCGTCAGCAAGTCGGCTCCAGCTTGGTCGTTCTGGTGAAAGGTGGAAAATCACATTTGTTGATGAACTCCTCAACCGCATCTGCCGTCTCTTCAAACACCTTTTCGACCGTCCCTTGAACCTCGCGCACATTCTTCGAGATCCGCTCGATGAGGTCCTTGCGCACTGTGCCCGAGCCGGCGCGACCGTCGGTGTGCGACGCTCTCCGAACGGCGTTGCGAAGGGTCTTGGTCACGCCGGCGTCTTTGCGGAGGGTGTTGCCGTACAGTCGCTGCATATGCGGGCTGGTAGCGAGGGTGGTGTGTCAGCTTTTCGGGTACATCTCCCGACAGCGATCCCGGAGCGTGCAAGCTTACTTTTCGACCGCGCTCAAGAACCACCAGTGCGCGGCGATGTTGATCAGAGCTTGCGCGAGCGCGAGCTTCGACCCAGCGATGAGAGCGATACCGATGAAAGCTGCGCCGCCCATGGAGCGCTCCGGGTTGTTCAGGAAGCGGTAGATGCCCGTGACGGCGAGCTCGTGCGGGTAGTCGGGGATCCAGAAGTCGCCTGCCGAGCAAAGTGTGTCCCTCAGCGAGGAATTCACAGGGTCGCAAGGAAAGAGTAAAAAGCTCACCGTAGAACCAGCCGAAAGGTCCCAGAACCTCGTACGTCTCGGCCGAGCTCCAAGCCTGAAGCGCAAGGAGAAGCTGGGGCCAAGAACAAGTCAGCGCCGGCGCGCTCAGGAGCCGGTTTGGGTGTAAGTCTCTGCTTACCAAGCCGAGCGTATGTCGGACAATGACAGCGCCGTAGGTCCAGTCCGAAGGGATGTTGTAACACTTCCAAGCGAGAGCGACGAACGAGACTGCCGTTCGTTTATGAATCAGTCGGGTGCCACATAGAAGAGAGGGAAACCTGGTCATGGAGCTCACCATAAGTCATGCAGAGAGACAAGTTGTAGATAGCCTTCCAGTTGTCGAAAGCGTCACGAACGGCCTGTGTGTCGCCCCGAGTGTTAGCAAATGCGCGGCGACTCGGGCGACCAAGTAGAAAGACGACAACAAAAAGCAAGGAGAACTCACGTCGCCGTCGCGCTCATAGTGATAATGCTTGATAAAGTGCCGAACGATCCACCGCCTCTCGCTCTGCTTCTTGAGGGCGAGGCCGAGTGCAAATGAGTGGAAGGCCCGCCACGCGAGGGCGTGAACGAAGAGGAGCAAGATGGTGGCCGTCTTGGACAGGGAGGGAAGGAACGTCGGGACGATGGCGTAGATGAGGACGAGGGCAAAGGCGAGGTCGCGGGCGCTGTGGGGGTACGTTTTGCACTGTCAGCGCTGCACAAAAGTCTTCACGGTTAGAAATCGTGCAGCAGAGGGGTTTCGGGGGGACGAACCGGAACGCGTCCCAGTTGCGGAAGATGAGCAAGTCCTTGTGGAAGTACTTGTTGTCGAGATCGTGCCTCGTCACCGGTGGTTCCTCCTCGACTTCGCTCGCACGGCGCGCCCGCGCGATCGAACTGCCGCCCGTCGTCCGCGTGCTGAACATGCTCGGCGTCAGGCTCGGCTTGCGCTGCGGCGCAGCAGCAGGACGTGATACCGCGTCGCGATCGTCGTCCTCCTCCGTGAGGGCCTCTTCCGCTTCCGCTTCCGTCATCGAGTCGTCGTGAGTTTCAATCAAGGTCGGCGTCGACAAGCCACTCGCGCTCGGTTGTTCGACGGTCGAGTCGGCGCGAGAGCGCGACGAGACGGGACTCTCGGATAGAGTGTGAGAGAGGGTGCGAGGCAGAGGGGTACGGGCCGCGATGGGTTTGCGCTGGCCGTAAGTACGTTCGATGTCTGTTTGTTGTTGATCATTCGGGACATCGTGTCAGTTACAGCCAACTGATTTTGGGGCGGGTTTCCGGCTGCAAAGAGCCTTACGCGGGTTCTCGAAGTAGAGCAAGAAGCCGAATTGGGCCGCGTGGGCGGCGAGTGACACAAAGAGGACCGTCGGCGACGCGACGATGAGCGACAAGCCGTAGTAGCCGGCGTAGCCGACCGAGTACATCGGGTGAGGAGCGAACTACGAGTTGGGGCAAGGGCAAAGAGTGAGTGCGTGAGTGAGGCTTTTTTGATCCTTTGGAACCGTTTCACGAGGTCAGGAGCGCTCACCTCAAAGACGCCATCAAAGACGAGGTTCTGCAACGACAGGAAGAAGGCGTCGCCCCAGTACCAGCTGCATTTGGTAGCCCGGGTAATCAGTGCACGCTACGTCTCAACGCTGCGGGGAACACTCGATAAAGGAAGGCAAGGAAAGAGACGCACGCAAAGTCCTTGACGATCCTGTGCGCATCCGTCTTGACCCAGAGGTTGAACAACAACAGTACGAACCCTCCGACCCAGCGCAGGACGTGGAACAGGACCGAGTGACCGGGAGGGCCGGACCAGGTCAGGAACGAGAGCGAGAAGAGGACGTAGGAGAGAAAGTCGTTTAGGAGGATGACGTCGACGCCGTGGCGGAACAGGATCCAAACCTGTACAGTCGCCGGGGAGGAGAGGGAGAGTCAGTCGAAACGCGTTGATGGAGATAGAAGACGGCAGATCCGAGGCTTGCGTTGAATTCGAGGGGGACCGACTGCAGACAGACCGCGCATCGAGGTGGTCAGCTTTGTCACTTTTTAGAAGAGGTCGACGGAACACGCACAGTAAAGTCGTAATCCTTGCCCATCTTTTTCTGGAGTTCGTTCTTGGCCCACTGCGCAATCTTGGGTTGCCGCTTGTCGTCGAACCAGCCGTTGCGCTTGACAGTCCTGACAATCCACCTCGTCTCGCTCTGGCGCTTGAGGACGTATCCGAGTCCGGCGTTGTAGGCGAGTCGCCACATGGCAAAGTAGAAGCCGAAAAAGATGCGGGCGGTCGGACGGCTGAGCGAGACAAAGAGGACGAGTTGCAGTCCGAGGAGGAACAGGGTCAAGAGGTCGATGTTCTGCGCGAGGGACTCATCAGTATCTTGCGACTTTTCGATGGCGGCTCGAGTGCCTCAGGCGACGCGAACGGGGCGGCCGGAAGTCGCTGCCGGAGAGATCAAGAGTGGGGGGTGGTAGAAGAGGTCCTCACGGATTTCGGGGTGCGCGGGTCGAACAAGCTGGTGAGCATATTGTGCGTCTGCGGGATCTTGAACACTGCATGACGTTGAACACGGGGAGCCCCGAGCAGGGTAAGCCGCGGTTTAACCCACGTCGAAGAAAACATCCGGAGTCCGGAACGAGGTACGGGACCGAGGACGGACCTGTTCCATCGGGAGTTTTACCGAGGGGAGCATCCTCTTTGTCGGTGTGACCCTTGTCGAGCTCCGGAGCGGCCTGAGCGAGTCCGAGAGGGGCGGTGTTGTTGTCGACGACGGGTTTGCGTCGGCGGAGAGTCGACGTCGAGTCCAGCGCGGGAACTGGCGCGGGATTGGCTTGCGCCATGCTTTCTCTTCTCTGACGCTCTGCAAGCGGGCTCTCTGACTCGTTTGCGTCCACTTGAGCGAGCAAAGTGGAGCGAGACCCGCTGTCGCGTGAAACGACGGACGAGGTGTCTCGACTTGGTTCAGCTCACCTCGACCCGTGTCTGGATTCGAGCAAGGAGAACAATGACGACAGTCGCACCGCCACCCAAGACAGTCACGGACGAGTCCAACCCGCGAGGGATCCCAAAGGCTCTCTTCATCGTCCGTCTCTCCATCTCCGCCCTCGTGAGACTCATCGAGCAGCTCACCGCCGCACGCACGGACTACAGGAGGATGTAGACGCTTTCATCGGCGGTCCAGACGGAGACGCAGAACTCGCTCTCAAGACTCTCCAGGAGACGTTGGCGTATGTCTCCCTCCCTGACCGCTCCAGGTTCACCCACCCACCTGCTCTGACACATTCGCGCTTCGGACAGTAAATACCAGTTCATGGAGCAGTCTTCATTACAGCGGAGAGCCGGCCTCGAAGAAAAAGTACCCGAGTTTGAACGCACCCTCGAAATGGTCGAGGTCCTGCAGCGGAAAAAGGTCGGTCGTTTCCGTCGCTCACACGCTCTCTGGGTCTCATGATGCTGACTCTTTAGGATGCTGCAACTCTGCCTGAAGGAACAAGGAGAGGCATTCGAGACGACGTTCGAACTGTCCGACACGCTCTTTGCCAAGGGCGAGGTGGACCAAGTCGAAGAGGTGTACATCTGGCTCGGCGTAAGTTCACCTGCCAGCAGCCCTGACAGAGGAAAGAGGAAACTGACGCACGTACACCTCCTCCTCTTCCAACCGAAAACATGGGCCCGCGCAGGCTTCGACCATGCTCTCATATCCCATACCAGCCGCGCACGACCTCCTCACCGGCAAGCTCTCGTCCGCGCGCGCGTCGCTCACCAAAGTCAAGGAAGACCTCGCCTTCCTGCGGGATCAGATCACCGTGACCGAAGTCAACGTCGCGAGGGTGTACAACTGGGACGTCGCCCGGAGAAGGGAACGGAGGCTCAAAGGCGGCCAGGACTAGCTCCGAGGACGGTGTACAGGACCAGCATTTGCAACTCGCACACCATACGTACATGCACTCTGAGAAAAAAAAAGTTGCGAACAAAAGTTCATGGTGCATTGCCGTCAACAAGGGAGATCCGAACAGGACTGTAGAGTTAGGGCAGCAGAACATCTAAAAGATCGACCCTGACAGAGGGGAACTATATCCGCGCTCGTGCATACTCGACAAAGTCGTCAATCACCGAAGGCCATGCCGCTGTTTCCCATCGAAAAAAAGAGATCAGTCTCTCGTGAGCGTTCTCAGTCGGTGTGGGCGCCGGGACGAGGAACAACGCACCGTCTTCATCGTATTGCTTGAATGCCGGGTCGATCGTCCGTGTAAAGTCCAGAAACTGCGACAGTGCGCAAAGAGAAAGGTCAGAACCGCGAGACCCCATGGCAGGGCCACAAAACACGACGGGAACGCGGGCGCGGGGGGCGCACCAGGTTCCACGAGTCTTTCGAGACGGCGCGTCCGCCCTTCTCGGTCAGGAAGGTGATCCACATCGCGAGGTGTTCGGGAGGGAACGACGAAGCCGGGTCGAGCGGGATCAGGAGGTTCCACAGCTCTTGCGCGATTTCGAATTCTATTCAGGTGCCGTTCGTTCCACACACACACACCCCTTCGTCAGCTCATCACGTTCACGCGTCGACTGAGAAAAGGAGACAGACTCACGCAAGCTCTTTTGTCCTTCCGTCTTGGCATAGTCGAACGCAAAGATGTAGACTTTTCGGAACGTCTCTGGCGTCTCGAGTTGTTTCCGGAGGACGTCGACCTGCTGCTTTTGTCGCTCCAGCGTATCCGCCCTGTCCGTCGACACATTTCTCGGTATCAGCTCCGAGGTCCTTGCAACCGTGACAATAACTCGAGAAAAAAAAGAGAGTGAAACAGGCGGGAGACGGACCCGATCGCCTGCCATGCCTCGACCCATTCCCGCTTCGAGAACCGCCCCATCGTCGGCGCTTTCGTGAACCACGCGAGGGCGAGCATGATCACTTCTGAAGGGTCGACGCCCAAGTCGGCGCAGTACTGCATCGTGCCGTCCATCGAGATTTCGTGCGGTTGAGAGGGGTCTGCGCGCGGTTCGCTCCCTTCAGTCAGTACCGTCTCGAAGGAAGGGCTCGATGAGTTGGCGAATAGAGGAAGAGGGCGCGCGCTCACCGCAGTACTTTGTCCAGAGCGTCTCGAGGTTCTTTGTCACTTGGGCCGAGTTGGCCGCCGACGCCTTTGACGAAGCCGGCCTCGGGTCATTGAAGAAGGCATCCAGCGCGGCGTTGACTCTCCAATTCGTCGCTTTCAGTAGTCGTTGTGCGTCGGTGGCCCTGATCGAGTCCAGTCATACGCCGTGAGCGACAGTCATTCGCCGCGAGTAGAGGAAAAGAGGGGAAGGGGGATGAGGAAACTGACGATGCTCCGGTGATCTCGACAAACTCGCGGATCCGTCCTTCCTTGGCCGTCTTGCTCAGGGTACTCTGAGCGCCGCCGGACGCAGCGCAAGAGGTGATGGGTTCAGCCGTGCAGTTGTGGGAGCGAGTCGACGAGCAGATGACGGCGGAGGACGGACGCAAGGGAGGGGAGCCAAAAAAATTCAGCATTCCCAGCGCTCGTGGTCGGGGAGAGGGTTTCAACGACGCTACTGACCATGCTGGATGACCTGACTCTCCTGTCTAGCGCGATTGATGAGCGCAAGACGGGCGACGCGAACCGCAGATCGGACCGTCGGCTGTGCTTCAACGCAACGCAACCTCCTCAGAAATTCGAATCGGAGAGATCCTATGTATATGTGTAAAGTGTAGGGATGCGCTACTTTCTTCATTCCGCCTCCTTCCTCATCCGCTTCTTGAATTCGGCCGGACTCTCCGGCCTCGAATCTTTCCCCTCGGCCCACATCCCTCGCCGCGCCTTCTTGGCCGCGTCCTCTAGCCGGTGAAACTCGGCCAGCCGACCTGCGTGAACCGCGTTCGCTTGCTCGTACACCGTCGCATCTGCCGAAACTTTAGCGTCAGCATCGGGGGAGACGAGACAAGACGAGCAAAACGGAGACCTTGAACTGACATCCCGCTTTGAGCATCAAGGCCGAGACGTTGCTCGTGCGGAGCCACGGAAAGTTGCGCACATAACACATGCCGACGATCCGACCGTACTGGTCCTTGCGGAAGAGCTCGACGCGGACTTTGCGACCGAGGAGTTGTCGCGTGAGCCTGGGCGAGAAGAAAAGGGCGGTGCTGTCAGGGTTGAGGTTGCCCCACGAGAGAGAGAGAGAGAGAGAGAGAGAGAAACTAGGGAGGGAGTACGAACCAATCGAGCGACTCGTCGGCGTATGGTTGGGCCGGGTTCCCAAAATGTGCGAGCTGGGTTGCAGAAAAAGGTCAGCGAAAGCGTTCGCGGTCGATCCGAAGGCCCGTCCAGAATGCAACCAACCTCTGGTGCGTCGACTCCAGCTAAGCGTACATGCAGCGTCTCATTTTTGAGATCTGCGCACGCATGCCACGGTCCAAGGGTTTTAGCGAAAACCCTGATCGGAGGTGGTGAGGAGGATCAAAGCGAAAGGCCGTCTGCCTCGTTCGGACTGACCTGATTTTTTGTTTGGCGGTTTCGCCCACGGTCTCAAGGTTGGTTGGTGCCAGAAGCGAAAATTATCTGCGTCTCCGACGCTACAAGAGAGCCGTGCCGCCTCGTCAGCACCGTCCAAATTGCTCCTCCACCTTTTCTTGTGCGCACGAGTTCACAACGCACCTCGTGACATAGCCCTTTAATCTCCTCGACCCTTTGAGCAAATCTTCCGATTTGAGCGAGTCGGCGTTTCGGATCCTCCTGCCGTAGCGGTTCCAGACTCGAGTGGCGGCGACGAGGGAGAGCGCGGTGGCGGACGCGACGAGGAGCGGGTTGGTGGGGTCGAGTCGGAGGCAGGCGTCGAGCCAGGGTGAGTCCGAGTCTGTAGCGGGAGCAGCGGAAGCAGACGGCGAGCGACGAGAAGTAGCAGCTGTTTTTGTGTTCGAGGACGAGGTGGGGGATGGCGAATCCAGGGCCGGAGCACGACTCGGAGGAGGGGGAGGAGGAGCCGTCGGCGAAGGCGCTCCGTTCAGCCAGTCTGCTAGTGTCATATTTCCCCAAAAAAGTCGGACGGGCGAGAGTCTGATGGTGGTCAGAGGCTGAGAGAGAGGCGAACGAACCTCTTTGACGGCTGCACACCGCTACAGTCCAAGTACCCGGGCTAGAGTCCCTTGCAAGTGTCGCGGCTCCAAAGCGATCTCGGAAGCGTACCCCGTCGTCCGCCTCGCCTCGCCTCTCGCCTCGTCCCAAAGGCTCGCCCCGCCGCCATGCTGTACCGCTCGTGGGACTCGTTCACGCAGGCTTGCATCACTCTCTGCGAGCAGTCAGATAGGCCCGCAAGTCCTCCCTCTCCCTCCCCTCAAGGGTCCCTCCTCGGCTCACTCTCTCCTGAACAGACTCGGACGTGTATCCGGTGGAGACACCAACTCGGGTTGCTCGTCATCAAAGTCACAGACGACAAACAGGTCAGTCGACCTTGACCATGGCGCCACACCGGAAGTAGCCGCAAAAACTCGCGCCGAATCGCTGACCCTCCTCCCTCCCTCTCTGTCCGGCAGACCTTGACGTTCAAGACCCGCTCGGGCGTCTACCTGAACCGGTTCGATTCCCTCAACCGACAACTCCTCCGCAAGTACACCAACAAGCGGAGAGCTGCAGTGCCGGCCGTCCTCGAGGTGGCGGGACCAGCAGAGGACGCCCAGATGGTCGAAGAGAGAGGGGAGGAGGGAGGAGCGGCACTGGCGGCGGAGGACGGAACAACAGCGCAAGGAACCAGCAGCAGCAGCAACAAGAAGAAGAAGAGCAAGGGCAAGAAGAAGAACAAGTAGTTCTCTCCCTCTGCGCAATCTCAATTCCCTCAATCCTTGACCGCCTGCTGGCGGTCACATCTCTTTTGCGCACGCGAGCGAGGAGGTGCGAGTGCTTTGTGCGAATGCGAGTTGCGATCAAGGGACTTTACAAAGCTACAACAATTGGATCGAAGAAATCCCTCTGGAGACGCGGTGTCTACCACGACGCGCGCCCGACGCCGGGCAAGTTGCCCTCTTCTGCCTCGAGCTTGAAGCGGTGCTGTGCGCCGATTCCCATACACGTAACCATGTCAGCGGAATTTGTCCTCGTGAATCCAGCTGAAAGAGATCCTCAAGAGAGGGTGCGGGCACGCACGCGGCAGAGGCCAAACTCGTTGGCGATGCGACCACCGCCCCGTCCAGTGAGCTTGCACCGGTTCACGACCATGCTCGGAATAGTCTGCACGACAATCCTGTCAGTCTGCGTTTGGAACAAGGGCAGCCGAGGGACGAAGGGGGGAAGGAGACTGACGCTGGTAGGCATGGCGTTGAGTTTGTGCATGGCGGCTGCACGAGTTCGGAAATCGAGCTGGGCGTTGTCTCGGATGTACTTGTACGCTTTCCTGAGCAGCTCGTTGTCTACAGCGAGGTAATCTCGGGTCAGTGGGAACTACGCTCCGAACGAGTGAGGGTCGTCGAACGAAGGCAAGAATGACTGACCTGCTACGGATTTGCGGATGCGCGCATCTCGGAGGGCAGCCCAGGTTGGGAGTGCTCGCGGCATCCTTTCACTCGTACGACAGAGACAGAAGCGAGTGGTCGGGCGCAGGGCGGAAGGACGAACTGGGTGATCAGGCAGCCGCAACTGGGCTCTCTCGCACGGCTCCGGAAATTCGGTCAAGGTCCAGGCGAGGAATGTGGCTGTATATGCACCTAGACTCTGATTCAATCCCGCTACCTTGTCGAGAGAGTGGGTGCACCGCCTCCCGTGATCTTCATCTGCAAGACGAAAAGCAGCTCGGACTCGCTCATCTCGCTCTCTCGGCGCTGCCTGGTACGAGATCGAATCACGAGCAGCACGAGTCATGGCTACAGTGAAATCCGACAGCAGCGGCGGCGGTCCGACCCGCCTCTTGTTGACCAACTTGCACCCCTCCGTCTCGACTTCTCACCTCCGCACTCACCTCGAACGCTGCCCGTCCCCGTCCAACGCAGCAGGCGCCCTCACCGACTTGAAAGTCCTCTCGAGACCGGACGGGACGAGCAGGTGCATCGCCTTTGCCGGGTTCAAACGCCACTCGGACGCCGAGAGGGTCAGGGAATGGCTCGATGGGACGTGGGTCGCTGGTGAACGAGGAGGAGCGCGCGTCAAAGCAGATTGGGCGAAAGAGGTGCGTCATTCTTCAAAGTCGGGGATGCGCGCGCAGCCCGTTGGGATCCTGACCGCTCTTGCCCCATTCTCCCGAAACAACACAGATCAGCGACAACCCTCGACCGAGCAAACGCTCGAGGCGAAACGACGACGGCGTCGCGTCCCTGACCTCGGCCAACACGGCTCCGCTCGGCGGCAGCAACCACAACACCTCGCAGAAGAAGAACAAGGGAGACCGCTTTGCCGACTTTCTCGCAGTCATGAACCCGGCCAAATCGGTTCAGGCCGAGAGTTCGGCGATGAACGAAGACGTGCAAGCACTGCTCGCGCCTGCCTCCGCCGCCGGCGAAGGGTCCAAAACGGACCAGAAGACGACGAAGAAGAACAAAAAGGGTGGCGACGACGCAGCTGCACTCGCAGCAGCAGCTGAATCGACGCCGGAATCGGACGGAGCGGCGCAGGACGAAGAGTTGACGGATGCAGAGTACCTCGCGAGGAGGATGAAGCGGAAACTGAGCGAGGTTGACGACGACGAGGACGGCGTGCTGCAGGAGGAGGTCGACGACGGAGTGGCGGCGGCGGACGCTCCCGAGTTTGAGCAAGATGCGGAGGATGGTGTCAAGGTGAGGAGTATTCGTGGAGGGAAACTGTCCCCAGTATACCCGCCAGCGTTGACTGACTTTTTTTTGTCGCCTTTCATCTCCGCGCCGCCGCCACCGCCGCCATCGCCGCCACCAAAACAGACTGATACCGAGCCGGAAGAGGTCGACGCGGCCGCCGAGGAAAGGGATTCGACCTGGGCCCGAACGCAAGAAACCCTGCTCGAGACGGGTCGGTTGTTCCTGCGGAATTTGCCGTTCACGACCACTTCGGACGAACTGGGCGAGTTGTGCTCGGCGTTCGGTCCGATTGACCAAGTCCACATCCCGATCGACACCAAGACGAACCAGGCCAAAGGTCTCGCGTACGTCACGTTTGTCCAACCTGCCGACGCCGTCACCGCGTTCAAAGCTCTCGACGGGACGACCTTCCAAGGTCGGTTGTTGCACATCTTGCCCGCGATGGGGCGCGCTCCGAAGAGTGCGAATGGCTCGAACGATTCGAAGAGTTTGAAGCAAGAACGGCTCGAGGAGAGGAAACAGAACGCCGGGCAGGCGTTCAGCTGGGGGACGCTGTATCTCAACGTAAGTTTTTCGCCTCGTGCCGTTCCCTTCTCGTGCGCTCGAGCTAGGTCCTGTCGACTGGGCTTTCGCTAATGATGTCGCTCTGCATTTCTTACAGGCTGATGCGGCCATCTCGGCCGTTGCGGACCGGCTCGGCATTTCCAAGTCGGCGCTACTCGACCCTTCGGCTTCGGACCCTGCAGTCAAGGTCGCGCTCGCCGAGGCGCACACCCTCGCAGAGACCAAGCGGTATTTTGAAAGCGTGAGTCGGGAGCGTTAGGTTCTGTTTGCTGAGACGAACACACGCCTGACCCAACGACCGCGTGCAGCAAGATGTCAACCTCGACGCGTTCTCTCGACCCGGTCCCCGCTCGTCGACGTGCATCCTCGTCAAGAACTTGCCGTACGCGACGACTGCGTCTTCCCTGCAGACCCTTTTTGCGCCGCACGGTACCATCTCGCGGTTACTGGTCCCGCCTTCGGGCACGATCGCGATCGTCGAGATGGCCGACAAGGACTCGGCACAAAAGGCGTGGCGCGCGCTCGTGTACAAGCAGTTTGGCGGGAGCGTGCTGTACCTCGAGAAGGCTCCGGCGGCGATTTGGTCCGGCAGGGCGGCCAAGGCGGACAAGAGCAAACAGGACGACGCGGCCGTGTTACCGGTTGTTGCGGCCAAGAAGGGCGCCGCCGTCGCGACGTCCTCCTCGGCTGGTAGCGAGTCGGATGCCGTGCCGGGGGCGACCTTGTTCCTCAAGAACCTGAACTTTGCGACGACGACGCCTCGACTCCGCGCCGCATTCGACCACCTCGACGGGTTCGTGTTTGCCCGCGTGCAGACGAAACCCGACCCGAAACGACCGGGAGAGACCCTCAGTATGGGATTCGGGTTCGCCGGGTTCAAGACGCCCGCGCAGGCTCAAAGGGCCAAGGAGGCTCAGGCTGGGATGGTCCTCGACGGACACGAGGTCGAGATCAACTTTGCCAAGCGCGATACCGACAAGGTTGGCGGGCGGGGCGGCAACACGACGACGGCCTTGGCGGGCAAAGAGTCGTCGACGAAACTGCTCGTCAAGAACGTTCCTTTCGAGGCCACCCGGAACGACCTCCGCCAACTCTTTGGGTGCGTAACAGCTTTTCACCTTCTTTCTTGTCCCTCTGGTTTCCGCTCGCCTGCCGACTTCGTCCTCTGACGGAGCATTGCCTTACACAGAGCCTACGGGCAGCTCAAGTCTGTCCGTCTCCCTCGCAAGATGGACAACAAGACGCGCGGGTTCGCCTTCCTCGAGTTTGCCTCTCGCCGCGACGCCGAATCCGCGTTCGAAGCGCTCGAGCACACCCACTTGCTCGGACGGCATTTGGTCCTCCAGTGGACCGGGACGGAGGACGGTGTCGGTGAGGGATCGGGACCGACCGATGCGCGGGGCAAGGCGACGGTCGACTTTTCGGGACAGACGAGGCGGTCCAAGACCAAGTTTACCATCTAGTAGGCTACTCTATAGGTTACAGGTCAAGGGGCTGCTGCAACTACGTCGACTGTCTCTCTGAAACCGACCCGCTCTCGAGAACATTGTCCCGAAGAAAGTGGCGAGTTGCGAGTTTTGGCGAATCCATTGACTATGCACATCTATTCGGAGATGAAAAATCTAGCGGTTCCGCGCGCGCTCGTACATGTCCCGTACCGGGACGTGACTCGCGAGCCTCTCGCAGAGCAAGAACGCTCCGCTCAGTTTCCGGTTCAGGCTGTATGTCTCCTCGGGCGGCGGGGTCAACCGCTCGCGGAGCATGACGGGGATCTGGGAGCGGATCTGGGCCGTGATGGGGGGTCCGAGGGTCCCGAACGGGAACGGGGAGGGCGACGAAGGGCGGAAGGGAGTCGCGAGCGCAAAGAGCGAGTCGAGGTGCGCGTTGATCATGGCCTGTCGAGTGCCAAGAACAGGTTAGACTCTGTGTGTGTATGTGTACCGCGGAGAGAGAGAGCGCGAGAGACTCGCCTCGCTTTCCTGCCCGGTGAAATACCCCAACTCGTTCGAGTAGCGGATCGCGGCCTCTCGGTCCTGCTCGATCGCGGCGTCCAACAACTTTCCATACACGTCCATGAACTCGGGGGTGTATTCTCTCGTCGCGCCAAAGTCGATCAGCTCGAGCTGCAGGGGTTTGGGAACCAAGTGTGGGTCAGCACGAGCGCCCCCTCGGATTTGAGAGCGACGAGAAGCATTGCGAGCCCTCCATCAGCCTGTACGAGGCCCCCAAGCCCACGCAGAGCATTTCCTGAATTGTCGAAGCTCGCAGGGGAGAGAGAGAGAGAGACTGACCTTGCCGGTCGACTGGTTGTAGAGAAAGTTGCTCCAGTTCGGGTCGGTCTGCATCAGCCGGAACTCGAACAGTTCGTGCATGCACAGCTGCAAGATCCTTTGACCGATCTGTGCGTTACCGTGACCGGGTGCAGGATTAGACCGTGGCGCCGATCAGCCAGGGAAAACGATAAAGCGGGAGGGTCGACGAGCTCGAAAGGCAACGCACCCAGTCTCGCTTGTCCTGCGAGAGGGTGAGCACGTCCTTGAGCGGCCGGCCGTGCATCAACTCGGTCGTGAGAACCATCTTGCCGCTCAACTCGTCGACCACTCTCGGCACCGCAAACGCGTCCCTCAACCCGCGATCCCGACTCGTCTCGACCAACTCGCGCATCCTCCTCCCGCACTCTGCCTCCCTCTCATAATCGCATTCGTCTTCGAGTTCTCGACCCAGCACGCGGAGGGTATTGTCGAGGTACAACCCGCGGGGCAAGGCCGCACTCGCGACGAGGAGCCACCTCAGCGTGCCCAAGTCGCTCGCGATCGATTCCCTCACGCCCGGGAATTGGACCTTGACGGCCAAGTCGGTCAGGTTGGGGTACTTGGTGGTGTTGCGGGCGAGAGGGGACGAAGGGGAGAGTTTCGCGCGGTGGACTTGGCCGATCGAGGCGGCGGCGAAGGGGCGCAGGTCGAATTCGGAAAAGTGAGAACGCCAGTCATCGCCGAGCGTGTCGCGCAGGACTCTCTGCAGGGCAGGAATGCGGTTCCGGATCAGTTGAGAAGAATAATCCTCGACGCCCGCGTTGGAGGGTCTCTCTCTCTCTCTCTCTCTCTCTCTCCCTCTCCGGCGTCCTCTCTGGTGCGCGCGCGTTTTCTTTGAGAAAGCAACGACCGGGCTCACCTCGGTTTGCCACTCTGGCATGTAATTGGCGCTGTTCTGTACGCGCTGCAAGATGGCTTCGAGCTGAGGCGGCAGCTGTTTCGTGTCTAGTTGCAAAGGTCCGGATCATCAGCCTGGAAATTCCGGGCAAATAAAGGGTTGAGGCGTGGCTCATACCTTGGATGCTCATGAACTGTCCGAGTTTGAGCGCGGCACCTCGCATCTTTCCGAGTTTGCTGACGAGGCGTTCGAGGTTGGCTTCGCTCATGAGGAGCGATCGCCGCTGCGGTGCTGACGAGTCACCTTCCGCGGCGGGTGCGGAAGGGCGCCTCGAAACTGCTTCGGAGGCCATTCCCCAGCCGAGACTGGCGGCGAGACCTGCGATTCGCAAGTATCTGGTCAATCTCCCCTCGTCTGCTCTTCCTCGGACGGCGTCTGGAGTGTGCGAGGACGTACCTCCGTAGTGGAGCAGTCTCCCGAATTTGGACGAGGGTACTTTCGAGACTGATCCATTGTATGGAGTTGCAGTCTGCTCCTCCGGGAGTAGTATAGCGGGTTCGGGTAGATCTTGAGGTACTGCCGCCACTGGTTCGGGTTCGGGTTCGGGGATCGAGATCGGCGGGGCAGCGGCGGGTGCTGGTGCTGCTGCAGGAGTCGGAGGCGGCGGTGGTGCTGGAATGGGTTCAACGGGCGGTCTCGGTGGCTCAGGAGCGGGCACTAGAGTCACTCGGTCGCTCTGTCGAGGTGCAGCAGCAGGAGGGGGTGGCTGGCGGCGATGGCGGGTGTTGCTGGGGATAGTGCGGGATGTGTTGATCTGGTTCGAGAGTCTGAGCAGCTCGTACGCTCCTCCTAAAGCTCTCCGGTGTCCGCTCGCCGCCATCTCCGCGTTAAAGCCGTCAACTCTCAGCCGACGCGACTCGACTCGACTCTCCTTCCGCTGACTCTTGACTCGGACTAGACTCGGAGTGCCAGAGCGCTCGAGTGGATCAGACCCGAGTTACCCTCGACACGACGCGCAAGGATGGCAACTCCCACTCAGCAGCGCAAACGTACACTCGTCTCTCTCGTCGTGCCGCGGTCTCCTCCGGACTGACCCGTCGACTCGCACACACACGCAGCGCTGCCGTTCGTATACCAGTTCACAGCAGGTGCAATCGCAGGCGTAACTGAACTCCTCTGCCTATACCCGCTCGGTCAGTCTTGACCCTCTCCCACCCCCCACTTGGCGTGATCCCTGACACCTTCTCTCTACACATACACAGATGTCGTAAGCTCGACTCGCAACCACAGAGACAGCGCGCACACAAAGCTGACACGCACCGCACGGACCCAGGTCAAGACTCGGATGCAACTCCAGGTCGGGAAACCCGTCGCAGGAGCAGAACACTACAACGGCATGGTCGACTGCTTCCGCAAGATCATCGCAAAGGAAGGGTCAGTCTCACTCTCTCTACACGTAGACGCTCTTTCCGTGCGTCTCGGGAGCGCTGACCGAGAAAGAGAGAGCCAATGTGCAGTGTCGGCCGGCTGTACCGCGGCCTCGTCCCCCCCTTGATGCTCGAAGCTCCGAAGCGCGCCGTCAAGTTTGCCGCTAACGACTTTTGGGGCAAGACCTACCGCCAAGCATTCGGCATCGACAAGATGACCCAGTCCCTCTCGGTCCTGACCGGCTGCAGCGCCGGCGCGACCGAGAGCGTCGTCGTCGTCCCGTTCGAGCTCGTCAAGATTCGCTTGCAGGACAAGAACAGTACCTACAAAGGTCCCATGGACGTCGTCGCTCAGATCATCAAGAAGGAAGGCATCCTCGGCATGTACGCCGGACTCGAACCGACGTTCTGGCGGTCAGTGCCCCTTCTTGTTTCCCATCTGCTCCCCCCACGACAGAGCTGATTTTTTTTTTTTTGTCGCACATTCCCTTCCAGCCACGTGAGCTGGAACGGTGGCTACTTTGGCTGCATCTTCCAAGTCCGCGCACTCCTCCCGAAAGCGACCGTGCGTTCCCCCCCCCC